>CM039728.1:15244737-15596847 GCA_022539455.1 Dendrobium nobile | reverse complement strand
TGGAAGGCATTACATAGGTGGCCCTTAATGAAGTTTAACTTAGGTATGCCACTAATTAGGTTTTTCTAGGGGATGTTTTTAAGAGTATTCATGCTCGTATGACATAATCTCCTATGCCATACCCAAGATTCATCAATTATAGTTCTTAAGAATAATATATTTGAATATTTAATTCAGTTCATGTCTAACATATAGACATTGTTCATTCGTTTTCTTTCAACACAAGTTTTCAATCTAAGCTAATCATGTATTTTTTAGAAAGAAATTTAATATCAAAGCTTTTATCACATAGCTAACTAATACTTAATAAATTATGCTTTAAACCATTAACTAATAAGATAATTTCAATCATAAAGTTTATAGAGTTACCAATTATACTTGAGCCCACCACTTTCCTAGTTGTGTTATCTCCTAATGTCACCTAGCCTCCTGACCTAGCCTCAATGTGATGACTGCTTCGTATCATTAGTCATGAGCCTCGAGCATCCACTGTTCGGGTACTACATGCTGTCACTAGGCCTTTTGTAGGAGCACCCCTACAGAGTCATTCTGAGGTTAGAGTTGGGAACATAAGAGAGTTTGGGTTCTACCAAATGCTTAATTGAATGAGATGAATGCATGTTATGTTATTATGAATATAATTTAGTCCTCCATACTAGATGTGTTATATAGTTGATTATGTAAGTGCAGGCTATATGACCTAACATGCTACAAGCGTAATACCTAACACCATGAAATAGATTTACAAATCTATGTGGGTTATGGTGCCTCATCCTAGGTTTAAGAGATGCTTGCTGTATTGAGATTTGTACCATCGAGCTAGCATGGTGATGGTTTATTATTCTCAAGTGCAACAACTTTTTCTCTAAAAAATTTATCAGCATTTTATTAACTTTCCATTTCTAGTTTTAATACATGCTCACTACTATTTAGTTGACATGAAAAGTTTTTCTAATTCCTTAAATGAATTTTCTAGTCCAATACATAATATTGTCAAGGAATCATGTGAATTAGATAGGTTAGTATGCTTCTTATTTAACGCATCAAATTCATTTAATAAATTTATATATGCTCGCTATCTAAATTAGAGTGCTCAGCAATTAAACTAGCATGCTCCTTTTGTAAATTAAAGAATTCAGTAATAGGACTAGCATGTATCATTTTTAGCTTCATATATAAATCATGAATGTTTTTAAAAATAATAAGTAATCATCATAATAAAGTTGAATAACCTCATCTTCATCAGATATTTATCAAGGTTATCTTTGGCCATAAGACATAGGGTTTTTACCTCCTCCTCTACTTCTATTTATGATGATTCTGAAGCACAATCAACCCAAAAAGCTTTTTATGTGTCTTACTTGGCCCTCTTAAACTTCAGCCTCTCTCTTCACCCTACTCCTTGATAGGGTGAGTCTTCAGGTTGGGGTAGTCAGCTCGGATGTGTCCTGGTTTCCTGCACTTGAATAAAATTATTTTAGAAGTAGCTTTAATATTTATATTTCTTTCACTTTTGCTCCAATTGTACTGATGATCTCTCAATTTCTTTTTATTAAACTCTTAAATTGTTGAATCATTAAGGCAATGTCATCTCATCCTCCTCCCCTATAGAACTGGCATTATCCAAATTATTTGCTTTTAATGCATCTATTCCCTTCTTCTTCGTCTCTCCAACATCACTTTTCCTTTTACTCACTCCTTGCTCATAGCAATGAGTGACCCAAGAAAATAGTCATTGGAATAAACATTCAAGTCTTTAGATTCAGTAATTGTGATTATCTTGGCATCATAAGAACTAGGCAAATAGTGTAAAATCTTATTAACTTTTTCAGAGTTTGATAATTCTTTTATCTAGTGTATGTAAGGATGTCTCTGTTTAGGTGAACCTAGTGTATATTTTAGATATAGTCCCATTAGGTATGCGCGAAAGAGTTCATAGTCATGTAGTAGAATATGAAGCCAAGATTATTTAACTTCACTAGTTCCCTCATAAGTGATACACAATCTATCCGAAATATCTTTTCTCATAATGCATGCAAAAATTCATATATAGTCATCAAATTTTAAAACACAAAAAAAAAAAAAATCAAACATTTAGCATTTAATTATGTGAGTTTCCTATCCTTATTGCTTCATTTATTAAAAAGAATATTATTTTTGACATCATTAACTACATGCGATGGAAGTGAATAACTAGTTTGAATAATATGCTAAATTCTATAATTAATGAATTGTAAAAAAAAAAGTAGACTTATGTATTTTCCAAAAATCAAAAAGAATGTTTTCAAACAGTGGTGGATGGGTTATAGAATAAACCTCTGCATTATTACGATTACTAAAATAAGCCATTAAAACCCTCTCTAATAACACTTAAAAGTTCATGAGGTCATTAAACCTGAAAGAACTAGTGGGGATCATCACCGAGGGCTCACAAAAAGAGAGGGGGGAGGTAAATTAGTAATTTAAAAATTTTTATTAACTCTAAAATAATAATGACATTATTTTAAATAGTTTTCAAAAATTAAAACTACCAAATTCTAACTGATTGCATAAGCGAATGAGTTTATCAAAAATATTGATTTTACTACGATGTTATTTTGATCAACGAAATAAAGCAATTAGCATCAAATTTCCCCAGTAGTTATACAAAAATAATAATATATGAAATATAAAAGTACAAAAAGGAAAACATACTCCCCATATTTATATAGTGGTTTGGTGATACTTGACCTACATATCCACTCCCAGAGTCTTCTGCTCCAAGAATTGTATTATAACAAAGTGACTTTCCTTTGATCTCATAATAAGCCTAAGAAACCCTTACAGACTTACTTTCACCAAACCAAATATGGAGGAGTGTCGGATGCCATGTCACCGTCTCGATCATAGCAATGAACATTAACTTAATTTTCTCCCTCATGGAGAGAAATAAAGAGCCTCATCTCCTTTTATCCATCTAGGAGATGGCTGAGTACCTCAGCTCTTTTTATTACTCCTGAAAAAGGCAGAGTACCTGGAGGACTTGAACTAGAGCCTCTGAAAGTTTATTAGGGATTTTAAGCTCTTATGAACTAGCCCGAGGCTAAATAAAAGGGGGGTGAATTGGTGTTTTAAATATTTCTCAAATAAAATCCACTATCTTAAACCAAACTAACATTCACCACAAAAAAATAAAGTGTAGAAATTAAATGCGAAAAAGTAATAAGAAATAGCACACAAAATTTTATAGTGGTTTGTTGGTTTTCAAACTTACAAACATCCACTCCTTGGAACCTTTCCTCCAGGTATTGCACTTAACTCAGTGACTCTCCTTTTTCTCCCACAGCAAGGCAAAGAAGCCTATACAAACCTCCTTTCTACCAACTCAGGTGAGGTAGAGAACCTAACTCCTTTCACCTCCTTCTTACGTAGGAAGAAAACCTGACTCCTTTCGCTTCCTCCTGAAGTAGATAGAGAATCTCAATCAATTTCTAAAGTAGACCTCTCTTAAACCTCTAAGGAACCAAGGATGACGATCAGAGAAGAAGACTTGAATCCTTTATTGGAGCAACCTTTGTGAAAACCCTCATATACTCCCTCTCACAAGATCTGCTCTCTCTCTCCCTTACCCTCCCTCTCCTCTTAGCTCTCTTAGCCACGTCAGTAGAAAAAAGATGCTCTCTTAATAAATAATAGGTCCTAAATAAAAGGGCTTCAAAATTTGCCCTAAATTATAATTAATTGATAAAGATAGTCTAGGATGATCAACAGATCATCCTGTACACTCAACACAAAATTAGCTCAATTGGTCAGTACGATATGGGAAAGGCTGGAGTATTAGAATGTTTATTTATTTTGATCATCTAGGATGATAGGACATCATCCAATACGATTAGTTCAAGATGTTGAATATCATCTAGACCATCATTCTATTCGACCAGACTTTGCATGTCTTGGATGATGAAAAATAACTGATCTTCTAGGATGATTTTACAATCATCTTGGATGATTAGTTTAAGATGTTGAATATCATCTATACCATCACTTTGATCGGTTAGATTTTAAATGTTTAGACTATAAAAAATAGCTGATCGTCGAGGAGGATAATTTATGGATCATCCTGTATGATTAGTTTAAAGCATCAAATATTATCCATAATATCGCCTTATCATTTAGGAAGAAACTAAGGTTTGTTAGGACGATCCAACGATCGTTAAGGATGATATGATCGAGCAATCAAACCTTAATTGCTTTCCTAAATTACCAAACTATTTTAGGCATAATTGTGTTGCATCATCCAGGATGATGTCCAAAAATAAAAACATGCCTAAAAGAGTTGATGACTGATTCTTTTGGGTTTGAGCCTATTGTCCAAGATGATGCTAAGATCATCCAAGATGATTTTCTTAATTTTGTTTGCCTTAACCAGGATGCCCTAATTAGGATTTTTATTTTTAATTGATCATCCAAGATGATTTCAGATTGTCTCAAATGATATATTAAAAAATAGATAGAATTTTTTCCCCTGAGTGTGTGTGTGTAAGGTTACTTAGCATTAAGACACACTTTGTTACATTTGACTCAAGAAAAGGAAAAAAAATACTTGACGAACACTTATAGATTAACCCAGTCCTAATCTACCCAATCAGAAGCTGGCTTGATTAGCAACTGATCTTATGAACCTGAAATATTATTAGGTAAGAAAGTTATAGAAAATAGAAATGTTTTATATCATCAAAATTATAATTCTTGAATCCAGATTCGCAACAATCTCCCTCTTTTGATGATGACCTAAGTTTTTGGACATCCCATCATGATAGGAGATAATAGTATTCTTAGAGATGATTTTTTTTTTTTGGAAATAAGCATGAATGCATTAAAAGCTAGGAAAAAGCAAAATTTCTTAGAAGATGATTGGTAGGGGCCCAATCATAATCAAGATTTTAAGGTAAGAGGTGAAGCTTGTTTCTAGTAGGGATAATTAGAGATGTTTATGATAATCCTGATAAGTGATTTCAATAGGGCGTTTATTGATATAGGATTAAAGTGTAGTGTAGGAAGAGTTGATCCTAAGGCTTACAAAAAAATTTAAAGAGCAGTTCAGAATTTAAGGGGAATGGCAATAGTAAGGATGAAGGTGAGGGAGGTATGCGCAAAAAGATCAAGGATAGGGTAAGTAAGCATACGGGGATTGACAGTCCTGGACAAGGCAATCCCGACTGTCTTGTAGCAAAGGTTGGTGGCTTGGTCGGCTGCCTAAGAGAAATGAGAGTCAACAGTGGGCCATGAAGAACTTCTAGTCGGCATTCTGGATCACTTTCCACCCTCCATGAATAAGAAAATTAGAGAATGAGTGAGAGCAAAGAGGGATAGAAGGTTTTGGGGTGAGAAAACCATTTGAAAGCTGTTATTTATGAAGAAATGGCCCAATCATCTAGGACAATCATAGAATCATCCAGGATGATCAGGCAAAATTATTGTGTCTAGGACATGGTCAAAAAGATAGTTATATCATCCAGGATGATCATACATCATCTAAGATTGATTAGACATAGGAGATCGTCCTAAGGAGTCATTTCAGATGATCGTTGAAAAAGCATATCATCTAGGACGATTAGTGCAGCATCCCGTATGATTGATAATAATGGATCACACTGGCCAAATTTAAAATGTGTAATAGCTTTGCCACATGGATCTTCTAGGACAAACAGGTGGATCATTTAAGATGATCACCAATAATTAAGTAAAATTTTAGAAGATCATATAGGATGAAGAGGATTGTCCAGGCTAATCATAAATAATTAGAGCAGAATATGATCAAATCTTCCAGGATAATAATGGATCATCCAAGATGATCTTAAACAAAAAAGTCATATCAGCCATCAGATGAAAGATGAAGGGTGGTGCGAAGATATCATCCAGGACAATAAGAATATCGTCAATAAAGCTGCGATAAAAAATTGAAGATTTTGTGGTTGGGTAGAGATATTCAAATAAGGCCTAAAAATAAGAAAAAAATAAAAAAATAAAAGTAAAACAACAAAAAGATGAAAAAAATGACAAAAAGAATGAAAACAAAGTTTTTTTTATTCAAAGCACGAATATGATTAATTTTTTAGGTGATTGAATTAAAAATTTATAAGAATCAATGACTCATCATCGTCGAAATCCAAAAAATGGTAGTAAAACCGATCCTATTAGCCCTTCTCATATAGGGAAAACCATATTTTGAAAATAAAGATCTAACTCAAAAAAATCAATTGGATAAGAAAAAGAGATTCGTTCAAAACTTGATTCTAGAAAAATATCTCACATAGATAATATATTAAAGTAATTAGTCACAACCATAAATTTTGAAAATAAGCCTCGAAAATATCAAGTGACATATGACTTCTTCTAAGATTTAAAGGTTTGAAAAGAAGGAAGCTTACTTTCTTATACTCTCATTTTATGCCTCTTGCAATTGGTTGGCGCACTTTGTGCATCTTTTGATTTTTTTTCAATACACTTTGGGTATCTTTCAATTTTTTTGGCGGTCATTATGCATCTTTTCAATTTTTCATCTTTTTAGGCTCATTTTATGCCTCTTGTCTTTTTTTGTAAGCTAGATCCCTTTCAAAACTTTTAAATACTCTAAGTTGTGAGAATATCTTCAAGATATTAGAGATTAAAACTCACTCTCAAATATAAGAAAGAGTAAACAACAAAACAGAATCAAATTCATATGATAAATATAACAATAAGATTATGAAAGCTTGAAAGTTATTTAATGACTTTGAATATATATATATATATATATATATATATATATATATATATATATATATATATATATATATATATATATATATATGTAGCAAGATAGAAAAGATCTCAATCGCAAAGTTCAGTTGTTAATTTGACATAGACTTTTATTTTGAAAGAAAATTTCACTGCTAAAAGAAGTTAGAGGAAGAGAAACAATCAACAGTGTTTCTCCTTTAACTGATTTAGAGATGTCAAATATTGACTACAATTTTTAAAAAAACAAAAATGAGGCATAAAATATAATTTCAGGAATGACCAAAAAATCAAAAATGAAGGAAATTAAAACAACAAAAATAAAAATACAAAAAATAATAACAAATAAAAAGTAAAACAAAAAGTCTGAATAAAAGATAGAGTAGAAAATAATAATAAACAAGAAAACAAAAAATTTAGAATTTAGTAAACATCAAGTTCATGTATTTATGTCAATCACACCTAATTTAGTCCTTAAGATGATAAATGTGTTAAAGGCCAGTGGTTTAGCAAAGATGTTAGCCAGTTGATTCTTAGTTTTCACATGGTATTACTCAATATCTCTTTTGGTCACATTGTCTATAATAAAGGGATGTCTTATATCAATGTGTTTAGTCCCTGAATGTTGGATAGGATTCTTAGAGATGTAGATGGCACTAGTGGTTTTGTAAAGGATAGAAATTGTGCATACAAGTAATCCTAAATCCATAATTTGTTTCTTCAACCAAAGGACATGGGACTCATAACTTCCTAAGGCAATGTACTCAGCTTTAGCAGTGGAAAGTGTAATAGAATTTTGTTTTCTACTGGACTAGTAGACTAAAGACTGTCCTATGAATGGGAAAGTCCTAGAAGTACTCTTTCTATCCACCCTACATCCAGCAAAATTAGAATCAAAATATCTAATAATCTCAAAATAAGTGATGTACCTAGGATAGCAGATTCAAAAGTTTTAGGTCCATAAGAGATATCTAAGAATTCTCTTAACTAGAGTTGGGTGGTATTCTTTAGGATTAGCTTGAAATCTAGCATAGAGACAAACACTAAATATTATATCAGGTCTGCTAGCAGTCAAGTAAAGTAGTGATTTAATAATTCCTCTATACTTCTTTTGATCAACAGATTTTCTATTTGAGTCCTTATCCAACTGAACACTGGAGGTCATGGGAGTATTTATTAGCTTGGCTTTATTAATTTTATATTTCTTTAAGATATCCTTAATGTACTTTGATTAATTTAGAAAGGTTCCATCATCCAATTGTCTTATGCTAAACCCCAAAAAGTAGGACAACTCTTCCATCATACTCATCTCAAACTCATTACTTATTATTTTAGAAAAATCATCACATAATTTTTTATCAGAGATCCAAAAAATATATCATTAGCATAGATCCGAATATGAGTAACTCATCTCCTACTTCCTCAGAAAAAGGGTGGTGTTTATGCGCCCCGTAACAAACTTTCTCGCTAGTAAGAATGTGTTAAGCCTCTCATACCAAGATATGGGTGCCTGTTTTAATATATATAAGGCCTTTTATAATTTGTAAACATGATTTTGAAATTGGAAACTCTTAAAACTTAGTGGTTTGCTTTATAAACACATCCTTTTTTATTACCTCATTTAAAAAGGCACTCTTGACATTCATTTGGAAAAGCTTAAATCTCTTATAACAGGCAAAGACTAGTAGCACTCTAATGGCTTCCAGTCCATATACAAGGGAAAGTCTCCTCAAAATCAATCCCTTCTGTTTGGTTGTACCACTTAGCCACCAAACTCACCTTATTCCTAACCACCACACCAGAATCATTCATTTTATTCTTAAGGACCCATTTGATTCCAACTACACTAATTATTAGGTCTTTCTACTAACTCCCAAACATTCTTCTTCACAAATTGGTTATGTTCTTCTTACATAGCTAAGATCCAGAATTCATCATAATGGGCTTGATTGATGTTTGTGGGTTTAGTCCTTAAGATAAAGACAGAGTGGTTCACTTCCTCCTAAGTTCATGCCTAGTTCTAACACCTTCAGAAGGGTCTCCTAAGATCACTTCTATAGGATGACTCAAAGAATATCTCCAATCTCTAGGAAAACTGTGTCTAGGTTCTACCCTTTCCTCCATTTTTGTATTTTTCTCCTTGGGTAATCTCACCTACTCCTTCAGTATTTTAAGGCTCTACCCTCTTCTCTAAATTTTCAACTCCTTGGAAAATCTCTCTAACTTTATCTTCATCCTTAACTCTAGACTTCTTAAAATATGATTCATCAAACACTACATGAGTAGTCTCCTCCATCACAAATGTCCTCTTGTTAAACACCATAAAGAATTTCCCCACACTTGAATATCTTAAGAACACTCCTTTGAACAAATAGTGCAAAAATGAGCATGGGTCTTGAGCAAGACAAAGGTGATTTTTGAAATCCCTTTTAGCAGTTTTTCAGCTCCCCTCCGATGGCATCGGAGGATTGCCAGCCTCCTCCGACTGGTGGCTCCTTCATCATCCATCCTCCTCCCACCTCATCCAGAAAGTTTTCACATCAAACTGCAGGTTCGTCTCCTCCTGCAGTTAGAGACTATGGCAATGAGCAAGATAAAAAAATAAAGGTTTTTAAAAGACCATCCTCTGGTAAAAAACAAAAGTGGTTTAGTAGTCCAAAAAAAAATAAATGTATTGGAAAGGGTAAAAATGCTCTAATCGAGAATGATTATAAATTTCAATCCAATGAGGTTCGTGAATCTAATATGAATTTTCATATGGTTTCTGGCATTTCTATCCCTTCTACTAATGGTATCCCTACCTCTTGTGATAATGCGGATGCAACATCTAAAAGCTCTACAAAGGGAGATTTGAATCCCGTGAAAGTGAACACTCATATTGCCGATGATCTGGGAATAGATGTTGTACCTACTAGTGGTAATTGGCAAAGTGGAATAGAGATGAGAAAATAAAAAGTTGATCTGCTTATGGTTCATGAATGCAAACCAGGAGAATTGGGGAATTGTAATATACAAACAAACTATGTTGATTTCTCTAGACCAGAGAACTTGAAGGCTGTGAATAATGCATGGATGAAAAAAACAAACATCAAATTTTCTGACCTAAACTTTGGTGAAGGCTTTATTGAAGACAATGGTGTGGTTAAACTGCACATCGAGAATGAGTTGGGTAACTCTAACAGTTTAAAGAAGTCTCTTATGATTTAAATTTTTAGAGACAACATACCATTTTTTTATCATAAGCATAGAATTGAGGAGGCAATGGGGCATGTTTGGAAAATTTCACTTGACCCAACTTGGTTTGGGATGGGTCCTTTGTGATTTTAATGAATTGGATACCTTGGAGAAAGTTTTTACTTCAGGTCCTTGGTACGTTAATGGTAATATTGTGGGTATGGATAGATGGTCACCAGTATTTTCCCCATCTTCTTTAAAGGTCTTATGGCTCCAATTTGGATCCGGATGCCGAACCTTCCTCTTCAATGTTGGGAAAAGATAAATGTTTGTAGAATTTCATCCATGGTGGGCACTCCATATTTGATTGACGGGAATATGTTCCAATGGAGTAGAAGAGAATTTGCAAAGGTTTGTGTGCAAATTAACCTGGATGAAAAATTTCCATTTGGAGTATGGGTTGAAGCTAAATTGGGTAAATTCTATCAAAATATATAATATGGGACTACCCACTTTATGTTTCAATTATGGAAAGCTAGGAAACTTGAAAGAAAATTATTTGAAAAATTGTTTAAATCACAAACAAGTTCAGCCTATTATAGATGTTAAATCCAGCAAAGATTGGTTGGTAGAGGCGGACAAAGAAGCAAATAATGTTACAAAATCTCAAGTGGTTACTGATGCTACTGGAGATGGATACGGTACATGGATTCATGTTGATTATAAGAAGAAGATTCCCTAAAGCTTTAACCAATCAAGAAAACATTCTTCCTATTTTAAAGATGATGTAAGAAGCTTAAAAGCTATCTCTGAAAATGTCATAAATGATTCGGTTAATCACAAATATGCTAATTCTTGTATAGCAATAATGGGATCAGATGGTGATAAAGTCCATGTAGCTGTTGTACATACAGATCCAGTATTTAAAAATTTGGATTCAGACATTGGAAAATTGAATGTGATGTCTTCTTGAGATGGTGCAGACTTCAATAACATAGCGGATCTTCATAAAGCTATAGGAGATGGATCTGGTAAGAGTCCTATAACAAGTGGAGTTTTTATTAATAATAACAAATTTGAAGCTTTAAATATCATTGCTGAGGAAGGGGAGATTGTAGAAGCTGGGTTGCCTCCTGGTAATACAATTTTAATGTTGGATTAAGCTTCTGATGAAGTGTTGAATCCAATAGTTAAGATTAATGATGAGCCAAAAAGTAATGAATGGAGTTCTTCCACTATTAAGAAGAAAGGAGTTAAACAACTGAAAGGATTGGATCTAATAAAACTGATGACTAGAAGTATAAGATCAGATGGACATGAAAAGGAGAAAGGGGGGAAATCTCCCCCACTAATCCAGCAATGAATTATATAGTTTTTTGGAATTGTATAGAAGCTTAGAAAAAGAAAGCTTCTCTATATCTCAAGGAGCTAGCGAAAGATCATACTGCTTTTTTTGTTGGGTTATTGGAGATTAAATTGGCCTCTATTGATAGTAAAGAAGTTGATTCTTTGATTGGTATTGGTTGGGACTTCTGTCATGATCCTTCGGTTGGATTATCAGGTGGTATACTTGTGGTTTGGAAGAGCAACTTTGTTTCATTCAACATGTTAGAGTTTTTCTTCCTCAATTCATCATTAGAGAACTGATTATCCCTAATAAAGGAAAATGGAAGATAGCTACAATTTATGGTAGAAAAGATGTTTATAGAAGAAGAGATCTTTGGAATAGATTGGAACCTCACATTTCCTCTGACTTGCTTATGGTGATTGGCGGTGACTTTAATTGTCTTCTGTCTAAAGAAGATAAGAGAGGTGGAAGAAGATTCTTGATTTCTTTAGGGCCAAAATAAATGAAATCCTTCATGGCTCAAAATGATCTTCATGAGTTAGGATGTGTTGGTCATAATTTCACATGAAGTAACAACAAAAAAGGGGATGATCAGATTCTTGAAAGGTTAGATAGAATTTTTGTTAACTCGATGTCAATTAACTTGACTCGTCATATGGTGGTTAAACATCTTCCCAGAATTGCTTCAGTCCATTGTCCAATTTTACTAAATCACTTTGAATCAGCTCCCAAAATCAAAAGATCCATAAAATTTGAGGATGTTTTGGCTTCCTACCCGGCATCCATTGCAGTGGTGGAAAATGCTTGGAACAAGAAAACTACTGGTTTAGCTTCTGATAATCTTAACTATAAGATGAGAAGACCTTTTAAATCAATATGTTTTTTTGGAGCAATGCCAAATTGAAAAATCTTAATCAATTAAAGGATACCCTTAAAAAGGAAATTCTAGAGCTTCAAATAAAAGAAGAAGAGATTGGTCTGCTTACACCTGATGAGGTTTGCTTGCTGAAATCTAAGTTAGATGAGCTGAACTCTACATTGGCATGATTGAGCACTTGGTGGAGACAATTAGCTAAGGAGAAATGGATAGTTGAAGGTGATTATAACTCCAAATTCTTTCATTCTTTTGCTAGTGCTAGAAAGAATGCAAAATTCATTTATTGTATTAAGGATGATAACGGGAACATGGTGGAAGAGAAAAATTAGATAGAGAATGTTCTAATACAATTCTTCAAGAGGAAATGGTGTGAAATGAATTGCTTGCTAGAGGGGTGGCCAAAATAACTATATTGCCTGGATGAAGATGACAGAGATTTTCTTAGCAAAGATTTTTCTTTTGAAGAAGTGGAGAAGGTAATAAGAGATACTAGTGGATATATAGCTCCAGGTGTGGATTGAATATCTTATTCCTTTCTTAAGAGCTATTGTACAAAAGTCAAAGATGACTTCTGGAAAGCATTGCATCTATTCTTCTAAACATCTGAAATGAGTGATGATTGGAAAAAAACAATTATAGTTTTGATCCCCAAAGTAAGTAATCCAAAAACTCCATCCAATTATAAACCTATTAGTCTATGCAACACTGTTAACAAAGTAGCTTCCAAGGTCCTTCTCAACAGATTAAATGGCATTATCCCAAAGCTGATTTTCTAGGAGCAAGCGGCTTTATTAAAGGGAGGTCTCTTCTAGAACTTGTTCTGATTGCTAAAAAACTTTTCCATAAGTTCAGATATTCTAAAGCTATAATGGGATTAGTCTCCTTCAAACATAGACATGGAACAGGCTTATGATTCTATGGGATGGCCAACTCTGTATAGAAAGCTGAATTATTTTGGATTCCCCTCATTCTTTTCTAAGCTTATCATGGAGTGTGTTCAGAACCCTTCTTTCTCATTATTGATCAATGGAAGTCCTACTTGGATCAATGCTAGAAGTGGATTCAGACAGGGATGTCCATTGTCACCTTACCTCTTTATCCTATGTTCTTAGTTGCTATCTAACGCTATTATGGAAAAGGAATTAATTGGAGTTCGGGTTAGCCATGATAGTCCAAGGATTTTGCATTTTCTATATGCAGATGATTTTATTATTTTTGCTAAAGAAAAACCTAACATTGTGAGAAAGATTAAGGGTTTTATAAAAAGTTATTGCAATTGGACCGGACAAAATGTTAATATAAACAAATCTGGAATTCTATTTGGAAAGGCTGTCAAAAGAAGGAAAAGGAGGAAGAGTAAAAATATTATGGGATTTAAAGAAGTTAAGAAATTCAATTATCTTGGAATAACAGTTGCTCTAAGAAGACTTGCAATGGTGGACTTCCATTTTATCATAGATAAAATGTTGAAGAAGCTAAACACTTTGGGAACCAAATACATCTCTTTGGTAGGGAAAATCTCTTTGGTGAAATCTGTAATTCTCTCTATCCCCTCTTTCCATTCAACTATTTCCTTGATTCCAAGAGGTATTCTAGATGATATATAAAAACTTTGTCGTAATTTTATCTGGAATAAAATGAATCGTGGACTAGACCTTCATTATGTATGCTGGAATAAATTGTGGGAACCTCTAGAAAATGGAGGTAGAGGGTTGCCTTCTTACTCTAATAAAGTTGGCCCTCTAAGGGAAAAACTAGCTTGGAGGTACTTAAAAGATGAAGGTTCTTTGTTGCATAAAATGTTGTACTCAAGATATTGATCCTGTTGGAATTCTAGAAGTAGGATAAAATCTACTTCGGTGGCTTGGAGATTAATCAAGGATGGAGGCAAATTCCTAAAGCCAATTGTTATATAGAACATAGCAAATGGTCAATCTATTAATATCCTTGAATACATATGGATTATGGATAAAAGCATTAACAAATGGCCAACATTTATAAATACTTAAGATGATATTATTGAATTGTTCACAGTGGATAGATTCATCTCAGGAGGAAATTGGATTGTATCTGAACTTGGGAAACACTTTGGGAAGGACCTTTTGGCTCTAATTTGTAAGGTACAGATTCATCCCAATTTTGATGAAAATCAAATAAAGCTCATTCATATGGAATCAGGAAAGACTATTGCATCTATGGCCTCAGTTAACGTGTCACAACAAAGCAATGAAATCAAAATCTGGACTTGGCTTAAAAAGTAAAAATTAAATGCAAGAGTAGAAACTTTTTGGTGGAGGGTATTCAACAATGCTTTGCCAACTAACTCCTTTTTATCTTATAGTAGACTACAAAGGTATGAACATTGTCCAAGAGGTTGAAATGAGGTAGGGAACATAGATCATGTGGTTTGTAGATGTTACAAAATTGATGAAGTTATTCATCATCTAAATAGTTGGGGATTTAGAATTCCTACATTATTTACTAAAGATGAAACTTATTATTGGCTGGAGATACATAATGCATTTTTAGATAATCTATTTTGTAGTGCCATTTACTTCACATGGAAGGGAAGGAATGAGCTAGTACATGGAAAGAAGGAAAGGAGTTCGGTTCACATTGCAGCTGAGTCTGTTTGCTATGCAGGAGCTTCTAATGCTTCAAATTATGTTAATCTAGGCTAGTTGAGTACTAATCAGCTTTCTCTATTGGAAAATCGTTCGTACTCTCCTCCACCTGAATGGATCAAGGTTAATATGGATGCAGCATTATTATCTTCATACAAAGGGGCCATTGGCGTAGTGTTTAGAGATCACAAAGGAAGAATGCTCGCAGCTTTTGGTAGACCATGTATTCATCGAGATATCACTTACTTGGAGCTTCTTGTTATAACATCCATCAAAGATGTTATCAAATATTGGATGCATGAGTACAAGGGAATCATTATTGAGAGTGACAATGTCAATGTCATTAAGTTCATACATAAAGCTCTCAAAAGAAGTGGAATAGGTATAGAAAATCTGTGTTTTAACAAAGATTTTAATTATGCTATTTTTAATTGCATAAAGAGGGATTGCAATAAGTTAGCGGACTTATGTGCTAACTATGGGATTTTTAGCTCTTTTTTTGTATGATATTTTTCTTCACAAGATTCCTCCTTTGTTCACCAATGTGTTGAAGGAGGAATCTTTAGGTTGTTCTCTGTAAGTAGTTTGTCTTTTCTCTTTTAGTTATTAATGCAAACTTTGCTTTTCTCAAAAAAAAAAAAAAAAAATAAGAACACTCCTTTATTAGATTTTGGGTCAAATTTTTCTAAGGGTGACTTCCCATTATTAAGAATGAAAACCTTATACCAAAGACATGGAGGTGGGAATGGTTGGGTATCCTACCCTTAATGATCTCAATGGGTTTCTTATCTAGTTTGGATCTAACATTCACCCTGTTCAACACATAACAAATTGTATTTACCCCTTCAGCCCAAAAGTATTTTAGAAGCATAGCTCTGGTGGCTTCAAGTAAGGTCCTGCTCTTCCTTTTAGCTACCATATTCTATTAAGGGGTCCTAGGAGCTGAGAAGCTATGACTAATCCCTTTATCCTCACAAAAGTCTCCAAATCTCTCATTTTCAAACTCTCCACCATGATCACTATGAATGTCAAAATCTCACAACCTAACTTTTTTGAATCTAGGTAGAGAACGATCTAAATTCATCAAAAGTCTCACTCTTATGTGACAAAAATTTAATCCAAGTGAACCTCGAGAAGTCATTAATAATCACAAATCTATAGACTTTCCCCCCTAAGATGGCAGTGCTAATGAGTCCAAAAAATCCATGTGAAGGAGTTTTAAAGGTCTAGAGCTGCTAATGTCCTTAATTGAATGGAAGGATGATTGGAATTGCTTCCCTAGTTGACAAGAATCACATAGATGGTCTTTAGTGAACTTAAGCATGGGGGCACCTCTGACTAGGTCTTTTTGGGTCACTCTCCTAAGGGTTTTTATATTGGTATGACTTAAACTCTTGTGTGACAACCAAGACTCGTTAGTGATAGTTTTTAAGAAAAATGAAGTAGCACATTTAATGTTATGTAAATAAAGCATGTAAACGTTCTTAATCCACTTTCCCTACAAAATGACATTATTATTCAAGCTAATAATACATATATTTTCCAAAAAATTCATTATAAATTCCTTATCATAAAGCTAACTGATGCTGATCATGTTGTGTTTCAGTCCATCTACAAGCAAAACATTTTTGATCAAAAGGTTCTTGGAGTTTACTGATTATACGCCCATCACTTTTCTGGTGGTGTTGTCTCCAAAAGTGACCTTGCTTCTAGCCCTAGACTCCACTGAAATGAATTTGTTGGCATCTCTAGTCAAGTGTCATGAGCATCCAATATCCATATACCATATGCTCTCAAGAGGTCTTTTTGTGAGAACACACCTATAAAATCATCAAACGTTAGATTTTGGAACCTAAACAAGTTTGGGTCCCTTCTTATAGAAAGAAGAATATAATGTATGTGTGTTATGCTGTGAACCATGTAATTTAGATCTTCATACTCAATGTGTACTATGATGAATAGTGCAAGTGTGTGAATTGTATCCTAACATTCCACATGAAAATCATCTAACACCAAGAAAAGGATTTACTAATCTACTTAGGTGGCGATGCTTCTTCTTAAAGTTATGTCATGCATGCAATGATGGTTTATCATTTTCTAAAGATATGATTTTTTTCTTTTAATACTTTATATTTATATTCATAAGCTACCACTTCCACTTTTAGCTGATGTTCATTATTATCTATCTCCCATTCAAGTTCCTCTAATTTTTTGACCTCTTTTTCTAAGTCAATATGCAATAACTTTAAGGAATCATGTTCATCAGATAATTCAATATGCTTTTTATTTAATACATCAAACTCATCAAGTACTGACATGTGATTGCTATCAAGTGCAGAGTGATCTTTAAATATAACTTAATGCACTTTTTGTAAATTTAAAAACTCCAATTTCAGCTAGCATGCAATTTTTTAAGTTTCTTATATGATATATGAATTTTCTCAAAAACTTCAAGTAATTGATCATAAGTTAGTTCACATACCTCTTCTTGGTTAGACTAACTAAGATGATCGTCATCCATCAAACATAGGTTTGTTATCTCCTCCTCACCTTTAGTCTAAGAAGAGTCAGATGCAGAATCCACCTAGAATGCCTTTTAAAATTGTTTCTAATTCTTTATAAACTTGGTTTTCTTCTTACTCTTATCCTTTCTTGGGTGATTCTTAAGTATAGGATAATCAACTTTAACATGTCATGGCTTCCTGCATTAAAAAAAAATTATATCAGTAGAACTTTAAAATTTTTTTTGACCCTTACCTTTATTCCACTTATGATATTATTTTTGCTTCTTCCTTAGAAAGCTTTTGAATTGCCTAGTAATTAAGGAAACATCATCTCTTTCAGATTAAGAAGAATCAATATCCATTTTGTTAGCCTTTAGTGTTATAGTCTTCTCCTTCTTTTTCTCACCTACATCAAGTTGTCTTTGGTTCACTCCTTACTCATAAGCAATGAGTGATCCAAGTAAGTTATCAACAAAATAAGTATTCAAATCTTTAGATTCAGTTATTACATTAATCTTAGCATCAAAGGAAGAAGGCAAGCACGTAAAAATTTTATTATATTTTTCATATTTGGTTAGCTCTCTTCCTAAGGCATATAGTGAGGTGACAATTTGAGTAAACCTAGTATACATGTCAAATATCGATTCACTAGGTTTCATGTGAAAAGGTTCATAATCATGTAGTAAAATATTCAATCTAGATTGCTTAACTTCAGTTGTCCCTTCATAAGTAATACACTATCTATCCCATATTTCTTTACCAATTGTACAAATTGGGACACGCATAAAATCTTCCGATTTCAAAGCAATGAAAAAGTAGTTTAAATATTTTGAATTAAGTTCTACTAAATCCCTATCATCAAATGTCCATTCAGTAAAAGAAAGTTATTTTTTTACGCCATTTATTTCATGAGTTTGTGGTGAATATCCATTCTTAATAAGCATCCACGTGTGATAGTCAATTGATTGTAAAAATGTGGACATGTGAGTTTTCCAAAAATTGAAAGGTATATTATCAAACAAAGGTGGTCGGATAATAGAATACCCTTTTGCAGTATTATTACTACCAAAGTTAGCCATGGATTAAAATTCAAAAGTTTTCACAAACTCAATTTTATGAATCTCGCTCAGATATCACTTGAAAGTTCATTAGTGATGTTAATCACTTATGAACTAACCCGAGGCTAACCAAGAGGAGGGGCGAATTGATGTTTTAAAAATTTCTCAAATAAAATCCACAATCTTAATCCAAATCAACATTCACCACAAAAAATTAAAATGTAAAATTAAATACAGAA
The DNA here is from genome assembly GCA_022539455.1 of Dendrobium nobile. Lineage (NCBI taxonomy): Eukaryota > Viridiplantae > Streptophyta > Magnoliopsida > Asparagales > Orchidaceae > Dendrobium > Dendrobium nobile. The sequence continues at coordinate 15,578,264 of CM039728.1, read as the reverse complement.
AAGCAATAAGAAAGAATACACAAAAGTTTATATTGGTTCGGTCAACTTGACCTACATCCACACCCTTGAGGCTCTCCTCCGGGTAATTCACTAAACTCAGTGAATCTTCTATTTCTCCCATAGTAAGGTAGAGAAGCCTATGCAAACCTCCTTTCCACTGACTAAGGTGAGGCAAAGAACACGACTCCTTTTGCTTCTTCCTGAAGCAGACAAAGAACCCAACTCCTCTCACTTCCTCCTGAAGTAGGCAAAGAACCTTGATTAATTTTTGAAGTAGATCTCTCTCAAACCTCCAAGAAACTAGGGACGATGACTGGAGAAAATGACTCAGATCCTTACTTGGATCACCCTTTGTGAAAACTCACAAACTCCCCCTCATAAGATTCTCTCTCCCTCTCCCTTGCTCTCCCTCTCCTCTTAGCTCTCTTAGGTCAAGAAAGTAGTAAAATATGCTCTCTCGAATAAACAAGAGGTCTTAAAAAGAAGAAATTCAAACTTGCCCTAAATTATAATTAATCAACAAAGATCATCCATGACGATCGACGGATCATCCTGTATGATCAGAACAAAAATCAGCTCAATCAGCCAAGATAATATTGGGAAGGTTGTACAATTAGAAGGTTTATTTGTTCGGATCATCCAGGATGATGGGACATTTTTTGGTATGATTAGTTCAAGATCTCAAATATTATCCATACCATCACTCTGTTCGGCCAGACTTTACCTGTCTTGGATGATGAAAAAATAACTGATTGTCCCGGATGATTTCACAATCATCCTAGACGATTAGTTCAAGATGTTGGATATCGTTCAGACCATTGCTCTGTTCAGCCAGACCTTACATAATTGGATGATGAAAAATAACTGATCATTCATGATGATTTATGAAATATCATGTACAATTAGTTCAAAACATCAAATATCATCCAAAATATCACCTTGGTCATCCAGGAAGAAACTAAGGTTTGTTTAACTAATCATCTTGGATGATTCTATGGTCAGTCAGGATGATATGATCAAGAAATCAAACCTTAATTGCTTTCCCAAATTACCAAACTAATTTAGTCATAATTATAATGCATCATCCAAGAAGATGTTCGGGATAATATCTGAAAATAAAGCATGCCTAAAAGAGTTAGCAGCTAATTCATTCTGATTTGAGCCTATCATCTAAGATAATTTGCTTAATTTCAGATGCCTTAACCATGATACCCTAATTATGGTTTTTATTTTTAACTTATCATCCAAGCGATTTGGGATCATCCTGATGATATGATTAAAAATAGATAACTCTAAAAATACATAGAATTTTCCCCCCTTAGAGTGTGTGTGCAAGGTTACTTAGCATCAGGACCCACTTTGTTATATTTGACTTAAGAAAAGTTAAAAAAAATACATGACAAACACTTACAAATTGACTCCGTCATAATCTACCCAATCTTGAGGTAGCTTAATTTATAATTGATTTTGTGGACCTAAAATTTTAGTAGGCAATGCAGGCGTTAAAAAATAGAAGTGTTAGAAATATTTTCTATCATCAAAATTATAATCTCTGAATCCAAATTCACAATCATGCCTCTCTCCCTTGAGAGCTTCCAAAGACTCACCAAGGCTATAGGAGTAATAAGAGTATAGCAAGCTAAGAGCTAACATGTGATCCCCTCACACTCTATCTCACTCATACTCAACCTCACCTTATCCTTCCTCTCAAGCCCTGAATTTTTCAAGGCATCTCTCTCAGAGTACCTTCAACAGTCACATAATCCTCTCTCTATTACAAAGAGAATCTTTAAAATATTCTTAAGTAATGGGCTTCAAGAAACCATAAAAAATTAAGTTATTCATTACTGTTCATACAGTATGATTCAAGTTCATATAATATGATCAGTTCAAAACTAGTACTGTCCAGTAAGATGAAGAAAGTTATTCAAACAAATAGTTCAATTAATTTGGAAACATTGTATAATATGATTCAGAGATCATCTAGTATGATCTATTTAATTTCCTCAGTTTATATAGGATGATTCCTAGGATGACAAAAAATTATCATTCCTAATTATCCCATACTTCTCTCACCGTATAGTATAGTTAGTTAATTTCAAGTAGGTTTGTTACGACTCGAGCTCACGAGTTTTATGCTTTTAATGATAACAAACTTTTTTATATCGTATAGTATTTTTTATTCCATATTTATTTGTGTGTACAGTAACATTTCAAGAATATCATGCAACATCAAATAAAGAATCAGAGCTCAAGATTGGGTTGAATAATATTATGTTGTAAATGTTCTATAGTATTCATTGATGTAATTTTGATTTCTTGAGTCAAGTCCTGTAAGAGAGTATGCTTGCTTGGTGACCATGCACACACACACTCAGAGGAGTGAGATCTAGTCAAAACCAGAAGTTTAAGTTTTGAACTAATTGTACTGGATGATTTTGGATGGTCCATGACGATCCTTCATGATATTGGAAAATAGCTGCCAATGATAATTTATGCAAGATTTTAAGATTTAATTTTTGTTCTATTCATCTCAGACGATCTATATCATCCTGGATGATCAATACAAATCATTCCTAAATTGATCATATGATTAGAGGATTAAATATGGTTAATTTTTTCAATCTGATCGTCCTAGATAATCTATATATCGTACAGGATGATGTTTGCTGACATAATTGATTTTCTTAAATCATGTAAGATAAAATACCAAAATTTTTCTTCTAATTATCCCGGATGATCCACAATATTATCCTGGACAGTATGTACAAGTTTACATTGATCATCCTGGACAATCCTAATATCATCTGGGACTATCAGGTCAAATTCTGCACATCATATTGGACAATCCTACGATCATCCAGGATGATTTTTGGCACCAAAATTGAGTTTTTAGGATTTTCTAAAGTCCTTCTTTTAAGCACACCATACGGGATGATCCTACGATTGTTCTGGATGATATTTGGCACTGAAATTCATTTTAAGGGTTTTCTAAAGCCCTATTATTAAGCTCATCATACGAGATGATCACTCGATTGTCCTAGAAGAATTTTGCCGCCAATATTAATTTTTAAGGTTTTTCAAAGCCCTCTTTTTAAGCTTTATCAAGCCACTTGATATGTTTCTTTGGCAGCCATTGAAGCTTCATTCTTCTAGTGAAAACTTAAAGAGAGAACTTGAAAGGGAGAGATGAAAGGGTGGAGTTTGAGAGAGGGAGAAGATCCTTGAAGGGGGGTTCAAGGGAGTGTGGAGGGGGTTTCACAAGGTTGCTCTGGAAAGCTTGCACCTTAGTACCATCGGGTTAAAGGTTCATCTTGATGGAAGTTTTGGGAAGTAGAAGATCTCTTTGTTGTCAAAGGACGACTACTCTATCGCAGCAGGGAAGGTTGAAGTGATTTTGTAAGGACTTCTCTACCTAGCTGTGGGGGCTAAACAAGAGTCACTAAAGGTTTAGTGTAATACTCGGAGGGTGGCTTCGGAGAGTGGACGTAGGTCAAGGTTTAACTGAACCATTATAAATCTGATGTGTTCTTTCTGATTATTTTCTACACTTTACTTTTACTACGATTAATTGCTTCGGTGAAATCTCTGATTAATCTTTTTATTATTGATTTAATTTATTCCAACTATAAGATTTAAAAAGATTTTTTTTTTTAGTTAAAGAAGTTTTAAATATCCAATTCACCCGCTCTCTTAGTTAGCCTCAAGACTAGCTCATAAGGGCTTAACATGCCTAACAAACTTTCAAGTGGTATCAGTGCACTTCAAGGATGTCCATAAGATATTAATATTGTACGATATGATTAGTTCAAAATTCATGGTTTCCTTTGGTATGATCTTTGGGATGACCAAATTTTGCTTATGCTAATCGTTTTATATGATCAATATCATACAATAAGATTGGCTATTATTAATTAAACCATGATTTGATTCACTAATCATGGAGGTTAATTTAAGCAATATTTCGAACATTTGTATAGTATGGCTAGTTAAAAATTCAAATTTTAATCTAGAGGCTAGGGTTTTACAATCGTAATGAATCATACAGTATGATCATAATTGTACAGTACGATTAGATCATAGAAACTAATTTTGCAATTATCCATTAAGCTCATTTTTTATATATTGATCATACAGTATGATTATAAGTTGCATAGTATGAATAGTACATAAAAATTTATCTTTTAAAATTCATATCACTCCCCCTCTATTTATGTGTATAGTCACCTAATTGTATATACTTATGTGGCAAGACTCAAGAAATAAAAAATAAAGAAAAATAAAATTATAGACATTTTTACTTAACATTCTTATTCTACCCATTCATGAACTTTTAGTAGCCTTGAGCAGTGTATGTATTACCTGCATTATTAGTGCTCACAAACAAAATAAATATTTAAAATATTTAATAAAAAAACTACAATTCAATCAATAATGTTTTTCTTTTTGGTTAAAACTCACAGAAGAGGTCTACTCTCTAATATAAAAAAGGGTTACAAGTCTTTAAGGGGATTGCTAGCTTGCTACTGCTCAAAAGTGCTTCAAAAGAAAAAGTAAAAAAAAAATCTAAGAACCGGTGATCCCCACTAAGAATGAGTACATTGTAACCTAACAACATTCTAAGAAAAGAAATGAAAAAGGAAAAAGAGACATCATTCAACTCAGCCTTTCCCATCCAAAGAGGACCTCACACAAAACGAGCACTAGTCTCCAAAAACCTATATAAAAGGTCTGCAGGGACACTCAAGAAAGCAATAAATAAAACCCAAATAGAATTAACACAAAAAGAAATATTACTGAGGAAATAGGTCAGTCTATCAATAAGCAAAAGGTTATGCCGCTTGACATTACATTTATTACTATTAAAACATGGCAGAGTGTTGCCCAAGTTACATACAGTATAGGCCATTCTAAATAATTGATCAAAATAGGAATATGTAATATAGAAATTAAGATCCATCCGCGGCAAGGGACCACAACAGTTGAAACGCCTGACCATGCATCGAAAAATGATATTGGCCAAGTCAGACAATAAATAATACCACAGGACGTAGTCAGCTTAAGACCCACAAAAAATGGTCCAACACAAAAAAACCAAGCAAAGGGACAAGCTATTAGAGCTAAGGAAGTTCTAAAACAAATAACCATCACTTAGGTAACCTAAGTGTCGTTTGATCCTACCACCATAACCAATCAGCCACAATTAAGAACTCAAAGAGGTCTAAAATAACAGAGGTACTCGAAATAAAGGCATAGAATAGGTGGAACATAGATAGAAAAAATCTTGGAAGGAGTACCAACCCAGCAAAAGCAGTAGATTAAAGGCCCCTCAATAGAGCCAAACGGCTAAAACCACCTTTAAAAAAAGACTGCACATATAAAGCAAAAGCTCCCAGTAACATCAAATGTGAACATCCTGAGCCCAAACAACCCAACTGCAAGACAAAACCAATAAAACACCAACACAGAGATAATGAAAATTGCCCCTATTCGCAACCGTACTCCTAAGGTTACCCGTATATATACAACACAACCAATGCCGGGTCACATAACACCTCATGGAGGTTGGAGAGCAATAAATAGGTAAATCGTCAGTATAAGAAAGGGTGCAATCACAACTCAAGCCCATCATAACAACACCCACAACAATGTTGTAATGAAACAATGCAAAAAAGCCAAAACAAAGCTAGCACCAATAGATCCATAGTACCATAAAACATGAAAACATAAATTCCAAAACCCGCAAATAACAGAAACACAACATGGAACTACTTTCTGATAGAAGGCAATCCCATTTTATCCAGCCTAAGCATGCCTTTAATAATCAAATGAAGATTATAAATGGAAAAATTAGTAAGACTGTCTAACATGTAGCCCAAATTTGCTAGCCAGTCGAAGCACACGTTTCCTTCCCTATGCACATGAGACATGAAAAAGTTAACAAACATCAACAACTAATTAATTTCTCTAATAAGATAGAAACCTCCAGACTACAAATAATATTCGACTGATGCATAAGAAAATGAATAGTGGACATGACATCCACTTCAATACAAATATTAGTAATACCAAAAGACAAATGTAATTTAATGCCATTGAGAATGTTCGAGAGCTCACCATAAACCACATAGCACTTCTCCAAAAGGCCAATAAACGCCATAACCATGTTACCCTTATCATCCCTAATGAGACCTCCATACCCAAATACTTTGGATTTAACAGAACCATCCACATTAGGTTTAAAAGTATTAAGCAGAGGTTTTCTCCAATACACCAAAATAGCATCCTCCAAGTAGAAACTCGTCTGCAAAGTAATACCATAGTGATGGGCAACAAAAAAAAAATAACTCTCAAAATTTTTTGAGGAAAGAAGCTTAGCATGGAATAATTTAAAAATTTTGTCCTTAATATTCTTAATAATATGATCATCATTGCTGCGAAAGTTATTAAACCTAGCATTATTTCTAGCAAACCATAGATACCACAAAAACAAAGAAGGGATAGTGTTTTTTATATGCCCTTTATAATTAACGAGCCAAGCATTAGGAAAAGTATTAATAGTCATATTAATGTTGAAAATGTTTAACTTTAAAATGTCATCAAAGTTATACCAAATTTTGGCAACAATCGAACCAGAGGCAAACACATGATGCATGTTTTTCACATGAAAGCAACATTAGTAGCATCTATGGAAACATAATTAAAAATAGAATCAATGGGCATACCTCCAAGCCACTAGTTTTGCTAGAAGAATATGTTGGCTCTACCAAGCCCCCATTTAAGAAGGGGTTCCACACTCCACTTGATGTTACAAAATCTTTTACACACTATGGAGTCCCCAACATTTTAATAGCAAATAGAGGGATGCTTACCCACACAATACTTGTCATTCATAAATTTGGACCAAATAGAAAGCATGGCACAAAAATTAAACCACAATTTAAATGATAAAGGAAACCGAATTGATATTATCATAAGCTTTGGTAATATCCAATTTGAAAATTATGTTCCCACCATACACCTTAACATCCAAATCATTCAAAATTTCTTCGGTAAGTAAAATGTTATCTTATATAAAACAACCTTTGATTAAAGCAGTTTGATTAGGAGTGGTAATTTTTAGGAGCAAAGGAGCCAACCGATTCACAATTAACTTAGAAATAACTTTACTAAAAAAGTAAACACACTGATGAGTCTAAAATCATTCCAAGAAGTGGCCCCATTCTTTTTAGGAATAAGTAATGGAGAAAGAGGAAAAGAACTTAGGTATCTAAATGTCAGGAAAAAAATCAAGGATAGCATTAAAAAGATCAAAACTCACAATATCCCAAGCTTTTTGGAAAAATATTAGTTGTATAACCATCGGGGTCAGACACAATTTTCTTAACTTCCTTTAATGAGGGAAGAATATAAGAGACAAATTATCCTCATGATTAGTAAGACTAGGAATGAAACTAGGATTATGAATAGGGTCAGGATTGAAATGGTTACTAAATATAATTTTAAGAAAATGCACACCGGACTGAGCAAACTCCCCGACATCTTCAATGTAAGCCCCATCATTAGAATCAATTTTATGAATCCAATTCCTAGTTCTGTTCCTTTTAACCAAAGCATAAAAATACTTAGTATTATTATCCCTATCAATAAGGTGCTTAGAAGCCACTTTCTACTTCCAATAATTTTCTTCTTGTTCAAGTAAATTACACAAATGAGTTTTAGCCAATTGAAATGCACAAACATTAGCATCATAAGGATAGTCTTGCTGCAACTACTCAAGAACAGTAAATTTCTCTTCAACCGTCACAATGTTAGAAAACAAATTTTTGAATACATTCTAGTTCCACCAATTAATTTTTTCTTTGAGTCTTTTCAACTTATGCCACAGCCTGCTCATACCAAAAAAAGAATTATCAGGGTGAAGGGGGGCTTGCCAATTTTCCTGAACCACACTCATGAAAGATTAATCCAATAACCACATGTTTCAGAATCTAAAATTGGAAAAGAAGATATAATTATGATGCTTAATCATGACAAGCAAAGCAGTACGATCAGAAAGAGTTCTACTGAGTTGCTCAACATGCATAAAGGTAAAAGTATTAATCCAACTATCATTAAAAAAAATAAGATCCAACCTTTAGCAAATTAAACAAATATTAATGAGGTTACAATAAAATATCATGTTATTAAAATCCTCCATAAATTTATAGATCAGGGTAGAACCCCCATGTCTTTCACTAGGAGAGGAGATAGTGCTAAAATCACCACCAACCACCAAGGGAGAGTTAATACTAGTGTGAAATAGAACAAGTTGGTCCCACAAATTCTTTCTACTAATATGAGAGGAGGCCGCATAGATGAAAGAAACAAAGCTAAGATAATGCCTATATCTAATATGACAATGAAACACATGAGTGAAATCTCCCATAATATCAATAATCAAAGGATCTTTCCACAAATCTTATTAGAAATAATAGCAATAGCATGGTCAAAACCAAAAAAATCTAGCAGTACTATTCATTTTATCAATAGAAATAAAAGGCTCAATCACAATCAACATGGAAATAGAATGAATACGTTATAAGTTCTTGAATCTAACTCTAGTAGAAGGGCTACCAATCCCCCTAACATTCCAAATAATATACTTAACCTTGAGAGCTAAATTATGCAGCATGAGATATGATGGATCGAGGATATTTAAGCACAACATTCTTATGTTTCTTGTTCTTTTTAGCAAACACAGGATGGAAATCACCTTCCTCCTCACAATTTTCTTTAGAATTATTAACCTTATTATCACCACCAATCTTAGAAGTTAATTGTTGAGACATAGTTTGAGAAACCATACAATAATTTATCGTAGGGGCTTCCACTAATTCCCCTTGCTCAAATTCACATTCCTCCAAACTTTGTTCACTAACAACCTGCACAAGAGAAGTAGAAGCATGATTAGTATGCAAATTTTCCTCTTTATTAAGAGCATGACTACTAGTCTCAAGTAAAGTATTTTTAGTAGAGCAAGGTAAATGGACACTATTAATCATGTTGTTGTGCTCAATGACCATGAAATCCATTTTCTCCTCTGAATGAGTTTCCACCCTTTGCTCCTCCTCATTCAAATTATTGGTCAAGGGTAAATAGTTAGTGCTAATAGTACCAAATTGAAGATCCACCTTCCCATCAACCTTGGGGAAAAGACTAGATGGAAGTTCACCTACTTAGAGAGGAGATGGAATCACAATGTTTTGAATCAAATTTGGTGCTCCCCCATGTTCATTATGTACCTCAAAAAATTCTTGCATAGGGTTAGAATTTCTAATATTTTTCCCTTGTAGATCATTAGCTGCTTCCTTATTCTTGCATAAATGAAGATGTAATTTAAAACATTCAGTGTTACCATGACCTTGCATTTTACCAAAACTATATAATATAGGGTAATTATCAAATTCAACTTTTTGTGGATTCCCGTTGATCTCAGAGCCTATCCAAATTTCCTTAACGTGCTTCTTCTAAATGTCCATTTCAACCAAAACTTGTGCAACAGAGTGTCAGAAATCGAAGCAGTCTCTTGGTCCATCTGTAAAGGTCTACCAAAAGATGGAAGCTAATGTAATTAGAATTTTGGTATTAAAAAAATACAACCTCAGGTTAGGGAATGATATCCAAACTAGGGATATGTTGTCATCATAAAAATCACAAACTAGGAATCCTAGATTACAACACACTAGCCATCGACCATCCAAACAATTAGGGGTACGAATGCATTTTCAAAATAGGAATATAAGGATGGAGTGAGTGAAACTTTATAAATCCCTCCTTACTTATAGATTTTTAACATATTGTATAATATGATCAAGGTTTGTATAGTATAATTATACGAATTCAATTCTTTTGGGATAATTTATTAGAAAAAGTGGTCAAATCCAACAGTATTACCAGCATTGTACTAAAATTATCCACCTGAGGATTCATCGATATAACCATTGGCTAAAAAATTAATATTATATAAATTGGTGTTCATATTGTATAACAATGTTTTAAAATCATACTAGATAAGTTAACTCATTTCAATATTAATGACATATGGATCATACAATATGAAGTAGTGGATCATGTACTATGATCCTAAATAATTAATTAGATCAAAGCCATTGAAATAATTGATGATAAGGATGTACTAAGTTGTGTAAATCATATAATATGAATAAGGTTCATATAATATAATGTGAACATTTTTTATTTTTTATTTTTAATATGTGATGTGTGGTCATCAAGGAATATCTACAAAAAAAACTAAATAACATTGAATAATTAAGAAATCTATAAAAAAAAATAAAAAAAATACACAAAACACATAAAGTCTCAAGTTGTTGATTTCATCTTGTCTTGAATTAAGCATGAATATTAATGACCCCTAATCTAGTCCTCAATGTGCTAATAGTGTCATAGCTTAAGGGTTTAGTAAAGATGTTTGCCAGTTAATCTTTAGTTGCTACATGATTCAACTAAATATCTCTCTTAGCAATATAGTCTCTAATAAAGTTGTGTGTGATGTATATATACTTAGTACAGGAGTGTTGGATAGGATTCTTAGAGATGCATATGGCACTAATATTACCACACATTATTTGAATAGTGCAAATAAAGATTCCAAGGTAAAGAATTTGTTTCTTTAGCCATACGACTTGAGTAGCATAACATCCTATAGTAATGCATTATGCCTCAACGGTGGATAAGGTTATAGAGTATTATCTTCTACTAGAATAAAAAGCCAAGGACTGACCTATAAATTATTAAATTTCAAAGGTGCTTTTTGTCATTCCTATTGAAACTTATTCACTATGAATTAGGTTGTTAAACCTAAACGTTTGTCCTAGCAGCTAACCAAGAGAGGGGGGTGAATTAGTAATTTAAAATTTAATCCGTCTTTTGAATATTTTATACCAAAAATAAACTTTAATGAATTTTGTAGAAATAGATTTTCAACCACAACTTAAAAATAGTAAATCAGAAAATAAAAAGCAGCAAAAAATAAAAGACACAAGATTTATAGTGGTTCTGTCAAACACGACCTATATCCACTCCCCGGAGGCACCCTCAGAGTATTGCACTAATACCACTAGTGACTCTCCTTTTGCACCCACAGCAAGGCGGAGAAGCCTTTACAAAAACTCTTTTCACCACTACCCGGTGCGACAGAGAATCATCTTCCTTTTACACTATCCCCAGTGTTGGCAGAGAACCATCATTCCTTTCACACTCTCCTGGTGTAGGCAGAGAACCCTTCGTCCTTTCACACTCTCCTAGTGTGGGCAGAGAACCCTTCATCCTTTCACACTCTCCTAGTGTGGGCAGAGAACTCTTCATCCTTTCACACTCTCCTAGTGTGAGCAGAGAACCCTTCGGCTGTTCACACTCTCCAAGTGTCGGCAGAGAACCAGATCACCTTGACAGATCTTCTCACAAGAAATCTAGAAGGAAGAAAGAAAAGAGTGAAGTAATCACAAATCAAAAGTAAAAACTCTTAGCTTTAAACACCAAGTAAAGCCTTCATGCTCCAGTAGTAAGAATTCTTCTTCAAACACTCTCTCACACTCTCTCCTTGACTCTTCTTTCAATAGGCACGAAGATCAGTGGGAAAAAGATTAAGTGCTAGTCTAAATTGGACTATTTATATGAAAGACAAGAAAAACCGTCCAAAAACTATAAATATTCAAGTATGTCAGAATTGGATCGTCCTGTACGATCGTGGATCATCCCGTACGATCGTGGATCATCCTGGATGATTTTACTTAAATTTATTGGTAATGAACCAAATGTATATTGGTATAAACTGAATTCGTACCCGATCATTATCCCGTACAAACTAAGTTCATCTAGTACGAATGGTTATAAAATAGGTCGGTTCCCAAAAACTGCAGAACGTCGCCAAAATTTTCAAAGTCGTTCACTTCGTCCTGGGACAAATATGGGTTCATCCGGATGAAATTTTTACAGAGGATAAATAATCTTGGGACGATTTTGAGTTTGTGTGAACAAAAATTTTCCAGAGAGCAATTCATCCTAGCATGATTATAAATTTCATCTAAATGAAAATTCTCCAGAGGAGATTTCTAGGATGATTTTTAGTTCGTCTGGATGAAATTTTTCCAGAGAGCATTTTGTCCTTGAACGAATATAAATTTTGTCTAAACAAAAATTATTTAGAGAACATTTCATCCTGGGACGAGTTTGAGTTCATCCTTGACGATCAGGAGTTAGAAAAATTTTCTTCAACTCCTGTTCATTCCATTACTCTTTTGAGGAGATAACTGATCTGATCGTCCTGTACGAACATGGTTCATCCTGTATGATCAATATAAATTTTTCAAGATCTCCTTAAGTGTGTGTGTATATATTCACTCAATTACAATCACTCCCTCACAAACTTAATTCAAAGAAAAATATAAGCTTCAAATTTCAAAATATCTCATGCATTTTATGCTGAATTTAATTTGAAGTCTTCAGTAGTCTGGAGTTTGATTTTTCTAAAATGTTAGTACACACAAGAGAAAAAACAAATCTTCCAAAAAATGTTAGGAGATAACTACACATAAAATAATAATATTTGGAAACATCAAAACTATACATGATGCAAGAATGTAAAACATGCAAATAACAACTCTCTTAACAATCTCACCCTTTTTGATGATGGCAAAACAATTATTGTTTGTATATTTTCAAATTCTAAGAATCTACTAAACTCCCCCTGAAATGATGAACACATGAAAATAAGGAGGCATTTGAATCAAAAAATTTTTGTTTTCAAAATTTTTAGAGATACAAAACAAAACAAACACACTAAACAAACATACACATACACTACGATAGAACAAACAATTTATCCCCCTTTTTGACAACAGCAAATAGAAAAGAAGAAAAAGACCAGAAATGTAAGCAGTCATATGATAATTCTTTGGAAATTGATCCTTGAAAGTGATTGAGATTAATTTTGCAAACAAAATTAAAATATTAGGCAAATCATAGTAATTCATAGAATTTTAGAAGAGATATAACATTGATAATAAAAAGTAATTATCAAAAACATGAGTCAATTTAGACACTAAGATAGAGAAAATTATTTCAAAAAGGATGAATAGAAAATTTGTATATTTCAAATTTCAATACGGAATATAAATTGAAAGTTCGTTAGGGATGTTAGGCCCTCTTGAACTTAGTCCCAAGCTAATCAAGAGAGAGGTGAATTGGAAAATCTTAAAACCAAAGATAAAGTTCCAACCAAAAACACCACAAACAAATTGCAGAAGAAAAATAAATGCGGAAGTGATAATAAGAAAAGAACACACCAGATTTATAGTGGTTCGGTCAAACCTTGACCTACGTCCACTCCTTGGAGGCACCCTCCAAGTATTGCACTAAAACAAGTGTCTCTCCTTTAGCTCCCACAGCTAGGCGGAGAAGCCCTTACAAAATCACTTCCACCTTCCCTGGTGCGGCGGAGTCGCCGGGTCCTTTGACACCAAAGAGATCTTCTTCTTTGGTGAACTTACCTTGAGACAAGCCTTGAATCCGATGGTACTAAGGTGTGGGTTCGTCGGAGCAACCGTGTGGATCCCCCACCACACTCCCTTGAGTTCCTCCCCCTCACAGGATCTTCTCCCTCTCAAACTCCACCCTTTCCTCTCTCCCTTTCAAGCTCTCTCTTCAAGTTTCCCCCACAAGAACGAAGCTCCAATGACTGCCAAAGACACTTACAAAGTGCCTTGCCATAGCTTAAAAAGAAGCTCTCAAAACGAGCTCATTAATGCAAGTTGCCGCCATTATCGTCCAGGACGATAGGCATATCGTCCTGACCGATTAGTTCAAATATGAGGAAAATCGTCCTGAATAACTCCCTGAAATGAAGCTGGACGATGTCTAATCGTCCCGGACGATCTTGCGATCGGCCTGGACGAAATCCCCATTAAATGCTTTCCAAAACTGCATGAGAAATTTTGGAAAAATTGCTCTGGATCGTCCAGGAAGATATTTTATAGTCCAGGACGATATACCATGACGATGTCCAAAAAAAGTATTTCCTAACTAGATACGACTACAGATTCTTGCTGAATTGAGCTGATCGTCCTGGCTGATACAAAATCGTCCAGGACGATGTGTTTTGCATAAAGACGGCTGCTTTAAAGAGGATGCCCTAATTAGGGTTTCCACTTTTGTCAGATCGTCCAGGACGATATAAATATCGTCCCGTACGATGTTATCAAAAATAAAAATCTTTTAGGGCACAACAGAAAATCTTCTAAGTTACAAATCATCAGATGCCACATCAAGTACAATAGACTCAAGAAAGGAAAAAGATTACAAACTGACACAGACCTAGTCTACCCAATCTTGAGCTGGTTCCAAATTGCAGTCTGATCGTGTGGACCTAAAACATTACCACAAAAAGCAATTGTAGAGAAATAAGGAATGTTTGCTATCATCAAAATCATAAATCATAGATCCGCAACAATCTCACCCTTTTTGATGATGGCAAAACATTTCAATTTGAATTTTCAAAAAAGTAAACACATTCTCCTAATCTCCCCCTCACTAGAATAAAACTTTAAAATTTAGGGGAGATGAACATATTTTTGTTGTTTTTAATTTTTTGAAAATAAGATACAAATTCAACAGTACGTTCTCCCCCTTTGACATTATCAAAAAAGAGAGGAGGCAGAAACAAAAAACAAAACGAATAGGAGATAAAAAAGTTCCCTGATCTAGTGAAAAAAAAAACAAATATTCTTAAAATGAGAAAGTTACCTCTTGGTTTTAATCAAAATCATAGTAAAATCGGATTTGACAACGCATAGCCCCGAAAAGGTTAGAAATTTAGAATTTGATAATCCAAACTCAAGTTCTTTTAAAGGCTCAAAAACTTTTTAATCCAATATCCAAATCAAGGAATAAATGGGAAAAAGAAACATTAATTTTTCAAAACTCCTTTCATAAAACATATCTAATAGAAGATCAATGCACGAATTTCTGAATCAGGAACTAAAATTTTCAAGCACAAGTTTCGAACATATCAAGGATTTTCTAAAGTTTTTAGTAGTATAAGAAAAAAAATTAAGCATATTTTTTTGTGGGCTCATTTTATGTCTTTTATCACTTGAATGGCTCTTTGAACATCTTTTGATTTTAATATACTTTGTGTATTTTTTTTTTTCAATTTGGCGTCATTGCGCATCTTTTGGTTTGGCATCATTGGCCACTTTTTTTTTATTATTTTAAAAAAATATGCTTTCTTTCTTATATTTTCAAAACGAAAGTAAACTCAAATTATTGACAACACGAACAACTTGATTAAAAAAATTTTAAGGTGGATTCAACAATCTTGCAAAAGATTTCTATACGATAGAAAAAATGTAGGGAGATAAAAAAAAATAGTTTCAAAATCCAATTTAAAATATGATGAAGATTTTGAATCAAAAGTAAAATAACAACTTTAAGAAGAGAGAAAGAGAAACAAAAACATGAGTTTCTTTCCTTCGACTGTGTTAGAGAAGTCAAACACAACTTACCAAAGATTTAAAAAAAACATGAAGTAGATTTTTCAATTTTAGAAAAGTGAATGTGTGTGTTGATCAAAGAAAAGCTTTCACGAAAAAAATTTCAAAGAACAAACAAAAAAAAAAACAAAAAAAAAAAAAAGAAAAACACAAAAACACAACACAAAACACGAAAGGCTCTTAACCATTATCTCTCTCGTGGTCCGATGCTTCAGAGACCAGATCTGCCCATGAGATTTTTTGCCTTTCATTATTTCCCCAGTTTAAATTTTTCTTTGCCTTACCCTTTTCTTTCGTAGGAAGAATTTTTAAATTAGGGCACTAATTTTTCATATGTCCAGGCTTCCTGCATCGAAAGCAGATAACATCAGAAGAAATAAGGACATCCTTACCACTTTTGCTTATGCTTTGGTGAGCTTTGTGATTTGTTTGACAAGTCATTGCTATCGTCACCAACTAAGCTTCCTCTTTCCGTATCTTCAGCTTTTAGAACGATCGTTTCACCTGCATCCAAAAGTTTTTGACCCAAACCTTGCTCGTAGGCAATGAATGAGCCAATCAAATTATCAATAGAATAATCATTCAAATATTTTGATTCATAAATAGCAACAACTTTGACATCAAATTTTTCAAGTAAACAACGAAGAATTTTATTAATTTTTTCAAAATTTGAAAATTCTTTTCCTAAAGCATGCAATGAGTTTACAATTTGAATGAATCTGGTGTACATGTCCAAGATCATTTCATAAGGTTTCATGGAAAATAATTCAAAATCGTGCATTAACAAATTCAATTTGGATTGCTTGATTTCACTAGTGCCTTCGTATATGGTGTGCAATTTATCCCAAACTTCCTTACCGGTAGTGCACGTGGATACTAACATAAAATCATCAGAATTTAAAGCACAGAAAAAGCAATTTAAAGACTTCGCATTCAATTGAGCATTGAGTTGTTCTTCCCTGTTCCATTGATTAAAAGGAATATCAGTTTTAACTCCACTAACAATACGTGATGGTGATGAATAACCAGTTAAAAGTATATGCCACATGTGAAAATCAATCGATTGCAAGAAAATAGACATGCGAGTTTTCCAAAAATCAAATGACATATTTTCAAATAAAGGAGGTCTGGTGATTGAATAACCTTCCGCAACATTACGATTAGCCATGGATCGAAAATTCAAAAGCTTTTAAAAACTTATTTTATGAAAATGGCTCTGATACCACTTGAAAGTTTGTTAGGGATGTTAGGCCCTCTTGAACTTAGTCCCAAGATAATCAAGAGAGAGGTGAATTGGAAAATCTTAAAACCAAAGATAAAGTTCCAACCAAAAACACCACAAACAAAGTGCAGAAGAAAAATAAATGCGGAAGTGATAATAAAAAAAGAACACACCGGATTTATAGTGGTTCGGTCAAACCTTGACCTACGTCCACTCCTTGGAGGCACCCTCCAAGTATTGCACTAAAACAAGTGTCTCTCCTTTAGCTCCCACAGCTAAGAGGAGAAGCCCTTACAAAATCACTTCCACCTTCCCCGATGCGGCGGAGTCGCCGGTTCCTTTGACACCAAAGAGATATTCTTCTTTGATGAACTTACCTCGAGACAAGCCTTGAATCTGATGGTACTAAGGTGCGGGTTCGCCGGAGCAACCGTGTGGATCCCCCAAAACACTCCCTTGAGTTCCTCCTCCTCACAGGATCTTCTCCCTCTCAAACTCCACCCTTTCCTCTCTCCCTTTCAAGCTCTCTCTTCAAGTTTCCCCCACAAGAATGAAGCTCCAATGGCTGCCAAAAACACTTGCAAAGTGCCTTGCCATAGCTTAAAAAGAAGCTCTCAAAACGAGCTTATTAATGCAAGTTGCTGCCATTATCGTCTAGGACGATAGGCATATTGTCCAGGCCGATTAGTTCAAATATGAGGAAAATCTTCCTGAATATCGCCCTGAAATGAAGCTAGACGATGTCTAATCGTCCCGGACGATCTTGCGATCGGCCTGGACGAAATCCCCATTAAATGCTTTCCAAAACTGCCTATCGTCTAGGATGATATTTTATAGTCCAGGATGATATACAAGGACGATGTCCAAAAATAAGTATTTCCTAACTAGATACGGCTGCAGATTCTTGCTGAATTGAGCTGATCGTCCTGGCCGATACAAAATCGTTCAGGACGGTGTGTTTTGCATAAAGACAGCTGCTTTAAAAAGGATGCCCTAATTAGGGTTTCTACTTTTATCAGATCATCGAGGACGATATAAATATCATCCCGGACGATGTTATCAAAAATAAAAATCTTTTAGGGCACAACAGAAAATCTTCCAAGTTACAAATCATCAGATGCCACATCAAATACAATAGACTCCAGAAAGGAAAAAGAATACAAAGGAAGATACATCTTTTAGTGCAGTCTAAATAAGAGACATGAAATTGACAATCTTAATTACATCAATTTATAAGCAAAACTTAAATTTAGAAAAATTAGATTTTCTAATGAATTTAATTTTAACTTGCATTTCAAAGTATAGCACTATTAAGATCAAAAATCTAATGAATATCATAAAGGCTAACACACATTTCAAAAACTAAATTAAAGCCAAAACAAGATAACTTATATTGATATCAAAATGAAGGATATTACAATTGAAACGTAAGATATCAATATGACATAAGATTTAAAAATAACAACATCTAAAGAAAAGAAAATACATCACATTTTCCTAAAACATAAAACTAACACACCAACTAGAGAAAATAAATAAAATCAAGTGCAACTGTCACTCAGAAGGACACTGATCTGGAGGAGGATGAGGAGGAGGTGCAGCACTGAAGATATTAAAATAAGTACTAATCATAAGCATGTTTGTATTAATATCATTCATCTAATCCCTCATAAACCCCATGTCATGCTGATATTGTGCATCCTGCTACTGAAGATGAGTCTCAATTTGATCAAAACATTAATCAATATGAGTCTCTAGGCGATCAAATCTTTGAACCAAATCCTGATAATTTGGTTCATTATCGGGTGCAGGTGCAACTTCATGCTCTTCCTTAGTATCACTAATGACATGTGCTTTACTTGGTTCTTCTTTGAAGATTGCTCTAAATGATCCGTCGTTGTAGTAGAGCAGTTCTTCAAACTCTTGATCAGGATGAACCAAATTGTATTTCTATCCAAAATGTAGGCAACTAGATGTCCTAAGGCGATGTTCTTCTTTCTCTTATGCTCAACATGACCAATTTCAAATAGCTCATAAAGATAGTTAAGGATAAGTTAGGCTTCATCTATAGGTTCTTTAGTCATGATCAAGAAGGTTACTATAGAAAGAAGAGGGGTAATGTTGATCCTATCACCAGCTTTAGGAATTATAGAAGTTCTAAGAACATGCTAGATGATATGAGCATTACGAACTAGACCGGATACCTTAGGCATATGCTCGTTAAAATTGATTCCTCTAATAATTTTATTAATTTCATACCATTGATATTCAGTTGAGGTGATCAAGGTATGTACTCTAGCTCCCTCAGTCCTTAAGTTTAAAAAGGCTCCTAAGTCAGCTTTGGTGATTTCAATGTTTTGGTTAAAGACAAAGGAATGGATAACATTATGGTCAGAGTTGAAAAACATATTTGCAAGGAAATAGTGGAAGGTTTCTTTGTTGTAGAGATAAACTGGGTGAGGATGAAACAAAACTGAGTTGAGGCAAACAAGTTCATTACCTGGAAAGTTAGTAGTTCCTGGATAAGAATTCTAGAGGGTGTGATCTTGGTGGAGACAAACCTAGGAAAGGATTCTTCATTGACTTTAGAAAGGAAGTTCTCAGAAGAATTCCTAGGTGGACCCTTAGACAGAGCCTTTTGACGCTTGCTAGAACTTGCTATTGATAGGATCTAAGGAACGAAAGGATTTGAAAGTGAAAGTGAAATGAGAGTGTGACAGTTGAGTTCAAAAGCCCATCTATTTATTGAAGAAATGACTGTTCGTACAGGACGAAATTTTACATTCGTCCCGTATGAAATATATTTGTCCCGTATGAAAAAATTTTATATGGATGAATGTATGCGACCAAAATAAAACTGCTTTTCATAATCACATAACTTAAAAAGCATCCTTTCGTACAAACTTTTGACTAGACTAATCGAGTAGACGAACACGTGTTCGTCCCAGGACGATCAAAACTTTTGATCATTTTAATGGCAGTTGAAATCATCCCCTCCATCGAACCGACATGTGTTCATCCGGACGAACCGACATGTGTTTGTACGGACGAAATATAACATTAAAATTTACCTTATCCATTTCTCTGCTTTATTCAATCATCCCGTCATTTGAAAAACATTTCATCCTGGACGATCGTGGCAATCGTACAGATGAAGTGACAATTAAAAATTGAAAAACTACACACAAACGGTTCAAAATTCGATAGTTTGACACACAACACAAATTGTCCCAAAGGAAAAAAATTTCGTCCCGGATGATTGCCACTCAATTTTTTCAAAAATAAGCACTCAATCAAAACTAAACACAAGCACACTAAAAACATGATGAAAACAAAAACAAAAACTCAATCAAAACTAAAACACAAGCACACTAAAAATATTAACTAGAAAACACATATCAATGTTGTAGAAAATATTTTTAATTAAGCATTCAAATCAATCAAACCTAGCCTTGTTTTTAATGCACTGAAGGTATCAAAGGCTAAAGGTTTTGTAAAAATGTCTGCAAGTTGTTTTTCAGTAGAAACATGAGTGATTTCAATTTCTCCTTTGGATACATGATCCCTTATGAAATGATGCCTGATGTCTATATGTTTTGTTCTTGAATGTTGAATAAGATTTTTAGAAATACAAATAACACTAGTGTTATCACAATAAAGTGGAATAGTGCCTATAGCTAATCTTAAATCAATTAACTGTTGTTTCAACCAAAGTACTTGTGCCACACAACTTTCTAATGTAATGTATTCTACTTCTGCAGTAGATAGGGTTACTAAATTTTGTTTTCTACTAGACCAAGAGATTAAAGAATTTCTAATAAACTGATATGTTCCAGAAATAATCTTTCTATCTACCCTACAACCTGCAAAGTCAAAATCTGAATAACCAATTATATCAATTAAAGAGCTCAACTTAGGATACCAAATACCTAAGTTCTGAGTTCCTAACAGATATCTTAAAATCCTTTTTACTGCTTTCAAATGTGATTCTTTTGGATCTGATTGAAATCTAGCAAACAAGCAAAAACTAAACATGATATCGGGTCGGCTAACAGTCAAGTAAAGTAAAGAACCAATTATCCCTCTAATTTTCTTTTGATCAACAGATTTTCCCTTAGGGTCCTTATCCAACTGAACCGAGGAACTCATTGGTGTACTAACAGGTTTAGCATTGTCTATTTCATACTTTTTGAGGATGTCCATAACATATTTTGACTGACTAAAAAATGTATCTTCCTTAATTTGCTTAATGCTAAATTCTAGAAAGTAACTTAAATCTCCCATTAGACTCATCTCAAATTCACTACTCATTGTTTTAGAAAAATCATCACAAAGATTTCTATTTGAAGATCCAAAAATAATATCATCCACATAAATTTGAACAATGAGTATATCCTTTCCATATTTCTTCAAAAAGAGAGTTGTATCCACACTTCCTTTTTCAAAAGATCTTTCAAGTAGGAAGGTGCTCAACATCTCATACCAAGCCCTAGGTGCCTGTTTTAATCCATATAATGCCTTTTTTAACTTGAAAACATGATTTGGGTATTTAGAATTTTCAAAACTTGGTGGTTGTTCTATAAAAACATCTTCTTGAATTACCCCATTTAAAAAGGCACTTTTTACATCCATTTGATATAATTTGAATCCTCTAAAACAGGCAAAAGCTAGCAAAACCCTAATTGCTTCAAGTAGCTATATGGGCAAAAGTCTCCACAAAATCAATCCCTTCAATCTGATTATACCCCTTAGCAACTAATCTAGCCTTATTTCTAATGACTACTCCTGAATCATTCATTTTGTTTTTGAATACCCACCTAGTTCCAACTACACTTTGATCATTTGGCCTTATAGTTAATTCCCAAACTTTATTTCTTACAAATTGATTCAACTCTTCTTGCATGACCAAAATCCAAAATTCATCCAAAAGTACTTGATCAATATTTGTGGGTTTTATAGTTGAAATGAAGGCTGAATGATTGACTTCTTTATTTAATCCATTCCTAGTCCTTACACCCTCACTAGGTTCACCTATAATCAATTCCCTTGGGTGGTTTTTAGAAAATCTCAAATCTCTAGGCAAAGGGTTTTCTATCTCCAAATTTTTTTCTATATTTTCTTCTAAATTTCCTTCCAAATTCATTTTATCAATCTTTTGGGAGTTAATCTCAATCTTATCTTCTATAACATTTGTCTCTTCCAAAATTCCAGATTCATCAAATACAATATATGTGGTCTTCTCAATTATCAAAGTTCTTCTATTGAATACTCTATAAGATTTTCCAACACTTGAGTATCCAACAAAAATTCCTTCATCTGATTTTGGATCAAATTTTTCTAAGGCAAAATTTCCATTGTTATGAATGAACACCTTGCACCCAAAAACATGCAAATGAGACAAATTAGGTGTTCTTCCTTTTAGTAACTCATAGGGTGTTTTATTTAATTTAGATCTCACATTCACCCTATTTAGAACATAACATACAGTGCTAACAACCTTAGCCCAAAAATATTTAGGAAGTGAGTATTCTGCCAACATTACTCGGACAGCTTCTATTAATGTTCTATTTTTTCCTTTTGACTACTACATTCTACTGAGTGGTTCTAGGTACAGAAAACTTGTGATCAATTCCTTTCCCCTTACAAAAGTCTTCAAATCTCTCATTTTCAAATTCTTCTCCATGATCACTTTATATAGAAATAATTTCACACCCAAGTTTTCTTTGAATCCAAGTCAAAAAATTTCTAAATTCCTCAAATGATTCACTCTTATGAAATAGAAATCTAACCCATGTGAATCTTGAGTAATAATCCACAATCACAAATCCGTATACCTTCCCTCCTAGACTCACATTCCAATTGGTCCAAAAAGATCCATATGCAAAATCTCCAATGGTTTACTAGTTCTAAGATCCTTATTGGACTAAAAAAAGGACTTCACTTGCTTTCCTAATTGACATGCATTACAAAGGTGGTATTTAGTAAAGCCTAGTTTTGGTATACATCTCACTAAGTTCTTTTGGGTAATCCTTCTAAGGTTTTTCATGCTAGAATGACAAAGTCTCCTATGCCAAAGCCATGACTCATCAGATACAGTTTTCAAATAAAAAGTAGTAGGAGTTTGAATATAATTCAAGTCTAGCATATAAACATTATTTACCCTTTATCATTCAAAACATCTTTACCATTTAGGCTTAATATGCAGCTAGTAGGAAAAAATTTCACACAATATCCTTTATCATATAGTTGGCTTATACTTAATAGGTTATGCTTTAAGCCTTCTACCAATAACACATTTTCAATGTAAAATTTATTAAGATTTCCAATCATACCTGTTCCAATCACCTTCCTTGTGGTTTTATCTCCAAGTGTAACCTTGCCTCCACTCCTAGTTTCCAGTGATATAAATTATGCAGTATCTCCAGTCATATGCTTTGAGCATCCGCTGTCCAGGTGCCATATGCTCTCACGAGGTCTTGTGTGAGAGCGATCCTATAAAATTATCAAACATTAGACCTGGAAACTCAAACAAGTTTGGGTTCTCCTTTTGGCAATTTATAATCAGATGCATGTATAATATGTCTATGTTTATGTATCTTAGGTCTCCACACCAAATAAGTTTTCATCTTCAAATTACAGGTGTGAGCTATATATCCAAACAATCCATAATTATTATATTAAACTTTTGGAAATGGATTCTTAAGTCTTCTATCATTCATCTATCTATTCAGGGATTACATAAATTTAGGATACATAATAGGATTAATAAAATCTTCAAGTTTAGGGGGTATCCTATTATCCTCGAGAACTTTTATCATTAATTTGTAAAATGAATTCATATCTTCTAAAATTTGATTTGTATAATTTGATCAATAAATCTTGCTCTTCGATTCATCCTTAAAATTTTTAAAATCTTTTTCAAGTTCAGCATAGGATGATTTTAAATTTTCATATTTTTTATTCAAGTCATCAAACTCATCAAGTAATTTTATATAGTTGTCATCAATTAAAGCATGATCTTTCCTAAGGATTTCATGTTCCTTTTGTAATTCTTCCAACTCAAAACTTAGACTAGAATGCATTTTCATTATTTTCTTATATGTATCATGCATGTGTTCAGAAACTTCAAAAAGTTCATCATAGATTAAGTCACATACCTCTTCTTGATCTGACTGATCAAGACTATTGGCCATTAAGCACAGATTAGTGACTTCCTCTTCCTTTTCAGTCTCTGATGAATCTGAAGCTGAGTCAGCCCAGAAAGCTCTTTGAAACTTCTTCTTACCATTCTTTACAATTGGTTTCTCCTCTACATTCTCCTTGCTAGGAGTGGCTTTGAGTTTTGGGCATTCAGTCCTGATATGACCAGGTTTCCTGCACTCATAGCAAATCACATCATTTGAAATCTTGGCATTTCTATTAAATTTACCTCTATTTCAATGCTGACGTCTCTTCTGCTTCCTCTTCAGAAAGCTTCTGAATTGTCTAGTCTTCAATATGATATTGTCTTCATCCTCAGGTTTTGAGTGTTCACTCTCAGACTCTTCCACTTTTAGTGCTATATTCTTCTCCCTTTGTGGTTCACCTGCATCAATCTTTCTTTGGCGAACTCCTTGCTCGTAAGCAGTTAGCGAACCAAAAAGTTTGTCAATAGAGTAAATGTTTAGATCTTTAGACTCTGTAATTGCAGTAATTTTAACATCATAAACAGTAGGCAAACAATGAAGAATCTTATTAACCATTTCAGCATTCGTTAGTTCCCTACCCAGTGCATGTAAAGAGGTGACTATTTGTGTGAATCTTGTATACATATCAGAAATGGATTCATTTGGTTTCATGCGAAATAGTTCATAATCATGCAACAAGATATTAAGTCTAAATTGCTTAATCTCATTAGTCCCCTCATAAATTATACAAAGTCTATCCCATATGTCCTTCCCACTTTTGCAAGTGAAAACCCGCATGTAGTCTTCTGATTTTAAAGCATAAAAGAAATTATTCAAGCATTTATCATTTAGTTGTGCTAAGTCACATTCTTATACTGTCCAGTCTTCAAAAGGTGTTTCAACTCTAACTCTGTCAACTAGTCTAGTTAGTTTTGTATACCCTTCCTGAACTAAGATCCACATACGATAATCAAGTAACTGTAAAAATGTAGACATGCGTATTTTCCAAAAATCAAAAGGTATATTATCGAACAATGGAGGTCTAGTTATAGAGTAACCCTCGGGAGTATTTTGATTTCCAAATATAGTCATCTATGTTAATAAAAAGTAGCCTAAACTTATGATTTTGAAACAAAGCTCTGATACCACTTGTTGAAACTTGTTTACTATGAATTAGGTTGTTAAACCTATGCTTTTGTCCCAGCGGCTAACCAAGAGGGGGGTGAATTGGTAATTTAAAATTTATTCCCTCTTTTGAATATTTTATACTAAAAATAAACTTTAACAAATTTTGTAAAAATGGTTTTTCAAGCACAACTTAAAAACAGTAAAGCAGAAAATAAAAAGTAATAAAAAAATAAAAGACACAAGATTTATAGTGGTTCAGTCAAACATGACCTACATCCACTCCCCGGAAGCACCCTTAGAGTATTGCACTAATACCACTAGTGACTCTCCTTTTGCACCCACAGCAAAGCGGAGAAGCCTTTACAAAAACTCTTTTCACCACTACCCTGTGCGGTAGAGAATCGTCGTCCTTTTATACTATCCCCAGTGTTGGCAGAGAATCGTCCTTCCTTTCACACTCTTCTGGTATAAGCAGAGAACCCTTCATCCTTTCACACTCTCCCAGTATGGGCAGAGAACCCTTCGTCCTTTCACACTCTCCTAGTTTGGGCTGAGAACCCTTTGTCCTTTCACACTCTCCTAGTGTGGGCAGAGAACCCTTCATCCTTTCACACTCTCCTAGTGTGAGCAGAGAACCCTTTGGCTATTCACACTCTCCAAGTGTCGGCAGAGAACCGAATCTCCTTGAAAGATCTTCCCACAAGAAATCTAGAAGAAAGAAAGAAAAGAGTGAAGTAATTACAAATCAAAAGTAAAATCTCTTACCTTTAAACACCAAGTAAAGCCTTCATGCTCCAGTAGTAAGAATTCTCCTTGGAACACTCTCTCACACTCTCTCCTTGACTCTTCTTTCAATAGGCACGAACACCAGTGGCAAAAAGATTAAGTGGTAGTCTAAATTGGACTGTTTATATGAAAGATAAGAAAAACCGTCCAAAAACTACAAATAATCAAGTTTGTTAGCATTCGATCGTCCCGTAAGATCATGGATCATCCTAGATGATTTTACTTAAATGTGTTGGAAATGAACCAAATGTATATTGGTATGAACTGAATTCATACCCGATCAGCATCCCGTATGAACTAGGTTCATCCGGTACGAACAGTTATGTTGAGTCTAGTAATTAGGTTGTTAAGCCTAAGTGAATGTCCCAAGGCTACCAAGAGGGGGGTGAATTGGTAGTTTAAAAAATTTAAGTCCCCTTTTGAAAATTAAAGTGCGGAAACGTAAAAACAGTAAAGTAAATGACACCAGATTTATAGTGGTTCGGTCTAAAACCAGACCTACATCCACTCCCCAGAGGCACCCTCTGAGTATTGCACTAATACCAATAGTGACTCTCCTTTTGCACCCACAGCAAGGCGGAGAAGCCTTTACAACACACTCTTTTCACCACTCCCCGGTGCGGCAGAGAACCATCCGTCCTTTTACACTATCCCCAGTGTTGGCAGAGAACCGTCCGTCCTTTCACACTATCTCTAGTGTTGGCAGAGAACCGTCTTCCTTTCACACTCTCCTATTGTGGGCAGAGAACCCTTCGGCTATTTACACTCTGCAAGTGTAGGCAGAGAACCCTTCGGCTGTTCACACTCTCCAAGTGTAGGTAGAGAACCCTTCGGCTGTTCACACTCTCCAAGTGTCGGCAAAGAACCGGATCTCCTTGACAGATCTTCTCACAAGAATCTAGAAGGAAGAAGGAAAAGAGTGAAGTAATCACAATTCACAAGTAGAGACTCTTACCTTTGAAATCCAAGTGAAGCCTTCTCGCTCCAGTGGTAGGAATCCTCCCTTGAATGCTCTCTTCCACTCTCTCCTTGACTATTCTCTCAAGATGCACGAAGATCAAATGACAAAAAGATAGGGTGGCAGTCTAATTTGGACTATTTATATAAAAGACAAGAAAAACCGCCCAAAAATTGCAAGTTTTCAATTCTGTACGCACTGGATCGTCCTGTACGATCGTGGATCGTCCTGGACAATTTTACTTAAACGATCTGAAATGACCCTATTTGAATATGTGTATGAAATTTCTTCGTACAGCAGATCGTCCTGTACGAACTAGGTTCGTCCAGTACGAACGGTTATTACAAGGTCAGTTCTAGAAACTGCTGAAAATTGTTCTAAGTCGGTTAATCGTTTGGACGAGAATATGTTCGTCTGGACGAAATTTTTACAGAGAACCGATCGTCCTGAACGATTCTTGACTTCATCTGGACGAAAATTTTCCAGAGGACCAATCGCCACGGATGATAATTTATTTTCGTCTAGACGAAAATTTTCCAGAGACCCGATCATCCTGGATGATTTTTAATTTCGTCTGGACGAAATCTTTCTAGAGGACCAGTCGCCACGGACGATAATTTAAATTCGTCTGGACGAAAATTTTACAGTGAACCAATCGTCCTGGACGATAATTAATTTCGTCCTGGACGAATAGGACTTAAAAAAAAAATTCGAGCAAGTTCCTATTCGTTCTATGTGCTCTATAGGAGATAACTGTCTGATCGTCCAGTACGAACTGATATCGTCCCGTACGATCAGTATAAATTTTATATGATCTCCTTATGTGTGTGTGTATGTTTTTATTCACTCAAAATACAATCACTCCCTTTCAATTTGATTTCTAAGAAAAGTGCAAGCTTCAAATTTTACAAAGTATCTCATGCTGAATTTAATTTGAAGTCTTCGTAGTCTGGAGTTCGTTTTTCCTGAAATGTTAGTACACACAAGAGCAAATACAATTCTTCTAAAAAATGTTAGGAGATAACTACACATTTGAACAATAATGTTTGGAATCATCAAAACTTCATAAGTTGCAAAAATGTAAAGCATGCAAATAGCAACTATCTTAACAAGTTAAACCATAGATTGGTTCCCAAAAACTACAGAACGTCGGCAAAATTGGCATCGTCGGTTCAATTCTTCCTGGGATGAATATGGGTTCGTTCGGACGAAATTTTTACAAAGGACAATTCATCCTGGTATGATTTTGAGTTCATCTGAACGAAAATTTTCTAGAGATCAATTCGTTCTAGCACTATTATAAATTTTGTCTGAACGAAAATTCTCCAGAGGAGATTTCATCCTGGGATGATTTTAGTTCGTCTGGACAAAACTTTTCCAGAGAGCATTTCATCCTTGAACAAATATAAATTTCATCTGAACAAAAATTTTCTAGAGAAAATTTCGTCCTGGGATGAGTTTGAGTTCATCCTGGACGATCAGGACTTAGAAAAATTTTCTTCAACTCCTGTTCATTCCATTGCTCTTTTGAGGAGATAACTGATCTGATTGTCCCGTACGAACATGATTCGTCCTGTATGATCAGTATAAATTTTTCAAGATCTCCTTAAGTGTGTGAGTATTTATTCACTCAATTATAATCACTCCCTCATAAACTTAATTCAAAGAAAAATACAAGCTTCAAATTTCAAAATATCTCATGCATTTCATGCTGAATTTGATTTGAAGTCTTCAGCAGTCTGGAGTTTGATTTTCCTGAAATGTTAGTACACACAAGAGAAAAAACAAATCTTCCAAAAAGTCTTAGGAGATAACTACACATAAAACAATAATATTCTGAATCATCAAAATTATACAAGATGGAAGAATGTAAAACATGCAAATAGCAACTCTCTTAATAATTTTTACATCCTGTAAAGTATGTGTTTGAATATACTATGATTTCAAATGAAGATCTATATCTAGGGTACCATATACTAAAATTTTAGGTGCTTAGCAGTTATCTCAGGATTCACTTAATAGCTTTATATGTGATTCTTTAGGATCTTCTTGAAATATGGCATAAAGCTAAGCACTAAACATAATTTCAGGTATGCTAGAATTCAAATACAAAAGTAATCCTATTATACCCTTATCCTTCTTTTAATCGAATTACTTTCAATTTGCATCGTTGTCAAATTTGAATGGTAAAGACCCTGGGTGTATTGATTGGTATTGTATTTTCCATCTTATATTACCTTAGAATATCTTTGGTATATTTAAGTTGGCTGAGAAAACATTCATCATCCATTTGCTTTACACTGAACCTAAGGAAATAAGTCAGCTCTCCCATTATACTAATTTCAATTTCTCTAGCCATGCTTCCTAAAAATTCATTTCAAAGTTTATCATTTATTTGATCCAAATAAGATATTATCTAAATATATATATTTGAAAAATGAGTAGATCTTGTACTACTTTTAATAGGGTGGTATCTATACTACCCTTAACAAAGGATCTTTCTTAAGGGTACTAGTTATTATGAAATTAGAGTAATTGTTCATGGGATTGGTACTAGTTATTATTTTTTAATCGGTTGGGAATTCTAGGATACTAATCAACCTTTTAGATTGTTTTATTTTTGGTATCCCCTTAATCCCAAGGGTTTTAAAACAAGTAGTGGGTCTTATTTTAAGTATGATAATTTTATTTTAATAAATATATTCTTCAATGAGGTTCCTTTCCTTTTTGGATTAGGAACTCTTAGCTTTATTTTATTTCTAGTTTGTATTAGGGGTTTCTTTTCTTGATTTCAATGCAATTTACATTTCTTCCAAAAAAAAAGGCTCTCTTTACAATGCCTTTTCAATTTATATACATGATTGAAAAAGGTTAAATTATTAAATCCAATGGATTTCTCTATATGTACATCTCACCCCATTCAAAAAGGCTCTCTTTACATCTATTTTGTACTACTTAAAGCCTCTAAAGCAATCAAAGGCAAGAAATACTCTAATAGCCTCTAACATAGCTACAGAGGCTGATGACTTCTCAAAATCATTGTCTTTATTTGATTATACCCCTTAGCTACTAATTTAGCTTTATTTATAATTATTAATCTAAAGTCATTCGTCTTAATTTTAAAAACCTATTTGGTTCATACAACACTCTGGTCCTTGGTTTTACTAACCAATTTACAAACATCATTCCTAACAAATTGGTGAAATTCTCCTTGTATGGCTAAGATCTAGAATTCATTTCATAGGGCTTAATCAATACTATTTGGTTTTATTATATAGATGAAATTAGAATGACCAACCTTCTTTTAATGTCCATGCCTAGTCCTAACTCTTACAGACGGATCTCCTAAGATGATTTATCAAGGATGACTAGAATCATATCTCCAATCTCTAGGCATGGACTTCTGACATTTTTACTTATTTCCAAAGTTAATGGATTATACTCCATGGGTGACCTCTACATCCTCTTCTTCTTATAATATAGGCTCACCATATTTATCAGATTCATAAAATATAACATGGGTGGTCTCCTCTACTACTAAGGTCCTCGTATAGAAAACTCTATAAGCTTTACCTACAAAAGAATGGCCTAGGAAAAAGCCTTTATTAGACTTAGGGTCAAATTTTCCTAATTGGATTTTTCAATTTTTTAGAATGAAATATTTACATAAAAAGACATGAATGACATAAAGATTGGTTTTCTACCATTAAGTAGTACATAGGGAGTCTTATTAAGTTTGGATCTAAGATTTACCCCATTTAGAACATAACAAGTAATGTTAACTGATTATGCCCAAAAATATCTAGGATGTGAATATTTTTCTAACATGGCTTTAATAGTTTCTACTAGGGTTCTATTCTTTTTTTAGCTACTCTATTTTGCTGAGGGGTTTTAGTGGCAAAAAAATTATATTCTATACCCTGCTTCTTATAGAATGATTCAAACCTATAGTTTTCAAATTCTTTGCCATAATCACTATGGATAATCAATATTTCACATCATAATTTCTCTATATCCAAGTGGAGAAATTCTTAAATTCTTCAAATGAATCATTTATGCACTAGGAATTAAACCTAAGTAAATCTATAAAAATCATCTATGACCATATATCTAAAGGTCTTCCCACCCTAGGCATAATTAATGGGTCCAAGAAAATAAATTTTAAGAATTTCTAGTGGTCTAGAAGTGATGATGTCATTAATGGAATGATTTTTTTTATTTGTTTTCCTAATTAGTAAGTATCACAAAGGTGGTCTTTAGAAAAGTTTGATTTAGGTATGCATCTAACTAGGTCTTTTTAAGTGATCTTACTCAGAGTTTTAATGATTTCTTAGCATAGTAGGCTATGCTATAGCTAGGATTCATTAACAATAGATTTTAAATATAAATAGTTCTAAAAGTTAATACAATTCAAATCAAGCATATAAATATTGTCAACCCTTTTTCCTTCTAAAAATATTTTATAGTTTAAGCTTTATAAATACTAAGTAGATAGAAATTTAATATCAAAACCTTTATTGCATAATTGGCTAATGCTGAGTAGATTATGCTTTAATCTATCTGCTAAAAAGATATTTTCATAATAAAATTCTTTGAGTTTCCAATCATGCCTGAGCTCGCCACTTTACTAGTGGTGTTATCTCCTAGTGTTACCTTTCCTCCCTCCCTAGCCTCTATCATGGTGCATTGCTTCATATCTTGAATCATGTGTCATGAGCATCCACTATATAGGTACCACATCCTCTAACTAGGCCTTTCATGAGAGCACCCCTAAAAAATCAATCATGGGTTAGTTTTTGAAACCCAAGTGAGTTTGGGTTCCACCTTATGCTTTAATTAATGAATTGCATGCATGCTATGTTATGATGCAAAATTTTTAGTCTTCCACACAAGATGTTTTCTATGGTGTACTATACATGTGTTGGTTATGTGACTTAGCATGCTACAAGAAAAACACGTAACACCTAGGAATGGGTTTACCAATTTATGTGGGGTGTTATGCATCTTCTTATGGGTATGAGATGATGCTTGTTGAATTTTTGGGTTAGACCATTATGTTAGTGTAAGTGGTGGTTTATTATTTTTAAGTGCAAGAATTTCTACTTTCAAGAACTCATTGGCACTTTCAAAACTTTAAACTTTACATTTTAATGTATGCTCACAAAGGCCTTATTTGGATGCGAGTGTTTCTTATTATTTGTATGATTACTCTAACTAGGTATGCTTTGGCTTCAAGCATTCATGTTCTTTGGTTAATTAAAAATGGTTCTTATTTAGATCATCAAATTCATCAAGTAAGGAAACATATTCTATATCTAAACTAGAGTGATCAATCCTAAGACTATCATGCTCTTTTGTAATTCATAAAACTTAAAATTTTGGACTAGCATGTATTTTCTTTAGCTTTCTATATGCATCATAAATTTAAAAAAAATATTAAATAATTCATCATATGAAGGCTCACACACCTCATTTTTATCAGAATGATCAAGAATATCATTTTCCATAAGATATTTATTTGTTACCTCCTCCTCTATATCAAGTTCAGATGAACTTGAAGCAGAGTATACCAAAAATGCCTTCAGTGCCGTTTGCTTCTCTTTTGTTACTTTAGTCTTCTTTTCACCCTTCTCCTTAGTTGAGCAAGCTTTAGGTTAGGATAGCCTGCGCCTTAAGTGACCTGGTTTTCTCTATTCAAAATAAATAAAATTAAAGGAAACCTTTGTATTTTTCTTAGGTTTTTGTTGGCTCAAGAAATATGGCACGAATGCATGAATCCTGCTTTATAGACGTAGGATTCCATTTCCCTTAAGTTAGATTGAAATTAACCAGATTTCCTCTGAGGGCAGTGTCACGGTTTAAAGATATGGGGTCTTTACTTCCTATAAGCGCATGCACTCATAATTAATTACCCCTCTTATTACATAAGAGAAAACTCTATATTAAGGATGAATAAATTTTAGGTAATTTTAGTCTCAATAGTAGGTGAAGTGGAGGTAAACTTGATCAAGATCCCATGGTTCTGTCGTCCTGGGTATATCGTAGTTCCAGTCTACTAACACTAATAATCATTTATCATAATGTCCAGGGAATCTGATTAGCAGCCATAGGTTGCCTCCTCTCAGGGATCCTGAGTAAACTGAAGTGATTAGATGTGGTTTTTAAATTTGTTAGGTGTTTTGTGGCTTACATCTATTAGAATACCCAAAACGTTATTTAGTTTGGGATTTATAACTTCATTTAGAAGTAACCCAAAAAATTGGTTTAAAGCGGGTTTTATGGCTTCTTTAGGAAGTAGCCCAAGTATTTAGATTTGGTTTGGAACTTATTGCTTTCATAGAAAGTAGCCCGATATTTTATTTGGAATGGGGCTTACTGTTCTATTTTTGAGTTGCCCAAGGATGTGTCTCACAACCTAAATTTATAGCAAGGATGCATGGGGATTTAAATTTGATTTTTTAGTTAGATTTGAATTTTAGGGTCATTTCAATTCATTTAACATTTCTCCTAAACGTGGGTTTTACGGCTTTTGTAGAAAGTAACCCAAATTAGTCAGACTTACGACCTTTATAACGAAGGGGAGAGAGGGAGCCGAAGAAGTTACGGTGTAATCTCTACACCTTTGATGAAGCAATGGAGCCAAACAGCAATAGCGAGCCAATGAAGCAACGTCGAATGGCAACGGGGAGCTAGGAGAAGACAGGATCGGCGGCATCGGGTGTGGGTCGGGTGTGGGAGTCGAACATCGGGGTCGGAGAAATGAAATTGAACAGCAAGAAGGGAGTTGAAGAAGTGAAGTCAAGAGGCAATAAAGGAGTGGAAGAAGCGATGTGTATAATCTTTGCCTCCTGCGATGTAACGATGGCAAATAGAGGCAAATGGGGGTGGAGACAATCGGAGGTTGGGTCATTGGATTCAAACAAACCAACAAAAAAAGTGATGCGTGCTACCCCTATAACTCTTAAGATCTGAAGCCGAATAGCAATAATGAACAGAGAAGATGAAGGGCGATCCCTAAACATCTTTCTATAAAGCAAACGAAGTCGATCAACAACGATGAAGTCAGAGTCAGAGTGAATGAGTGAGTGTAAGTCTTCTTTCTAAACTCCTTTGTTTCTTTTATTCATTTCCTTTATTGAATGGAAGTTACCAAAATGAAATAGTGTATCGTTCAGCGAAGTGGAGTCAGCGAAGAGTTAATTCAGTTTCGATCGATTTTTAAATTTGTTTTTATTCTGCTACTACTTTTTTTTATATTTAGTCAACAAATTGCCTCTTAACAAATTTGTTGTGTGATTTTGACATAATAGATTCATCGTAGTATTCTTGAAAATATTTATAATTTTATGTTTCAATATCATTTTTTTTCTTTTAATTTTTTAGATTTATTAAAGTAACTCGACCCTCAGGTTTGTTAGCATAGATGATTTCAAAGTTCGGTCTTTAGGCTTATTGAACTAATAGATTTTAGCTCTACCCTTAGGTTTATGAGCATAGGAGATTTCAAAGTTCGGCCCTTAGGCTTATTGAACTTTATGAGTTTAGCTTAACTCTTAGGTTTAAGAGCATAGGAGACTTTAAAATTTAGCTCTTAGGCTTATTGAACCTTATTAGTTTAGCTCGACCCTTAGGTTTCTGAGTATAGGAGATTTCAAAGTTCGGCCCTTAAGCTTATTGAACTTTATGGGTTTATCTTATAAGCATAGGACATTTAAAAGTTTGGCCCTTAAGCTTATTAAACTTTATGGGTTTAGCTCGACCTTAGGTTTATGTGCATAGAAGATTTCAAAGCTTTAGCCCTTGGGCATTTTAAACTTTATGGGTTTAGCTCAACCCTTAGGTTTATGAGCATAGGAGATTTCAAAGTTCAGCCCTTAGGCTTATTGAACTTTATAGGTTTAGCTAGACCCTTAGGTTTATAAGCATAGGAGATTTTAAAGTTCGGCCCTTAGGCTTATTAAACTTTATGGATTTAGCTTGACCCTTAGGTTTATGAGCATAGAAGATTTTAAAGGTTCGGCCCTTAGGCTTACTGAACCAATGGGTTTTAGCTCGACCCTTAGTTTTATGAGCATAAGAGATTTCAAAGGTTCATCCCTTAGGCTTATTGAACCAATGGGCTTTAGCTTGACCCTTAGGTTTATGAACATAAGATATTTCAAAGGTTTGGCCCTTAGGCTTTTTGAACAAATGGGTTTTAGCTTGACCCTTAGTTCTATGAGCATAAGAGATTTCAAAGGTTTGACCCTTAGGCTTATTGAACCAATGGGTTTTAGCTCTACCCTTAGGTTAATGAGTGTAGGAGATTTCAAAGGTTCCTTCATTTTATTTAGCAAAGGGGATAAAACTGCCTCCTGACTTTTCGGGAGGGGATTGAATTTATCCCCAACTATACAGAAGAATATAAAAATTGCCTCATATCTTTCAGGAGGGAATTTAGGTGTTTTTTTCCTGGGAGGCAATCTTCATACATAACATTTTATTATGTATGATATTTCTCTAGATATTGACCATTAATTGGTGGCATGATTCTTTGACCATTTAGGTCTATGAGTTAATAGGCACCTCCTTCATACACTATTTCAAAGATGAAGGGTCCTTCCCATATTGGATCAAATTTACCGCCAAGGCGACAATAAGGGATTATAGGTCTTCGATGAACCAAAACTAGTTCACCTTCTTTGAAGCTTCTAGGATGAACCATTCTATCATGGGCCCTAGTCATTCTTGCTTTGTAAGATTCTAGACTTTATTGAGCTTGAAGCCTAATTTCATCAAGAGCTTCAAGTTCTTCAAGTCATAGAAGATCATTTTCTTCTTTATTTAATTTGTATTGAATAGTAATACAAAGAGATGGAAACTCAACCTCGAGTAATATTGCCTCGGTTTCAAAAACTAATGAATATGGGGTGGCCTACGTTGCAGTTTTATAAGTGGTACGATATGCCTAAAGAGCTTCTGTTAATTTATCGTTCCACTCTCTCCTATTTTTAGAGAGCATTTTCTTAAGCAGCTTAACCAAAGTTTTGTTAAATTCTTCGCCAAACCATTGACTTTTGTGTTATATGTCGATCAATAATGCCAGTCTATTTTATGGTGCTCTATAAATTGATAAATTTTGGCACTTTTAAAGGTGGTACCATAGTCTGATATAATTCAATGAGGTACACTAGAATGATAGACAATGTTATCTCGAAAGAATATCATCACATTGTCCGCTTTAACTTCTCGTAAGGGAATTGCTTCAGCCTAATTTGAGAAGTAGTCAGTGGCAGCTAAGATGAACTAATGTCTTAAAGAAGATGGTGGTTCTATAGGACCTATTATATTGGTACCCCAACTTTGAAATGGTCACGATGCTATTGTAGGGTATAGCAGATTGGGAGGTCGATGCATGATATCTCCATGCACTTGACATTGATGGCACTTCTTAGCATGGTTAATGCAATCTTGAACCATACTTGGCCAATAGAATCCTATATGTTTTATCTTAATTTTTATTTTCGGTCCAGATTGGTGTGCACCACACAATCCTTCATGTATTTCTCTTATGACTTTTTGGGATTCATCAGGTCCCAAATATCGTAGCCACATTTGATCAAATGATATACAATACAATGTATCATTCAAGAAAGCATATCTTAATGCTCTTCGTGATACTTGCAAAGACATAGATTTATTTTCAAGTAATCTCCCTTCTTTGAAATATTTAATTAATGGATTTCTCCAATCATTTTCATCGAATATAGCTAGGCTCTCTTGCATTTCTTTATTTTCATCGTCTTGTATGACAACTGGAGTTAATACATGTCTATTTTGAATAGTTATGAGAATTTGATCCTCTTAGGGATTTGCTAGTTCTTTAGCTAGCTTTGCCAGCGCATCAGCTTTAACATTTTCACTATGCATAATCCTTGTGAGAGTTACCTCAGTAATTTGTTGTAGGAGTTTTAGAGCATACTAATGATAAGAGATTAATTTAGGCTTATTGATTTTGAAAGCACATATTATTTGTTTGATTATGAGTTAAGAATCTCCATATATATGGAGCTTCTCAATTTTCATGTTAGTTGCCAACTCAAGGGCCCCTATTAAGGCTTCATATTCAGCCTCTTTATTAGTGCGAGCCTCTATTAAGCTATAGGAATATCAGAGTATTCCTTTTTATGGTGTAATGAAGATAAGGCCAATACCCACTTGGATTATCAAAATTATAGGTGGTTTTGATGGTTTTATTGATGAAGCTCCATCGAAATAGAGTTTTCATTCTTGCAGATTTTCTCTTTCTTTTATTTCAAGTGTTTGCTCATCTAGTAATTCATCGTTAAGTAGAGAATCTGGAGGTAAAGGATGGGCTGCTAGAAAATTAACTAGAGCCTATCCTTTTATCACTTTTTGTAGCATATTTGTTATGTCAAATTGTATTAGCAAGACAGCCTATTTATTTAGATGATCAATGAGAGTGGGTCTAGTCATTAGAAATTTTAATGGATCCACTTTAGATATTATAGTGATTTTATGGAATAACATATAATGCCCTAGTTTTTTAGTGGCAAAGATCAATGCTAGGCATTGATTTTTAGTTGGTGAATATTAGATTCTGCCCCTATTAATTATCGACTGATATAATAAAGGGCATATTCTTTGCCATCTTCATTTATTTGTGCTAGCAATGCTCCGATTGATTCTTCAAGAGCAGCTGCATATAGGATTAGGGGTTTCCCTAGGATTGGGGCAACAAGGATTGGAGGATTTAATGTATATTGCTTTATATTATTAAATACCTCTTGACAAGCAACGTCCCACACGAAAGGAGTATCTTTCTTCATCAAACGTGAAAAGGGTTGGCATTTACCCGATAAATTAGATATAAATCATTGGATATATGTCAATCTTCCTTGTAATGAATGAAGTTGTCTTAGAGTTTTTGGAGGTGGCATTTCGACTATTGTTTTAATTTTATCGGGATCAATTTTGATCGCTTTATGGCGTATAATAAATCTGAGAAATTTACCAGATGATACACCAAAAGCTCATTTAAGCAGATTTATTTTCAAATTAAATTTACGAATCCTTTCGAATACAATTTTGAGATCATTTGCATGTTCATGTTGATCTTTTCTTTTTACAACTAAATCATCAACATAACATTCTACAAGCTTATGGATAATATCATCGAAGATCCGAGTCATCGCTCTTTGGTAGGTAGCTCCAACATTTTTCAAGTTAAATGGCATCACTTTGTAGCAATATATGCCAATGGGAGTTTGAAAGGAGGTATGTTTTTTATCCTTCAGATCCATTTTGATTTTAATATAGCCTGATGATCCATCCATAAATTAGAGCATGTCATGATTTGATGTGTTATCGACCATAAGTTCTGTATTGGGCAGTGGGAAATCATCTTTTGGGCATGCTTTGTTCAAATCCCGGTAGTCTATACAGACATGAATTTGACCATTCTTTTTCTTTATTGGAATGATATTAGCAATCCAGTTAGTATACTTCTCTTCTCGAATAAAATCAGCTTCAATAACCTTCTTGGTTTTAGCAATGACTTCTTCCTCAATTTCAAGTTGCATTCGCCTGGGTACTTGCTTAACATGTGGTATTTTTGTATCGATGGAGAGTTTATGCACTGCCACCTCTGGTGATAAACTAGGCATTTCAATGTAGTTCCATGAAAAATAGTCTTTATATTTGAGAAGTAACATTTTTAGCTCCTCTGCTTTATCTTGCGAGAGATTAGTACTGAGGAATGTAGGTTTGGTATCTTCTTCGGTACCCAAGTTTACTTCTTTGAGCTCATCCACGGTAGCTTGGCCACCTTCTTAAAACTCTTTTGGGGCTTCTTTCAGATGAACTATTAGATCTTCAACTTGATTTTCAAACTTTGATAGTCTCTCCTCTTTGTCTATAATATTATAGGAGGTTACATCTGTATGACGTGGATGTTGAGGTACTCCATATAATGATAGGATGCTTCTCATGTAAGATATGAATGTTGAGTATATCTAAGGCCCCATGTTATAGACAAACCATTGCTAATAGGCTTTTGTTCTTGCTTGATATGCCAAAGCTTTCTGAAGTAATGAGCTTGCTTACGTGTTTGCACCAAGAACATTCTTCATTCTATCATCTTTATCATAATGGGTGAAGGATATTGAGGAATGATTATCAACATATCTTTATATTCCCAATTATCTTGGCATTTTATTTCATGAGTAAAATGATGCAGTATTACTCTTGATTCACAGAAAATGGATCCATGTTCATTGAGATCTCTTTTGAGGGGAACATAGAAAGTTTTCAATATTTCTATGTTTGTATTTGGCGAGGTAGTCAATATTTTGGAATGTGCCTCGGGCATAGGGACTATTTTGATGATATCCATAGATATCTATTCTTCAGACACCTTTATCATTAAAATTAATACTATTTACAATTTCTTGGATATGGAACTGGGTCATGGGTCCCCTTCCTTCTGAGATTCCATAGTATCCTTAGGTTGATAAAGGAAACTCCATCAATGGTCAATTTGCTTGAACATTGTACTTTGTTTATGTGATTAGCTTCATAATCAAAAGGGACAGTTGATAATTCATTCTTTATTTTCCCTATAATAAAGGGTTTGAAAGTTATAGAGATATCATCTTCTTTGGTATCACTACTAAGATGAGGCACTGAGGAAATTTGTTTTGATTTATTCTTGTCTTTACCTTTTAACTTTTTCTTGCGCAGTATAATAGCCTGAATTCTTGGAAGTTCACTGCCTTTTGACTTTTGAGCTATAAAATACTTGGCATCATCATAGATTTTTATTTCGTGCTCTAATAATGGTTGTTCATCCCCATCAATACGATATT
This sequence comes from Dendrobium nobile, assembly GCA_022539455.1. Taxonomy (NCBI): domain Eukaryota; kingdom Viridiplantae; phylum Streptophyta; class Magnoliopsida; order Asparagales; family Orchidaceae; genus Dendrobium; species Dendrobium nobile. The sequence continues at coordinate 15,538,587 of CM039728.1, read as the reverse complement.
CTTCATTATCATGAATGTATTTCATACATTGATGAAGTGTTGAGGGCACTATAACATACTCGTGGAGCCATGGTCTTCCAAGAAGTGCTTTGTATGATGTGTTGGAATCAATGATGTGAAATGTCACCTCTATATTAAGTTCCCCAAAGTTCGGAGGCAAAACCAAAGACCCTAAGGTTCTTTTCCTTTGTTCATTGAATCCTTATAGAAACACCATGCTTCTGTTCAAATACTAGACATCCAGGGCCAATCCTTTAAGCGTTTTCAGGCTCATTAGATTAACAAATGAACCTGAATCAATCAAAATTATATTAATTTCAATATTGTTACTCTATGTAGAAACATATAATGGTCGATTATGATCTGCAGTTCCCAGGAGCATATCACTGTCATATGAAGTGTTTGTAATAGTATTTTGCATATGTAAGGCCTCTTTCAAATTTTGCTCAATAAAGAATGCCTCATACTGTTCAGAATTTTGCAATGCCTTAATGAGTGTTTCCCGAAGGTTCTTAGACATCAGAAGAGCATCGTAGACACTCAGCAATGCAGGTAATTTGTAGAGATGTGATAATATATTATAATCTACATTTGCACCGGCCACCTTAGGTTTAGGAGGCTCTTATGGAATAACGGCCTCATTGACTTGAATATTCTTCTCCTTATTCTTTGTTTTCTTTTGAGGTGGAGGAACCTGCTTTCCACTTCTCAGTTAGATTTGTGGCACCTTTGAAGATGAACTAGCTTCAGCTTGAGAATTCCTTGAAATTTTCATAGAATCAACTTCGTCGGAGTCTGAGCCGCTTTTGAATTTTGGGCATTTTTCTTTAGGTATGTTCTTTCCCTTGTAGTCATTTTCTTCATCAAGAAAATATAATTCATCTAAATTGGTGAAAGGTACTGGTGTATAATGTACTTCCTTAGAAGGCATTTTTATGTCAATTTTATAGATAACAAGAGATGCATGGCATCCTCTTGTAGCCCTTCCACCTCGTTGATTTATGACTTGGCAAGTCTCAATTGGAATGCTTTCTTCCTTTTCTGACTTCGAGTCAAGAAATAAATAAGCCATGTATTCCTCTAACTTAACAGGACACCTTAGAGGTTATTGATATGCATCGATGGAGTCAATGTATTTTTGAATCACAATTTTCTTCCTTATTAACTTCTTCTTCTTTTCTTTTTGAGATTTTGATCTCAGTTTATTCTTTCCTATTTTTTCTTTAAAATATTTCAAATGTTTCTTCTTGCTTGAACTGGGCCTCCTGCGACTGGGTTCTTTGAAAAAAGGTGTCTTTGATCAACTTCCAATTCTAACGTACTTTTATGATGAATGCCTTTAATAGCCAATAGAACATTCATCATCTATTTAGTTTTTTTTAAGATAAAGGTCTCCCAACCACCTTTATCTTCCTGGGGTGCTTTTCCTTTCTCGTTCTTTGTGCTTTGACAAAGTTTAGAAGATATAACATTAGTTTTCTCTCTCTTGGGATTGACAAGAACACTATTAGAAAGTGTAACCTCACCATTTTGATAATTCCTTTCGATATAATCTTTGAATATGAAATAGTCTTCGATTGGGTGACTTTTGATCCTATGATATGGACAGTAATTCGGATCATCGGTCATGCCAGCCTATTCTGGTTGGCGGGATTCTGGCAATTGAAGGCTGATTTTTAGGGCTTGCCTAAAAATCTTTCTCGTACACTCCTTTTTGAAAGAATATAGCTTATTAATTTTCTCCTATAAAGTAGAAGGTCATTGCCTTTATTTTATTTGTTTCAGCATCTTCGACGAATTCATTGAATCTTCTTTTTCTTTCTTATCTGAGGAAGAAAGGATTGTGGTATTCACCTCACTTCTTTTTGGATCAAAGATTTTGATCTGTTTTCCTTTCCCTTGCAGATCATTATTATAGTTGAAGTCGGCACTTCTAGGCCTGGGTAACCTTTCAAATTTGGCTACACGATCAAGCAACTCCTAATACGTATTGATTATAGCCATCTCTAGATATAGATCCATATAATCATCTATGTTTCCCAATAATAGCTCAACAGTGTGCTTCTTAGTGAGGTTTTGCTCACATTTCATGCTGAGATTTCTCCACCCAATTATGTACTTGGTGACTAATTCCTCTCTTTTTTTTCTCAAGAGCAAAGTTAGCGATATTCACCTTCTTTATTGCACTGGAAAATCTTTTAATGAACATCATCTCTAATTTGGCTGACGTTCTGATTGAGACATTGGGTAACTCAGCATACCATTTAAAAGTTATACCTGTTAAACTACTAACAAATTATCATAGTAATAGAGCATCATTGCCTCCTATATTTCAACAGGAAGCTTTGAATTGTGCTAGATGCTGATGAGGATTTGCAATGTATTTAAATAAATTAAACTTCGGCACTATGTACCCCTTTAGAAATTTATCTTGGTCATATTCTATCGGGTATAGATGACCTTTCCCAAATAAGGTTTTGATAACTTCAGAAGCAATGGATGCTTTAACCTTTTGATTGATCAGATTCTCAACTTGAGATTTTCTAACCATTTCATTTTCCTTAGAAGCTATCAAAGTTGGCTCCTGTAACTCTTCTAATCTTCTAACATAAGTGATCACCACATTAGGGGTAGTTTGAATATTCCCTTGAGAATTTGCTACGGGTAGTTGACTAGTTGTAGCCATCATGCCAAGCTGTCCAAACAATTACTTCATCATATTACTCATATCAACAAGACGAGCATTCAAATGATGGATTTCTTGATCTTTCTTCTGTTGCATAGACTACATTTCTTCTTGCAACCTCTTTATGATTTCTTCAGCTTCTTCCTCCTCAACTTCTTCTACTTGTGGAGTTCTATTCATAGCTATTGCTTGTTCTTGATCTTCTCATAGTTGTTCTTTATTTTACAAATTCAATGTTGCACTTCTATGAATATATCGCTGAATAGCTCAATCCTCAATCAGGTATATGATCAACCATCCAGACTAATTCAACTTCCATGGCACCAATACACTTCTATTTATTCATCATTATCACAGTCATTATCATCTTCATCCAACTCATGATCTTTTCCAAGTTGGGACTGCGGCTTCCAATGTATGACTGAAGAGTCAGGGGATTCTTTATATACATGACAACTTTCCTCTTCTGGTGTAATCATATCAATAGAAGTCTCATTATTAGGGGACAACTTCTAGACATGTGATTTAATCTTCCTTCATAAATTTCTTTATCAAGATCATCTTTTTTAGCTCGAGGATATTTGGGTCTTTTTTGAACCCAAACTTTCTCTCTTCTCGGAGAAACATATCGATTACCACCAACATCAAAATATACTTTTGAATGGCCAAATTCATGATACCATTATCGGGGCCTTCATTCATCATATCTTATGTTATAATCACTTACATGTCGACTATCAGAAGGCTCTCCCAACTATTTTCTTCTGTAATATGGGTATTCACCCATGTTAAGACAGAATTTTCTTGAGTCTTGGCAGTAGGGAGGATTTTTAAACTCCTCTCTATAAGATCTTGTTGAAAATTTATTATTTTGAGGATGAATTTCAGTTGAGGAAATGACTTCAGTAACAGATTTCCTCAATCTTCATTGTAGATTTTTATCTTTAACAGCCTTCAGTATTTTGTATATTTTGGAAGAGGCAGATTCTTCCTTCTTTGGTGGTTGTGGCTGTTGATGTGAAGTCTCCCAAAAAGTCATCTTTAATTGGCCTTTATTATCATTCCTTTTTACTCATTTTAACGGTTCAAAGCCATTATTAACTGGTACATTCGCCTCTAACTGCAGTGATGATTCTTGAAGGGTCTCAGGCATCCAGCCATTACCTCGTAAGTTAGCAATGGCTTTCCTTCTAACTTTCCTATAAAGCTTAGCACTTGAATCAAGAACTTCAGCATTATACTCTTCAGGCACTTCATTCTATATTTTATTCTGACTAGATGTATTTGTGACAATAAATTATAACTTGGAATCAAAAACTTTCTTCAGAATTATTGGAGCAGTGAGAGTCTTAAAAATACAGAGGCCCTATTAGGAGCCTGCTCATCAACAGCTTCAGTGGTAGGCATTTTAGCGGCACCTTTGGCAGTAGGTATGCTAACAGTATTCTCATGAAGAAACTGTTAGAACTGAATGACTTCAAAAATGGTTCAAAACTGAATAGTTGCTCTAGCAGAGCCAGTGTTAAGAACAGCTTGAGGGAACTGCACTCTGGCACCCTCTCCCAAATTCAGAGTCACGAACGACTTTATAGGCATCATATTATTAACCTACCAACATAACTTACAAGGATTAGAGTCAACCTGAATTTTGCTGGAAAAGAAAATACGACCTTGTGATGAATGAACATCTATAATTATTTTAGATATTTTGTTAATTGAGATTAAATATAAATTGTCTTTTCATCCAAAGATGGAGAGAAAAGTAATCCCCAATAGAGTCGCCAAAAATTTGTTAGATCAAGAAAAATAGTACGAATGCATGAATCCCGCTTTACAGCCATAAGATTCCATTTCTCTTAAGTCAGATTGAAATTAACTAGATTTCCCCCGAGGGTAGTGTCAGGGTTTAAAGATATGGGGTCTTTACTTCCTATACGCGCAAGCACTCATAGTTAATTACCCCTTTTATTATGTAAAAAAGAACTCTGGATTAAGAATGAATAAATTTTAGGTAATTTTAGTCTCAATAGTATGTGAAGTGGAGGTAAACCCGATCATGATCCCATGGTTCCATCATCCCGAGTATACCTTAGTTCCACTCTACTAACACTAATAATCATTAATCGTAGTGTCCAGGGAATCTGATTAGCAGCCATGAGTTGCCTCCTCTCAGGGATCCCGAGTAGACTGAAATTATTAGATGTGGGTTTTAAATTTGTTAGGAGTTTTGGGGTTTACATCTATTAGAATACCCAAAAATTTATTTAGTTTGGGATGTATAACTTCATTTAGAAGTAACCAAAAATTTGGTTTGAAGTGGGTCTTATGTCTTCTTTAGGAAGTAGCCCAAGTATTAGATTTGGTTAGAGACTTATGGCTTTCATAGAAAGTAGCCTGATATTTTTATTTGGAATGGGGATTACTACTCTATTTATGAGTTGCCCAAGGATGGGTTTTACAACCTAACTTTACAGCGAGGCTGCTCGGGGATTTAAATTTGATTTTTTAAGTTAGATTTGGATTTTAGGATGATTGTAATTCATTTAACAATTCTCCTAAACGTCGGTCTTATAGCTTTCATAGAAAGTAGCCCGAATTTGTGGGACTTACAACCTTTTCTAAAGGTAGCCCATATATTTCAGTTGGGTAGGTCTTATTACTTCCTTAGAAGTTGCCTAATGATGGGTCTTATGACCTAGCACTTTAAGTTGTGGGTCTTATAACCAAGCCTTATATACTAGGATGCCCAAGTGAGGGGTCTAGGTTTGTGTTATTACCTAAATATTTTCTCAGAGGTCAAACTTACGACTTAGAAGTAGCCAGTATTTTAATTAGGGGTTGGCGTTAGGCTAATTTTTACCTAAAACTTTTCCCTAAGATTGAACATATGACTTTTCTATAAAAGTTGCCGGATAGTCGGTCTCACAACCAAGTTCTTATAAACAAGGCTGCCCAGGAAATTAAATTTTTGTATTTGGAGTTTAGTTATTTAGAGAATTTGAAGGGGTTGTAAGTTGGTTTTAGTTCATGGTTTTGAAATTTAGGGGTTTTGACACTAAGTTAATGTTTTAGTTGTTTTGTGCTTATAGTCTTTTTCTTACTACAGTAGTCCACTGCTCTACCTATTTTACAGCACTTTTGTACTACTAGCTTTTTCGTACCTAGCTTTTCTTGCTTTCTAGTACTCTGTTATACTTATAGTAGCTTAGATTTATCAGCATTCATTCAATTTATTTATAATATACTGACTTTTCATTTGCTTGTTTGCAGGTGTTCGTTGCTAGTAGTTAAAGTACTAGGGCTTGCTGTTGCAGAGGATAGAGCTCACAGATACCTATAAGAGCTCACACAGAAGAGACTTTGTATATATTGATTAGTGGAACACTCTTCTCTTTCTTTATTGCATTTTTATTTTAAGATTTCTCATTTGATTAATTAAATTATTAACTGATAAATCAACTCTAAATTCCACTGCTCTCAAAATTATTAATAACTCTTAGATTTTAAAATTTTTAGAATTTAAAATTCTCTCAAAATTTAAATGCTCTTATATTTTAAATAGCTTCTAAATTTTATATAATTAAATTTGTTATGAAGTGATTTATCATGATCTTTGCTACTTCAATAACTAGAGGGAGAGAGGTGATGTTTTGAAGATTAGAGATCCCAAATGTTTCAAGAAGAAATAGTATCTGAAATGCCTCAACAATTCAAAGTCTTCTACTCAATATTACTTGCATTAGAATTTTTTTAAAGAGATGTCTTATTTAGAGACGTTCAAAGCAATCTTATTTTAAAGATATTTGAAGCTTTCAAAATAGTCTTTGGAATGAAATAACAATCCATGTAGCTCTCATTCATACAGGATAACATTTGAGAGAATGATGAAATATAGGATAAGAATAATGGGAGAATACAATAGTCCCTTTATTCTTATCAATTCTTTTTGTAATAAGCTCTTAGTAATGATTCAAGTGAGTGTACTCTTAATGATGATTGCAAAAGACTTTTAAAAAAGGGAAATATTTAGATTTAGAGGGAGTGAATATTCTCAAGTTCTCTACTCTCATCCTTTTGACAATATAGGGGACTTTAAAGATCTTAATTAATTAATCAAATTGATTAATCTTAATCAAATTAAATTTTGTTAATTCTTAATTAACTAAATTATTTAATTAATATTCAAAGGTCATTTTTAACATTTCAGTTAAATCAATAATTCAAATTAAATTTCTCTATAGATTTTGAGGAAATTTTTGCAACTTCCCATCATCACCTCCCCACCGAGGGAGAAATCAGGACGGCATTGCTGTAATTTCTTCCTACCCGAACCTAAGGTCGACGGCATAGGGTCTTCAATTTTAAACCATATCACCAAGATCTAAGATCGACTATGTGAGATTTTCAATTTGGAACCATCCCAGCCGGATCTAAGATATGACAGCTCGGGGTCTTCAAATTTAAAACTATCTGACAGGATTTAAAATCAATGACAAAGGTCTTCAAATTTAAAACCATCCACCCATATCTAAGATCAATGGCACAGGTCTTCAATATCTATTTGAAATTCCATTTTTCAATTCGTTCCCTTTTTTATAATATATATATAATATTATATTATTTTAATATGTTTATATAATTTATACTATTATATTATCATATTATATTTTATATAATATGTAATATAATGAAGGGGAGAGAGGGAGCCAAAGAAGTGACAGTGTAATTTTTGCACCTTTAGCAATGCAACAAAGCTGAACAATAATAGGGAGCCAAAGAAGCGACGTCAAATGGCAATAGGGAGCTAAAAGAAGATGGGATCGACGTCATCGGGTGCGGGTCGGGTATGGGAGTCAAACGTCAAGGTTGGAGAAGCGAAATTTAATAGCAAGGAGGGAGCCAAAGAAGTGAAATCGAGTGGCAATGAAGGAACAGAAGAAGCGACGCATACAATCTTCACCTCCTACGAAGTAACAAAGGTGAACAATGGTGGAGGGGGGGTGGAGATGAGCGGAGGTTGGGTCATCAAATGCGAGCAAACCAGCAAAAGAAGTGATGCATGCTACCCCTACACCTCTTGCGATCTGAAGCCGAATAGCAATGATGAACAGACAAGATGGAGGGTGATCCCTAGACATCTTTCTGTAAAGTAAATGAAATCGGAAAGCAACAATGGAGTCAGAGTCGGAGCGAATGAGCGAGTGTAAGTCTTCTTTCTGAACTCCTTCATTTCTTTTATTCATTTCCTTTGTCGAATGGCAGTTACTAGAATGAAACAGTGTGTCGTATGGTGAAGTGGGACTGGCAGAGACAGCAAAGAGTTGATTCAGTTTCAATTGATTTCAATTTTTTTTGTTTTGTTTTGTTGCTGCTTGTTTTTTTTTTAGTCAATAGTTTTACCTTTATTCTAGTGTTGATGTTGTCTTTGATTTCAATTTAGAATGATCTTGAATTGCTAGTTCATCAATACTTTTTCATCATCCTCATTAGCTATAAAGCTGACACTTTTTAATCTTTGGCTTTTTAATGGCACAACTTTTTCTTTCCTTTCTTCAACTGCATCCAAAATCCTTTAACTCATACTTTTCTCGTAGGCTATGAGTGATCCAAGTATGAAATCAATTAAAAAACATTTAAATCCTTTGATTTTCACATTTTAGTGACTTTGGCATCATAACTGCTAGGTAGATAACGCAAAATTTTATTAACTTTCTTCGATTTTTAAAGTTCTCTACATAAAGCATTCTAGGATGTTATTATCTTAGTAAACCTAGTATATATGTCTGAGGTAGTTTCATTCGATTTCATGCAAAAAAGATTATAATCATGCAATAATATGTTCAACCTAGATTATTGGACTTCACTTGCACAATTATATATAATGCATAGTCTATACCAAATGTCCTTGTGTGTGTCACATGTATAAACTCTCACGAAACCTTCAAACTTAAGTGCTCAAAAAAATAGTTTAAGCATTTAGCATATAATTGAGCTAAGTCTCTTTCCTCACTACTCCATTCATTGAAAGGTGTTTCTAATTTAACTCCATGAACAAATCAAAAAGGTGTAGAGTATCCCTATTGAATCATATGCCACATACAAAAATTAATATATTGTAAGAAAGTAGAGATGCAAATTTTTTTAAAATCAAATCAAATATTATTGAATAGCAGTGGACAAGTTATAGACTAAGCCTCCACAGTATTCCTATTTCCAATGTGATTCATATGATATTTTTTTGGAGATTTTTAAATCATAATTTTGAGACCTACTTTCATACTAATTGAAAGTTTAATGGATGGTGTTAAGCCTCATTGAACTATCCCTAGGCACACCAAGAGGGGGGTGGGGGGTAGTGTTATTTAAAAATTTATTTAACTTAAAAAAAATCTTATTTAAATTTTTAATAACTTACACTAAATTGTTTGATCACCAGATGAGGAAGCAAATAAACTTAAAAAAATAGTTACAATGATGTTGATGATAATTTAAATAAATAAATCTAATATTAATCAAAACTTTTCAACATGCAATTTTCAAGAAAATAAATTTTAGAAAAGTAAAGTGCAAAAAATAAAATAAGAATGAGCACACCAAAATTTTAAAGTGGTTCAATCAAACAATGACCTATATCCACTCCCTGGAGTCTTCCACTTCAAGTATTGCTCTACTTTATAATGTTTCTCCTTTGGCCTCCATAATAAGGCAGAGAAGTCATTACAAGAATCACTTTAACCAAACGAGTGTGGTAGAGAATTAGAATCCTTTTCACCCTACTAGTGTTAAGGCAGAGTACCTTATAATCCTTTTCACCATCCTGATGAAGGCAAAGAAACTTGAATTTTGACCTTGAAACTTTTCTTTTCAAGTAGCCCTAGATATCCACAGATCCCTATGGGGAATCAAGGTGTAGCTTTCTTAAAGTGACCATGTGAAAACCCTCACACTACTTCTCCCTCTCAGACAACTCATCTTCTCCTTTTGTACTTTCCAAGATCTCAAACAAAAATCCTTCAATAGCCAAAATTCCTTCAGTTAAAATAATTTAGAAAAGCATTAAAAATAAGTTTTTCAAAAACCCTAAAATCTTAATTCTACTAAATTGATCGTATGGTACTATCTATAATTTTACAATATGATTAGTTTTTAAAATCCAAATAATGTCCAATATGATTGAACAATCCCAAGATAAATTGTTCCATATATATATATATATATATATATATATATATATATATATATATATATATATATATATATTGATTATACAATACATTCTTAAGATCGTATAGTATGATTAGATCAATTACCTCTTGATTATACATGATGATTCTTGGGATGATTGAAAATCATATTTGCCTTACATCCTGTTTGATTGACATCATACTATATAATTAATAAAAAAAATCAAGGTTTCATCTAGGATGGTCATCAAGATAAATGTATTTCAACCTGCCTATTGTACTGAAAGATCATTATTATATAGTACGATGAGCCAAATTAATTAAACCTTGATATGATTGACTGAGCACAGGGATTAAATTAAGTAATTTTTTAAATATCATATTTTTTGAATGGTATCGTATATAATGATCATTTTAAAATAAGAAAATTATAGTACTTAATTAATTTTGATTAGTGGCCAGTATTTTTGTTTTAATTAGATGGCATAATATGATATGTATGGTATAATACGTTCAGTTTAAAAGAATTAACTATGAAATTAACTATTTTAAATCATTTTAATAACAACGGATCATATAATACAATATGAATTATATAATGTGATTAGTTAAAAATTTTAATACTTATTTTCTCACTCTTGTGTGTGTATGCATGATCGTCAATGTAACATACACCCTTTTTAGGACTTTGACTCAAGAAATTAAAAATAAATAAATAAACATTTCAGACTCTTGACAACCATATTTTTATTCTTGCATGGTGTATGGCATACCTGAAATACTACTACAAATAAAATATATGTGCAATATAGAACAGTAAGAGAAAAAAAATACAATCAATAATATTTGTTATCATCAAAATCACAAGCTCGGGATCCCGGATTGCAACTGGGTATTTCATCACTATTCATTTTATCAAAAAATATTCTTGTTATCTACTTAAAATAATGAATTTCCATTTTTTATTTTTTATTTTTTATTTAACTCAATTTATTCTTTTAGGTCTAATGAAATAAGAAATGATTCAAAGGAGAGATGTATAGATTTAAGGAAGATTACTAATAATGATGATATAATTACCTTAATGAACAATATGTTAGTTCTATGTAGAATTTGATTGTGATGATTAATCACTTTGTATTGTTGCCTTAAACCTCAATTCCATCAATCAAGCTTGTCGGAGAGTTACTCTATTGGGTGCATTTAACTTGATATTTTTTCTATACAATCATATATAAATTGACACCGCATAATTGAGCATTGGTACAATATATTTTTCTTAGAGATAGACAAAGAGTAAAGCATCATGGAAATCCAAAACTCAATGTTATGATAGTACTACGGAGCGTTGAGGAGCTCCACGTCCTCACACTATGGTGTTGTCAGGTTGATTGGAGATAATGAGTGGAGCATCATGGAGCTCTAAACCATTTATCACGAGGTTGTGAGGTAGGCTAGGCTATTCTTTCTCATTATTATCTCTTGGTTATTTTATTATGTTTTTTCTATTTGTTCTTTAAAGAGAATGGTGCAAGGGTGATGGGTGGTTTTGTGATGTGGGTTAGATTAATTTCTTGGATGTGTGAATGATATGCGTTAAGCTAAAATATGCTTAAGTTTTCTTTGATGTGAATAGCCCACTAAACATGTAAGTTCACATATCGATCAAGTAATAAAATGATATGAGAGAGTGTTCATCCCACAGAAATTATTATGTTAATATGCAAATAAACTAGCTCTACTTATTATAGCTATAATGTTTTATAAGTTTGATGTAGCATGTTAAACCTCATTGAATTATCCCTTGGCACACAAAGAGGGGGGAGGGTGAATTGGTTATTTAAAAGAAAATTCTGCACAAAATAATTTTTTTGAGAATTTTTAATAACATAAAACAAACATTGTAGCCAATTGATGCAAAAGAAAATTAATGAAATGAACTTATAACTATGGTGATAATGAGTTACTCAAATCAGTACAACATTAAACATAAAATTTTTTAACATAATTTTTTGAAAACATAAAGTGCATAAAAGTAAATTACAAAAGGTAAAACTCAAAATGAACACACCATAATTTTATAGTGGTTCGCTCAAACAATGACCAACATCCAATCCACGGAGTCATTCTCTCCAAGTATTGCACTAAAACTTTAGTGTCTCCTCTTTAGTCCCTAGAACTAGGCAGAGAATCCCTTACAATCTTTTCACCAACCCAGTGGGTAGAGAACCTTGACCACTTTTTCTCCCTTCTGGTGAAGATAGAGAAACTCATAATCATTATTTGTCCTCCGGGTGAAGGAAAAAAACCTCAATGACCTTCAGGCTAATGTTCTTCTTTACAGAGCCACCAAAAAACCAAGCAATATACTTGTAGGAAATAAGGTAGAATCTTGCTTGGAGCAACCATATGAAAACCCCTCACACTCATCCCTTCCATAGGGAGCAGATCCCATTCATTTAAAAATGAAATTAAATAAAGGTATTAACCATATAAGGAGTTACATATTGAATACTTTATAATTTTCTTCAATTACACCTTGGTTGTTCAACCATTAGGGCCAAAATTTTACTAAGCAATATAAGGGAATGATCCTCACATACCTTAATTTTTTAATAATGTTTGATGCCCATAAATCTTTAACTTAAATTTTCAAGTGTATGTATCAGATTTGGACCACAACATTTGGAAATTCATGATGGCCTATACATAGAGCATTAAGGCTTCAAATTTGTGTGGAATATTTACTTTTTACAAGGGTTAGATACACATGATTGCATGCTTAATTGAATAATATAGACACCTAGCTAATTCAATTTACGGTTGAGTATAGTTAACTTAAACAAATTCTAGGAAATTCACTATGTCCATTAGATATGAAACATAAATCTAGCACACTTAGTAACATTTAGAATCATATAATTCAATTTGCCATCAATTAGAAATTTTTTAATCACTTAAAATATAAATCCTAAAATCAGCAATAATTTTAGGGTTAAATTTTCTAAAATACATAATTAATTAAATAAAAATCATTAAAATTAAAAATAAATTATAATGAACTTTAGATCAATCATATAATCATGGAAAAATAAAAGATATATCATATTTTAAATAGAACAAAATGAAGTTAAAATAAACCTTTAATTAATCATTAATTAAATAAAATAATGAAAAATTAATCCATAATCTAATTTATTACAAATTTTCATTGATTGATTTATTTGTCATCTCTAATTAATAGTATCAATCATTTGAACATTTGAGATTGATTGATCAATTAAAAATATATCCTAAATTACTTCTATAAGGAAGGGATTCAATAAATCTTTAAAAATTATAATTTAAGTAAATAATAATAACAAGAAAATAAAATGTATAAAAAAAATTATAGAACTTTTAAATAAAGTAAAATCATTTAAATTAATTTAAATCAATCAATCAATCAAATTAAATTCAATCCAATTAAACTAAGTAGCCTCAATTAAAATAAAACATCAATTCATTAATAAATATGTAACATAAATTCAAAGCTCTTATGCAAATGTTTGATTCTTAAGGGAGGGCAAACATGCAAAAAGTTCAAATTGTTAGTATGTGTGGGTTGAATATTTCCAAAGAAATCTGAAGTATACTATTAACAATTTCTTTAAAATAACTATTTATAAAAAATTAATGAAAACATTAAATAAAATTCAAAGGATTTTATACAATTATTTTATCCAATGTAGGGAAATAAATGTATTACAATTATGAGCCTTAGGACTTGATAGTTAAAAGCTTCTACACCTAAGATCTAAAAAGAAAAAAAAGAACTTGAAAATATAAAACACTAAAAATTTAAATAATAAAAAATTTTCTAAAATTCTATAACTTAAACTTAAATGAAAACTCATTTTCCCTGTAATAAACAAACAATTTAAAATATAAATAAATTAAACAATAAAACCTTTAAAGATCCATCCAAGCCACATAATCTTATAAAACACTTTAAATTGTTTATTAGGACAACTAACTTTAGCTTAAGTTATGTTAGTGGTTTGGCTTGATGTGATGTGCATTCCTTGTTTGAAGTGTATCTTATGTATGCTTATTTACTTTCATGCACTCTATATGTCATACATGATCATTTTCCTATTTGGTCACCTTAGACTCTACTAGGTTGCACTAGATTTATTAGCTTGTATACACTTGCATTACAGTCTATTATATGTGCTTTATTAATTTTTTTATTACAAATAGTTAATGTAGAATAAATTTAGGAATTGATGTAAATGTAAAGAATTAAATTTAAATGCAAACATGTTGACCTCATTTCTATATAAAGGCATCCAAATCCATCCAAACTCTTGCCTATTAATATGATGGTTTCCAATCATCTAGAATTCAATCCATGCTTCAATACAAATTTAAATCTGGACTTCAATCTAGATTTTAGCCCAGACTAGAATCCAGACATTAATCTAGACCACAATCTAGTCTTCAATTAAACTTTAACCAATTTTCAATCAAGTTTCAAGCATAACCAATCATCAAAAATCTCCCAATTGATTTTTTATTGATGTGGATTGTTAAAATTTTTCCAATCAAACCCAAAATGACATTCAAACTAAGAAATTCATACCAAAATTTAAGGTTAAAGGCTTAAGTCCTAAAACCTTTTTTGGGTGATTTTTCAATCACATCAAACCCCAATCAAATGACCCCCGATTCATGATTTATCAACTTCATATTGATTAGGCATGTCCTTATGGTCAACTTTCTAAATTTAGGTCTAACATGAGACCTCTAACTTGAAAAAAACCTAAATAAAATCTAAAAATTGAGAAACCTTCAAATATTTATAGCATATGCCACAAAACCTTCCACTTTGTGAAATTTGACCTTGGGACCTTCCCCAAAACCCTTGACTAAATCCATAGCCACTGTTATGACATGTTGAACACAAAATTGCACTTATCTGGTACTAGGTTGACCAATAGTCCTGGCACAAATGACCCAAATGCCATTTAAGGGGAAAACTAGAATTTCCTACAAACCACAACATCGCCCAGTCAAATCTGAACGTTCATGTAGGTTGTTAGACCTTAAGGAATTTTCCCAAGGCTAACCAAGAAGGGGGTGAACTAGTTTTTTTTTTTTAATCTTAAATTTTGGAAAACTTTTTTTTTATTTTTTTAGAATATTTAAAATACTAATCTTGAAATATGCATTTGTTTATAGAAATGACTTTCACGGATAATTCTTCAACCACAAATATAAAGAGCTATGAAATAGAATATAGGAAAAATAAATGGTAATAGAAGAACACCAAATTACCTACATCCACTATCTAGAGACTCCTTCTCCAGGTATTACACTAAACAATAGTGACTCTCCTTTTTCCCCACTTCAAAGTAGAGAAGAACTTACAAACTCTCATTCAGCAACCTGGTATGGCAGAGGATAGCCACCTTTTTATACTCTTTAAGTGTTGGTAGTGTACCTTCTCATCCTTTTTTACCCACATGATGAAGGGAAAATACTTACACATCCTTTTTCACCCACCTGGTGAAGGCAGAGAACCAAGCATCATTTTTTATCCTCCTGGTGAAGGTAGAGAACCAAGCATCCTTTTTCACCCTGCTGGTGAAGGAAGATAACCAAGCATCCTTTTTACCCTCCTAGTGAAGGCAGAATACCAAGCATCTTTTTTAACCCTCCTGGTGAAGGCAAAATATCGTCACATCTTTTTCACCCTCCTGGTGAAGGCAAAGAACCTTAATCCATTCTTCAAGATCTTCTCTAAAGAGACACCAAAGAAGTTCGAAAGAAATTAGTAGATGAGTAAAGAGATCCTCACTTCCTTGTGAATCCATCATAATTCCCTTTTACTAGATCTCTCACTCTCCTATCTCAAAATCTCTCTCAAACACACTCCCAATAGTCACTCTCAAGAGAAAATTTGAAGCAAAAGACATCCATGATAGTCTTAGGACTCTATTTATGGAAAACACATGAATAAGTGTCCAAAAAACTAATTGTTTTCAAGAGAATTGTCTACAATTTGTAATGTATGATCGAAGATCATCTAGTACAAATAGTTAAAAAAAATGGCTTCATCTGGTATAAATTTGGACAAACTTAGTTTCATATACTCTAGGTTGTCTATACAATTTGATATCATATAGTACGAATAGTTCAAAAAGAAATAAGTTCATTTGGTACGATTAGGTACAAACTTGAATTTGTATACTATTAGTCGTCTGTATGACTTTACATCATACAGTACAAATAATTTAAAATAATTATCAATGTTCAGTATGATTTAGTATGAACCAAATTTCATACACTATCAGTCGTCTGTATGACTTTACATCATACAGTATGAACAGTTCAAAATAACTGTCTGTCATTTGGTATGATCCAAAAATTGTACACTGTCTGTCATTTATATAAATTTATGTCGTATTATATGAATAACTCAAAAATGAACAAGTTCATAAGATATGATCTGGTACAAACCTGATTTCATACACTGTTAGTCATATATAAGACTGTATATCTTACAAAACGATCAATTAAGAAAATCAAGCCATGGTTTGAGTAATCATATTCTGAAGAAAAACTAAGTCAAATAGTATAGTATGATTATATCTCGTACAGAATAATCAATTTAAAAAAAAAATTATCACTCTCCCCCTGTGTGTGCATGGTTACTCAATTATAATTACACTTGCACAGACTCAAGAAATAAAAATAAAGATATACAAACTCTTTTACATGAAATCCTATTCTACCATGTCTTAAAGTCTTCAACAATCTGGAGTAATATATGATTTCCCTGAAATATTATTACTTACATAAATAACTAGAAATATATAATATATGTTAGGAGAAAATAAATAAAATCATAACAATAATATTTTGTTATCATAAAAAATTATAATCCCAATCTAGATTACTAATTAGCAATAATCTCCCCCTTTTTTGATGATGACAAAAAATAATTATTTTTGAATTAAAAATTAAAGTTATTTTCTCCTAAATTCACCCTAAATGAATGAAAACTAAAAATCATGAGGATAAATAAAATTTCATCCCTCTTTTTAATTTTGGATTTTTAAAAACAACCACTAAACAAATTACAAAGTAAAACAAATACAAAAAAATACAAACATCAAAAAGACCCTAAAACAAGCAAGCATGACACAAAATTAAGATTACAAGGAAACTTCAAATAAGCATAACCATAAACAACCTCCCCCTAAGAGTACCAACATATAACTAATAAAAAACTTCAAATCAAAAACATAAAAAAATATAAACCAGAAAACTTCAAACAAATACAAATAATAACCTCCCCGTTTTGACATCTATAAAAAGGAAAGAAGAGTTAAAAAAAAAAAATCTTCTAAATATGAAAGCTAGTTTTGACAGTTCTAAAAAGCTGATAAGGAAAAGAAATTTAAAATTTTGTAAGACTAAGATTAAATTCCTAAAGCAAAAACTCTCTTTAAACTCATATTCTAAAACAAAAATAATAAATAAGATAAGTATAGTTTATTAAATTTAATGTTCATTCTAGAGAATAAAAAATCTCAAAAAGAATAATTTTCGCAAGAATTAATCAAAAATCACATAGATTCAAACTCAATAGTTAAACTTTATTTTTTTATTTTTTTTATTTTTGAAACGATACGAGAGCAATATTATTAAAGCAAACCTAGTTTCAAACTACTAATAGAATCACATTCCTGCTTTAACAAAGCTGAAAAGGAAGAAAAAACTCTATCTAAGCTAAAATCATCCCAAATAAAGTCATAACTAAGAGCTATGTTAGCACTAAGATCATCTATCTTATTACAACTCTTATCCATAATTAAAAAATAACATAATTAAAATATTTAAGAATAATAGAATCCCCCACTTGGTCTTCAATACCTCCACCATACGAATCTTTAGAATGACCTTGAAGATTGATAACATAAATATTATCTCCTTCCACTATAATCCCTTTATATTCCAACTTCCACTTATGCAAGAATCTGCTAAATGACTGGAGCGCAAGCAACTCTAATCTATAAATGTTTCAATTCGCACCACTAAAACTAAATGCAAATAAGAACCTTCCTTTGTGGCCTCTAAAAACACCACCAACACTAGCCTTATAAGATGAAGTAAACAAACATCAACATTAACTTTGATCCAATCGGGAGAAGGAGGATGCCAAGAAATCTTCAGCAACCGGTTCAGATGATTGATACCCCAAAAGCCTAAATTTTACATAGTAACACCTACTGAGCTAACTATAGAAACCATACTGACCGTGTTCGAAGCAATGACCAAACTATTATCTTCATTGCTGCCATACACTCCTTTGTTCCTCAACTTCCATGAAAGAAAAACCACAGTACAATATATTCTACTTGAAATGAGTTGTTTTAAAATATTTTATTCTAGCCATTCACAGCATTTATTAAGAGAATGAAAAATAGGAATATAAAAACCCCATTTATTCAAGAGTTGAATAACCTGCACTAATTTTGAACACCTCACCACCACATGTTCCTCATCTTCAATCTCCAAACATCCTCTAGGGCAAGTATTGTTATCTTTCAATCTCCTATACATCAGAAATTGAAATGTATGAATGGCTTTATGGAATATTCTCCACCAGAAAATTTCCACATGCTAATTTAGTTTAAATTTTTTAATCCAACTCCAAAAATGGTACATAGGAGAATGACAAACCAAAACTTCAAAAGCAAGAGCCAAAATAATTTTACCCAAACTCTGATGAATGAGCTCTAATTTATCTTCGTCCAGCTCATGATAAATATAAGTATTATAGATTAGCACAATCAGGTCCTCACCAAAAGAAATTTAAATTTTCTCTAAATTACATATCCCATTCAAAATGAACCTATCCAACATCCAATCATAATCCACATGAACCGAAACAAATGTAGGCCAAATTAGAAGGCTCTTATCTAATAAACAAATATCATTAACAACTTTAATAGACCTACCATCCACTACCTTCCATTTGATTAAAAGATTAAGAGCATTTTCACCATCTGCAAATATCTTCCCTATAGCAAACCAACCCTTCTTTGAACCAGAGTAAGCATTCCTCAACCCGTACCTTGTATATAACATCTTACGGAACAAAGAATTGCTCTTAGTAAGTAAATTCCGGACCAGTTTTGCTCTAAGTGGACCTACTTTCTTCACACAAGAATGAAGTCCACGTCCCCCCAAATTAATCGGATTGCATAAGACATCCCAACTAACATAGTGAATACCATTCTTACCATTCTATTTATGCCATAAAAAGTTTCTACACAACTTGTCAATCTCCAAAAGAATACTCTTAGGAATAAGAGATGAGTACATTGGAACATAGGTAGCGATAATATAACTGATTCAGTAAGAATAAATTTTTCAAACAAGGAAATAAATTTAATCCCCAAAGCATTAATTTTCCCCAATGTTTTTTCTACGATAAATTGAAAATTAGCATGAATAAGTCTTCTCAAAGCAATTTTCACACCCAAATAGACTATCTCTTTAATTGATCTAAGACCCATAAGGAGGACTATAGTATTTCTCTTCCTTTTCTTGATAGCTTTGTAAAATAGAATTATAGATTTCTAATAATTAATTCACTGCCCAGTCCAATTACAAAAGTTCATAAGAGTATTTCTCACCTCCTTCTCCATCTTAATCGTTGCATCAGAAAAGATGAAAATATCATCTACATATAACAAATGAGAAATTCTTGGAGTATTTGGACGAAGATTGATACCAATCATTTTACCTTTTTGAATAAAAGTTGTAGATAGCAATTGATTAGCATAAAATGAACAAAAATGGGGATAATGGGCAACCTTGTCTAAACCCTTTTTTGGTCTCAATCCACTTGGAATACTTTCCATTAATCAACACAAAAAATTTAGCATTCTCCACACATTCCAAAATCAAATTGGAAAACTTCAATGGAAATTGAAATATCTCAAGAATTGCTTAAGAGTGGACCACCCCATACTATCATATGCTTTCTACATGTCAATCTTGAAGGAAACCAAGACTTTTGATGCCCTAGAAAATCTAAATTTATGGAAAGCTTCTTGAGACAACAAAATATGTTATGAGATAGACTGCCCCTTCTAAAATGAAGCTTGTTCTTTAGAAATGAGCTTTGGAATTATACAATATATTCTATTTAACAGAACTTTGGCCGTCAACTTATAAATTAACTTACACAAGCTTATAGGCCTGAAATTAGCTGGTACCACTTGATTTTCCACTTTAGGAATAAGCACCACAACCGTTTCCTTCCAATTCACATCCATAGTACCCATAGAAATTACTTGATTTAATACATTCCATATATCCTGATATACCATCAAAACTAGGGGATTTATGTCCCTTTAGTTTAGTTACCACTCCCATAATTTCCTCCAAAGAAAGCTCAGCCTCAAGCACCACCTTTTCTTCATCATCAAACACTGTCAATGGGAAGGCCAACCATCCAACAAGCTTTCCCTATGATGACATTTATTACTGAAAATTTTGAAAAAAAAAAATTCCTTCAATTTGATCTTGATCTTGAACCAGAACTCCCCTTTCATTCTTAATTATAGAAATCCAGTTAGAGTTCCTTCAAGCATTAGCATATGAATGGAAAAATCTAGAGTTATTATCACCATTTGTTAACCAATCAACTTTAGCTCGATGCCTCCACCATGAGTTCAACCGTGCCAAGGTACTATTCAGCTCATTTACTTTAGATCTGAGCAGCAACACCTTATCTTGCGAGAGACCGCCTTCCAAAGATTACTCCAATTGTAATTTCATAATCTCCCTTTTAAGACAATTCTTCAAAATATGAAGATCTTTTAGTTTAGCTTTACTCCAAGAAAAATAGGGACTTCATGGTTCTTTTAAATTTTGTATTAAGAATTACTAAATAGGTCCCAAATGCTTTCCTATTCCAAGCTTTTGAAACAATCTAAACTGAAGCATGATAATACCTCCAGATTTCTTCAAATCTGATAATTTTCTTGGTCTTCAAAATATTTTCTAGCAGATTAATCAATGTAGGAAAATGATTTGAAGCTATTCTTGCAAGATGACCCACCACCACCAATTGAGAAGAACCAATCTCCAAAAAGTTCAGAAAACACCTATCCAATCTTTCCCAGATATGAGCTCCACCAACCTTATTATTGCACCAAGTGAATCTAGGACAAATAAAACCAACATCATGAAAGTCATTATTAATTATAAAGGTCTTCATCTCCTTAGAACCTTGAGAAAAAACAAATCTCTTTCCCCCCTTTTTATTACCTCTATCCAATAAACAATTAAAATCCCCACCCATTACCAAAGAAATATCTTTGGAAGAATATTCTTCGATATCCCTCCAAAGCTCCCTTCTTTTATGAACTTCCTTGCTCCCATAAATAGTAGAAATCCTCCAATTTCCCTTATTATGAATATTAAGATCTCCATTGATACACCCAGAAGTGGTTTCAAAATAGTAAAAGAAGCCAAATTAGACTTCCAAATAACCAAAATGCCTCCTGACAAGCCATCTGAAGGAAAATAACAAACTCCCAATCCAAACCAATAAGCAAATTGACTCCCTTCCTATAAATGGAAGTTAATTTAGTCTCCAACAAACCCACAAAAACAACCTCATACTCTTTCACAAACTCCATAAGATATAGAGAAGCTTTATTCTTTCTAGCTCCTCTAAAATTCTAAAAAGAAACTGCCATATTAAAGAATAAGAGGGGAATCATCCCCCCAATTTTCTTTATACCCAAATTCATATTTCCTACTTCTAGTAACCAACTTAATGGGACCTAATCCTTTATGTTCTTTAGCAAGCTTCCTCTTACCATAAGCCAAATCACTCTTGCCACCACCAACGTCTTCCCTATTTAATTTGTTTAAATCTTCATCCATATCTTTAGGAGATCCTCTAGCTATCATCCTAACTATAGCCGAGTTCTCTACTTCTTCAACCTTCTCAAAACCCCCCAATTGCTCTAAAGTCTCAGCTTCAACCAACCCTGAAAGCAAAGTAAACTTATTGAATAATTAAGGATGATTAGAAGAATTAAAATCAATAAACTCACCTAGCTTCACATTACCTATCACATCTGGCAGACTAAGAGAAATCTTTTCTCCAACAACAAAAATGTCTCCAGGGATCAACTTAGCTTATGAAACTTGAGTAGACGCCTCCACCTCCCTATTAATAGCATTACCATCCTCCTTACCACAAAAATCCTTATGAAATCAAGATCTAAATCTCCCCCTACTCCTTTCCCGATTCTTAAATTTGTTTTTACCATAACTAACATGGAACCATGGACCATATCCAGACACCTCCTCAAATAACTCAGGTTGGCTTCCTTAAACCTCTGCACCTAACATAAAATCTACAACAGGGACTTCTATAGCAATCTTAGGAATAGCTTTTGTATAAAAACCATCTATCATCCTTTCATCTATTCTCAGACCAGCATATTTATCCTTAACATGACCAACTCTGCTACAATTAAAATCCAAATTTTTAAATCCTTTCATAATCAACCTTTTGGAAAAATTTATCAGCACTACCTTTGACCCAAACTCCCATAGGAAGTTGATTTTCCAAGAGAATTTAATTACAAACTCTAGTAAATTCTCTTCTCCCCCATTGAAATATATTTCCATCTAACATGTAACATTTTCCAACCAAAGAAGAAATCCCACAAACATTTACTTCATCCCAGCATTGCAAAGGTTGATTTGGCAATTTGATCCACACCGGTGCTGATAGACCCTTTAGCAAAGTAGGAGCAAAACTTGGAAACCACTTATAAATACCAATAATGTGCCCATTGACATACCAGGGTCCTTCCAAAAGAATTAAATCTAATGCTAATGAATCAAAAAATGAGCAGAGGACCCAATCTAAGCCCAACATAGTGAGATGAAACAAGTCAAACCTACTCCACTGTCTTTTTAATTCGATGCTAATCACATGAAAAGGAACATTCTCACCAAACACCTTAACAACCAAAGAATTATGTAGCTTCTTTGAGTTTTCACATTCCTTCTCAACATTTAACTTCACAATTTTTCCATCCTCCATTAAAAATGAACCCAAATCAAGATTTTCGTTTATATTTTGCTTCCTATTCCACACATTAGGCATCACATTTCAAGATTTAACAATCTTGATAGGTAAGGAAGATGCAGTAATTTCATTACCATATGGATTCAACTCGTCTGAATAACATTCACGAACCACCTTGAGATCATCCTTATCATTATCATTTCTAAAAGCAACACTTGACCCAATCAGTGATACAAGATTAGGCTTCTCAGAATCAGTACCAACAACACTAATCTTAGATCCTTCCTTCAGCTTACCATTCTCATTTTCCACATTAGAACCTTCTTTAACCAATTTGTTAACCATTATCTTCAAGGGAGTTGAGGAGGAAGCACCATAATCAAAATTTCCTTCAAGCAAATTAAATTTAAAATCTTTAAGCATTTAGGGCTTTTGAAATCTTTTTCAAAAACATTCTCTTCTTTCTTTTCCCACATAAGGAGCTGACACATTCAACTTCAACAATCCACCCTCATTAATAACCAATGGCTTTTCTTTGAAGGAATTGTAACGAACATTCTAGACTGAAGAACCATCACGGGCACCATTAATAAACTTCCTAAAAGAATGTGAGTAAGGCTTCAAATTAAGTCGCAACTAACTTCTAGGAATCTCAGATGAAGACAGAATGTCACCTAACACACCTGACTAAGACATGCTAAGGATATGTGGGAGAACATTTGCTGACATGATGGAGGTCAAAATCGAGGGAAGATAAATTTTGAAAAATTGAGTTTCCACCAAAAAAAATGACACTCTATCTCTTCAATTTGGTTTGTAATTATTTTATAAATAAAAGAAATCTATTATTAAATGTAAAGATTTTTCTAAGAATTAAATGTAGATCAAAGAACTAAATGTACTGTGGGCTCATTTTATGCCTCTTGATCAACTACAATTCAGAATTTTTATTGTCTCAATTGCATATCTTCTTATTTTGAACTTTATTTAGCGAGCATTACACATCTTTTCAAGTTGGGCTCATTTTGTGCATTTTTTCAAATTTGGCAATCTTTGTGCATCATGTGACATTCTGTTATTTCCTTAACCTAAATAATTAAATCTTAGCTTGTGTGAGTATTTTCCAAATAAAAGAAAAAAAACTTTCTCGAATAAGAAAAAATAAATCACAAAATAAAATCCTATAAATAACAATAAAAATAACACTTTGAATAAGAAAATAAAAGGAAAGAAGGTTAACTTTTTTTAATAATTATAATTCATCAAAAAATATTTTCTTATCAAGATCACATTATAATTTAATTTAAAGTGAGGGTAAAGAAAAAAGATTTACTAAGGAAATAAGTTTGTGATGTAAAAATTATAAAATTTCAATTCATTAAAAGAATATTTTAGATTAGTCAGTATTAACTCATTAATTGATATTTCTAGAGGAAAAGACAAAAAAACTAAGTAATAACCAAACACACATTTTTTTAAATAATATGAACTAAAAAAATAAACAAAATACAACACACTCAAAAATTAAATCAACTAAAAAGCAAGACAATAACTAATAGCAACTAAACATACAATCATAAAAGTTAAAAAATAAAACATGCAATAAACTGCAACCAAACTAATAATTTGGAGGGTCTTGATCTTGAGGAAGCGGTGGAGGACTGAACTGTGTGAAGTAGCTACTTGACTATTGAGAAAATCAAACTATCCTCTAACCCAACCTATATCTTCATTATATTTTTAATCTTGTTGGACCAGATGTGTCTAAACTTGATCAAAATGTTGATGTATTTAAGATTCTAGGTGATCAAATCTCTGTATCATATCTTGATAGCATTATTGATCATGTTCAGGAGTAGGAGCGGGAGCAGTTGCAGGTGCAAATCTTCCTTCTTCATCAAATTATTTTCTTTCATCCCCTTGATCTCGAAGAGAAAGGCTTCGAAATGAGGCATCAATGAAATAAATAGGCATGTTATTTGGTGGTTTAGGATGCATGAGGTTGTATTTCTTTCCAAGAATGTAGACAACCATATATCCTAGAGTTATATTCTTCATTCTTCTTATGGCAGGGAGTCTAATGTCAGACAAATTATTGACAAAGTCCAGGATAAACTGGGCTTCATCTATAGGAGTGTTTTTTAATATATAATATGTAACGAAGCAAAGCAAAGGGGTAATATTAATTTGATCACCAACTTTATGAAAGATAAAAGTTCTTAAGACATGTTGGATGATCCTGACATTTTGATATAGTGTAGAAATAAGAGGTAAATATGAGATTGAAGGTATACCCCAAAGAGTTTGATTAATAATGGTCCAATCATAATCACTTCTATATATTATTGAACAAGGCCTAACTCCTTTTGTCCTAAGATGTAGAAAAGTTTCCAAATATTCCTTAGTAATTTTAACACTTTGATGAAAAACATCGAAGATAATTATCATGTTGTTTTCTTGCATTTTCATATTGTCAAGAAAATAGTAAAAAGTCTCAAAATGAAATGCACAGATTAAAGTGGGAATGAAAGATAATTGAGTGGAGTTGGAAAGGGACATGATTTGAAAACTAATGTCTTCTTATATTAGAAGAGAAAAAGGTGTAATCTTAGTCTAAACAAACCTATCGAAGGCTTGTTCATTCTCCCTAGATAGAAAATTGTCATCTCATTCAGAATGAGATGAACCACCCTTGGAAGGTTGAAATCACTTGCTACTACTTGCCATTTGAGAAAAATTTTGAACATAAGAATTGAAAGGGACTGGAGATGAAAATGATTCAAAAAATTTAAAAAATAAAATCCAATTTATAGAATTCAAACTATTTTGTATAGTATGAAATTACATTCATGCGTAAGATTTTGATCTTCATATTGGATGATCTTTGGTTCATACATACAAATAAAAATAGTTAAAAATAGTCAATGTTGTGGAACGTCTTTTTGTAAAGCTCTTTTATGATGAGACGTTTCCTACAACATTTTGACCAAACTGATCGTACAAACATACAGGTGTTTATACGAGATGACTAGTAAATAATATTTGTACCTCACAGTTCAGATCGCCTACATACAAATTGAAAACTGGATCGTACAGATGAATAGGTATTCGTACAGAAGATGTTTAAAAATAACTATTATTGGAATACCCACCAGGATCGTATATATAAAAAATTGATGGTTCATATAGAAGAACATGTGTTCACACTGTACGATCAATATTAAAAAAACATATTTTTTGTCATCCCAATGCAGAAAATAGTTCATGTGAAATCTAGAAAATTTGTACTATACAAATTATGTTTATAGAATACAAATGAAAAAGGAAATTCAAAATTTTCAAATGATGATCATGATACTTTTCCAAACAAATTCATACAAGATCCATGAAAAACAAAAACAAATAATAAAATGAAAATAATTCAACCACAAAATAAAAATCAAACACAAAAAGGAGAAAAAATAATCAAGACAAGCCATAAAAATAAAGAACTAAACACAAAAAATACACTACAAATTCAATTTGTAGAATTATAAATATCAGGCATGAATATCAATAACACCCAATTTGGTTCTTAAAGTGTTGAAAGTCATAAAAGCTAGTGGTTTTGTGAAAATGTCTCTAAGTTGATTTATTGTTGCTACAGGATGTAGCTCAATCTCTCCTTTGGTAACATGGTCTCTAATAAAGTGATACCTTATGTCTATATACTTGGTCCTAGAGTTTTGGATTAGATTCTTTGAGATGTAAATGACACTTGTATTCTCACAAAAAATTGTAATTGTATCAATTAAAAATCCTAAATTTGTTAGTTATCTTTTTAACCATATAACTTGTGCCATGCAACTTCCTAAGGCTATGTATTCTACTTCAATAGTATAAAGAGCTACTGAATTCAATTTTCTACTAGCCCATGAGATAAAGGAGTTTCTTATGAATTGATAAGTTTCAAAAGTACTCTTTCAATTAACCTACTAATTCTTATGAATTGATAAGTTTTAAAAGTACTATTTGTATTAAACCTACACCCTACAAAATCCGAATCAGAATATCAAATGATTTCAAAAGAGGTGCTATGCATAAAACACTAAATCCCTAAATTTTGAATTCCTAAAAGATATCTTAGAATTTTTTTAACAGTTGTCAGGTGAGATTAATTTGGATTAGCTTAAAATCTAGCACATATACAAACACTAAATATGATATTAGGTATGCTTGTAGTTAAATAAAGTAATGATACAATAATCCCTCAAAATTTCTTTTGATCAATAAATTTGCCTTTAGAATCCTTATCTAACTAACTTGAGGAACTCATGGGAGTATTTATTAGTTTAACATTATCCATTTTATATTTCTTGAGGATATCCTTAACATATTTGTGACTAACTAAGAAAGGTTCCATCCTCTCTTTGCTTTATGCTAAAACCAAGAAAGTAGTTTAAGTCTCCCATCAAACTCATTTCAAATTCCTTACTCATTATTATTGAAAAGAGCTCACAAAGATTTTCATTAGTAGAACTAAATAAGATATCATTAACATTAATTTAAACAATAAGAATGACATCTCCTACCCTTTTTATGAAGAGAATGGTGTCCACACTTCTTTTAACAAAAGATTTTTCTATTAGGAAAATGCTTAACATTTTATACCATGCCCTAGGTACTTGTTTTAGTCCATTCAGTGCTTTTTTTCAATTTAAACACATGATTAGGAAAAACTGAATTTTCAAAACATGGAGAATGCCTAACATAAACATCCTCTTTTATCACCCCATTAAAAAAAGCACTTTTAACATCCATTTGAAATAATTTAAATCTTTTAAACAATTAAAAGTTAGAAGTGCCCTTATTACTTCAAGTCTAACTATAGGGGCAAAAGTCTCCTAAAAATAAATTCCTTCTATTTTAATAAACCCCTTGGTTGCCAATCTTTCCTTATTTCTAACCACTACACATGAATTATTCATCTTATTTTTTAAAACCAACTTAGTTCTAATAAAACTTTGATTTTTAGGTTTTTCTACCAATTCCTAAACATCAATTCTAATAAATTTATTCAATTCTTCTTGCATAGCTAAAATCTAAAATTCATCAGAAAGTGCTTGATTATTATTAATGAGTTTAATAATTAAAATAAATGATGAGTGGTTCACTCCTTTGCTAAGCCTATGCCTAGTCCTAACACCTTCACTCCAGTCTCCTAAAATCAATTCTTTAGGATGACTTTTAAGATATTTCCATTTTCTAGGCAACTTATTTTTTATTTCAACCTTTTCTTCAATATTTAAATTTTCAATTCCTTAGGTATTCTCTTCAATATCTTCTTCTTCTAACCTAGACCCTCCATAAATATCATATTCATTAAAAACCACATGAGTGGTCTCCTTTACTACCAAGGTTCATTTATTGAAAATTTTATAAGATTTGCCAACACTTGAATATCCTAGAAAAATTCCCTCATCAGATTTAGAATCAAATTTTCCTAAATAGTTTTCCCATTGTTATTAATGAACACTTTACATCCAAAGACATGTAGGTGTAAGATATTGAGTATTAACTTTAAGAAGTTCATAGGGTATTTTATTCAACTTAGATCTAATGTTCACCCTATTTAGAACATAACATGTATTAACTGCTTCAACCTTAAAATATTTAAGAAGTGAATATTCAGCTAATGTGGCTCCAATGGCTTCTACCAAAGTTTTGTTCTTCCTTCTAATAATCCCACTATATAGAGTAGTCCTAGGGACTGAAAAGTTTTGATATATCCCTTGCTCTTCATAAAAAACTTTAAATTTTTCATTTTTAAATTCTCATTCATGATCACTATGAATTACAAGAATTTCACAACCAAGCTTCTTCTGAATCTAAGTAAAAAAATTTCTAAACTCTTCAAATGATTCACTCTTATGATATAAGAATCTAATCCAAGAAAACCTTGAATAATCATCAACAATCACATATCCAAAAACATTTCCTCTTAGACTTATAATGCTAACAGGACCAAAGAGATTCATATCAAGAAATTTTAAGGGTTTGCTAGTTCTAACATCCTTAATTGAATGAAAGGAGGACTTGACTTGTTTCCCTAATTTAGATGCATCACACAGGTGATCCCTAGTGAAGTCTAATTTGGGTATGCCTCTTACCAATTCCTTCTAGGTAATCTTCAAAAGATTTTTTTAAGCTTGCATGCTAAAGTATTCTATGCAATAACCAAGATTCATCAGTAACAGTTTTTAAACAAAAAGCATTAAAATATTTAACACAATTTAAATCAAGCAAGTAAACATTATTTACCCTATCTCCATGCAACACATCAACTCCATTTTAGCTTATAATACAACTTATAGGCAAAAATTTTATATTAAAACCCTTATCACAAAATTGAATAATACTTAACAAGTTATGTTTCAAGTCTTCTACCAACAAAATATTTTTAATCAAAAAATTATTAGTATTGTCAATCATACCTACTCCCACCACTCTCCTAGTGGTGTTATCTCCAAGTGTCACTTTGCCTCTTGTCCTGGCCTCCAACAGTATAAATTGATGTGCATCTCCAGTCATATATTTTGAACATCTGATGTCTAAGTACCAAATTCTCTCATAAGAGCATGTATGAGAGTATTTCTACAAAAGTATCAAATATTATACTTGAGAACCCAAATAAATCTAGGATCTCCTCTTGACAATTACAATCTAGATGCATGTTTGATATGTTATGATTGATGTATCTTAGATCACCATACTATATGTTTTCTATGATGAATAGTTCAAGTGTGAGAAATATGTCCCATCTTTCCACTTGAAAAATATTTAACACAATGAAAAGGATTTACTAATATATGTGATTTATAATATCTTTTCATATATTTTGAAATTGTATGTGTTTGATCAGGATTGTAAAATTATTCAAGCGTGAGAGGTGTCTTATCTTCCTTAAAAGATTTTAATTGTACTTTAATATATGAGTTTGCACTTTCTAAAATTGAATTTTCAAATTTTAGCATATGTTCTCTTTGATACAATTCAGAAATATACACCATAAAATCATTTTCAAGTTCGTTATAAAATGTTTTCAATAAATCATGCTCCTTATTCAAATTATTAAATTCATCTAGTAAAGTCATGTGATTGTTATCTATATTTTTGTGATCTTTCCTCTGATTTTCATACTCCTTTTGTAAATTCAAATACTCAATGCTAAGATTTTCATGCAATTTTTTGAGTTACTTATATGCATTTTGGATTTTCTCAAAAACATCAAATAATTCATCATAGGATAGGTTACATACCTCCTCTTGATCTGAATGATCAAGCTTATCTTCCATTAAGCACATGTTTGTAACCTCATCTTCTGCTTCTATTTCTGAAGAGTCTGAAGCTGAGTCAACCCAGAAAGCTCTTTACATTCTCTTCTTACCTTTTTAAATGTGAATTTTCTTCTCAACTTTCTCCTTGTTAGAATTAGCTTTGACATTGAGGCAATTTGTCTTTATATGTCCAGGCTTTCTATATTCATAACAAATAACTTCATTAGAAATCCTTAAATTTTTAATGAACTTACCTTTGTTCCAATGCTAACATCATCATTGCTTTCTGTTAAAGAAACTTTTGAAATGCTTAGTCATAAGAGCAGTATCTTCATCATCTTTTGGTATTTACTGATCATTTTCTAAATCATCAATCTTCAAAGCTATATTTCTCTTCTTCCTTTTATCATGTGCATCAATCTATCTTTGATTAACTCTTTACTCATAAGTACTAAGTGATCAAAGTAGATTATCAATAAAGTATACATTTAAATCTTTAGACTCGATAATGGTAGTTATCTTTACATCATAGGCAGTAGGAAAATAACATAAAATTTACTTTTTATAAATTTGTAAGCTCTCTACATAAAGCATGCAATGAGGTAATAATCTGGGTAAACCTTGTATACATATCATAAATTGACTCATTTGGTTTCATGCAAAAAAGTTTGTAGTCATGTAATAAAATGTTCAAACTAGTTTATTTTACCTCATTTGTCCCATCATTTGTTATGCAAAGTGTATCCCAAATTTCTTTTCCAGTTTTATAAGTTGAAACACGCATATAATCCAAAACTTTAAAGGCACAGAAAAAACTATTTAAATATTTTATATTTAATTATACTAAGTCCCTTTCTTGTACAGTCCATTCAGTAAATGGTGTTTCAATTCTAATTCTATCTACTTTTCTAGCAAGTTTAGTATAACCTTCCTGTACTAAAATACACATGTGATAGTCAAGAGATTGTAGAAAGTAGACATGCGAGCTATCCATAAATCAAAAGGAAAGTTGTGAAATAAATATGGTCTAGTGATCGAATATCCTTCAGTAGTATTTTGGTTTCCAAAATTAGCCATAATCATTTTTCAAAAAAGTAGTCCAAACCTTAACTTTTGAAATTTTCTCTGATATCAATTAAATGTTCGTGTAGGTTGTTACACCATCAAATACTGTCCCCAGGCTAACAAAGAGGGGGGTGCATTGATTTTTTAAAAAAACTTGAGATTTTGGAAAACTTGTTTTTTAAATCTTTTAAGAATATTAAAAATACTAATCTTGAAATATGTAGTTTTTTATAGAAATGACTTTCACATATAATCTTTCAACCACAAATATAAAAAGTAGTGAAATAAAATGCAAGAAAAATAAAAGGTAACAAAAGAACACCAAATTTTATGGTGCTTCATTCCAACTAGACCTACATCCACTCCCTGGAGACTCTTTCTCCATGTATTGCACTAAATAATAGTGACTCTTCTTTTGCTCCCACAGTAAGGTGGAGAAGCCCTTACAAACACTCTTCCACCAACCAAGTGCAGCAGAGAACTATTGCCTTTTACACTCTCCAAGTGATAGAAGCATACCTTCTCATCCTTTTTCACCCACTAGTCAAGGTAGAGACCATACATGTCCTTTTTATCCATCTAGTGAAGGCAGAGAACCAAGCATCCTTTTTAACCCTCTTGGTGGAGACAGAGAACTAAGCATCCTTTTTTACCATCCTATTGAAGGCAAAGAACCATCATGTCTTTTTCACCCTCCAAGTGAAGGTAGAGAATCTTGATCCAGTCTTAAAGCTCTTCTCTTAAGAGAATCCAAAGAAGTTGGGAAGAAATTAGAAAAATAACAAAGAGATCCTCACTTTGGGCAACCTTGTGAATCCCTCATAATTCCCTTTTACTATATATCTCTCTCTAATCTCAAAATCTCTCTTAAACACACTCCAAATAGTCAATCTCAAGAGAAAATTTAAAAGTAAAGGACAACCATGATACTTTTAGGACTCTATTTATAGAAAATGCATGAAAAACTATAAAAAAAACTAAATTTTTTTAATAGAACCAACCAAGATTCATACTATAAAAATTAAAGATTATCTAGTACAAACATCTTAAAAATTATGGTTTTGTTTGGTATGATTTGGGAAAAACTTAGTTTCTTACACTATGGGTCATCTATATGACTTGATATCATATAATACGAGTAGTTCAAAAATAAATAATTCTATTTTGTACGATTAGGTATGAACCTGATTTAGTATACTATCAGTCATCTGTATGACTTGATATTATACAGTACGAATAGTTAAAAATAATTATCTATCATTTGGTATGATCTTGTATTGTCGCCTTAGATGGTTTGGTCACATAAAATGGTGGCCTTCTGCTGACCCAGTTATGATAGTAGAGGTATTAGATTTTACTTATGTTAAGAAAGGTAGAGGCAAACCTAAAAATACTAGGTTAAACAATATTAGGAATGACCTTTCTTTATTAGATTTAAACGAGAATTTGACTTTTAATAAGACTCAATAAAGAAAAAGGATTCATGTAGTCGACCTTATGTAGTGGGATAAAGGTTTGTTGTTGTTGTTGTTGTTGTTGGTATGATCTTGTATGAACAAAAATGTGTACACTATCTGTACGAACAGTTCAAAATAATTATACGTCATTTGATATGATCTTGTACGAACCAAAATTCATACACTGTGAGTCATTTGTACAAATTTATATTGTATTGTATGAACCGTTCAAAAATGAATAAGTTAATATAGTACGATCTGGTATGAACCTGATTTCATATAGTCAATCATTTGTGCGATTGTATATCATACAATACAATTAATTAAGAAAATCAAGCCATAGTTTGAGCAATCAAATTTTGGAGAAAAACTAAGTCAAATCCTACAGTATGATTATATATCATACAATACGATTAATTTTTAAAAAAAATTTATCTCTCCCTCTGTGTGTGTGCATAGTTACCCAATTGTAATTACATTTTGCTCAGACTCAAGAAATAAAAACAAAGATATACAGACTCTTTTACATGAAATCTTATTCTACCTTATCTTGAAGTCTTCTGCAATCTAAAGTAATATATGATTTCTCTGAAATGTTAGTACTAAAAAAAACTAGAAATATCCAATATATGTTACGAAAAAAATAAGAAAATCATAATAAAAGTATGTTGTTAACATCAAAAATCATAATCTCAATCTTTATTACTAATTTGCATCAAAATCAAACATTAAAAGCTCTTCCAATCCATCTTAAAACCATTAGAAGTGAATTGGACTCAAATTTAACCCTTGTTCCTGCATGGTTGACCATGTCAACTCATATTGACAAAATTTCTCTTTAAGGTTTCAAATGATCATTCTCAACCAAACAGGCAATCAATGGCCTAAGACCACACCATTAGTCTCAAACCACTCTTCTAGACCTGCTGGATCCAACTCCAACTCCTGACCTAATGTGGTTGACCAGGTAAACTATATTCGACCATATTAGTCATGATCTCTAACCCCTTAGGTATAATACACTCCCCAACCCAATGAAATGATACCTATGACCTTAATTTTGTCCAAACCACCTCACTAGGAGCTCTATACATCAAATCAAAAATCACTAGCTCCTCAACTGGTGATTGACCTAGGATGGCCAAATTGAGCTAGCTCAAGCTAACTCAATTAATCATCAGTACAAATTAACATCCAATTATTATCCAAATCAATTTTGATGTTCACCAAACTCCTTTGATTAACCTCCTAGTGAATTACTCATGATTGGAAACTTTGACCAAGTTAATAGTTGACTTATTCAACTGGGCCCAAGTTTAGTCAAACTTGACTTATTTGGGTCAAACCTTCAGGAGTTTCACCAAGTTAACACCTTCAAGCCCTCAAAATTACTCCAATCCCTGATGTGGAAAACTCTAAACCATTGATGAGCCAAACCTTGAGGAGTTTCACCAAGTTAACACATTGAGCTTGCTCAAACTCTCATGCTTTTGGTCAAATCACTTCATACAGTCAACTAAATTCCTTCAATCCTCCAACTTCAATCCAAACTCATCATGAATCAAATCATGGAGAGTTTAACCAATTCAACTCAAACATTTGGTCAAACCCCTCATGTATTCAATCTTACATTGAATTAACACCTTTGATTCCTTCTACTTTACCTCAAAAGCACACATGAACCTTCAAATCCACCTCACAAGTCAACTTGATTAGTTGACATTTAAAATTGTCAATTAAAGCCTTCGGAAAGCTCAAATTGACAAAGTTACTTTGGACTTGATATCTCCCTATATTCTATGTTGTTTAGATATTTCCCTATGATCCTAAAAGCTCTCTAATTGTCCCATAAACCAAGCCCAAGCTCTGATTAAACTCAAAAAGGCAAGAAGTGGTCCCCATCCCATATGAGTCCACCAATCGCCATAAGGCTTGGCCATCCTTTGGCCCTACTCCCCAATGGCCTGGGACACTTGTCTTTTCTTAAGGAAAGGGCTCTGATCGATCCAAGATGTTCAATATGGACTTAGTGTTTAAGAATCCTAAAAACCTAAAAATTAATCATTCACTCAAGAAGTGTTCTCCAAAGCCTTTAGATCCTCCCTCTCATTTCATTTTTTGCTCTCCTATTTATCCAGTACATTTGTCTTGTTCAAACCCATCGGTGAAATGCCACTAATGACCAACTTTTGGCCAACTCTTCTTTCAAGTCCATCCAAGCCTTGAACCACGTGATCTAGATATTTTTAGTCATTAACTTTTTTTAGGAGATTAATCTAGAACAATCTAAAAGCTCAACAAACCCTTGAACATTCAAATCCATATATCCAATCTTGGTATTACTCAAACTCTAGCTTAATTTTATAAGGTTTAAATAACTTTTTAGAAAGTGGTTTTCAAAATGTGAAATTACCTCCCCACTATTTGTTAGCTTCTCTTTAAGCGTTGTTTAAAATTATGTCTCGAGGGGTGGCATATTTTTAGAGTTTGGTCATTTCTCATCTCAGGTTAAATTTTTAATAATTTTTTAGCTGTGTTGAATCCTGGTCCTTGGATCTGAACTCAGCCAATCAAATTGCATCAGATGGACAATTCTGTTCACACATTGTATCCCATGATCCCCTAATGCGAATAACTAGAATGCGGTTAATCAATGCCATGCAATGCATGGCAAGCGGCATTTCCACTGTGTAACATTTGTGATAGCCACCCTCAATGATTGTTTTCGCTACCAAAAACTATGCCGCAAGTTTTTTTTTTGTGGATTTGAAGAATTTAAAAAATTAATAAAATGTCAGAAACTTAAAAAAACCATAAGAAATTTATTTTTCATCCAAATTTTGGATGCAATATCTCTATGGATTCAGGGTGAAGAGCTTTATCATAAAAAATAATAATTTCATTGAAGTTTTATGCATTTTTCAGAAGTTATTTAGTTAATATTAATTTTAATATTTATTTATTTGTACTCTTAATTGTCATCCATTTGGCCTCAATTTTGGCAGGGGATAATTGCATGGTGTTATCTACACCTTGTAATTTTTTCATCCTAATTGAGTTAGTGAATAAGCTTTATGGAATTTCTAATCACATAGGTTAAAATTTAACCAAAATGATTAAAATTTCATTTCACCCTACGCATGTAGGATTAGGAATTCTTCTTTCTTTGGCATGATTGGTTAGGTGTATAATGAGTGTTAACCTTATTGCAACCCAATCAAAATTTAGTGACATTTAAGGACATTAATTAAGGGCAACACTAGAAACTTAGGAAAATTATAGAAATTTAAACATACACCAAATAGGGGTAAAACACAAGACATGTAAACCTAATGACAGTACCAATCTTAGGTTAGTATTTCATTCTTTTTAACTCATTGGCTCATAAATTTTGTTAAGTTTAGATAAACCATTGAATCAAGCCTCAAATATTGAAAAATCATTATTAATTCAAATTAAATCCAAAAAATGTAATTAATATATCAATCTTCAATATTAAACCCTCTACTTAACAAAATCAAAATCCCCATAATTGGACCTTTAATTTTAGCTTAAATTAATTTTTAATGAAAATCAATATTTAATTAAATTAAATATTTAAAAATTATTAAAAATTTTAAAAAAAAATCAAACACTTGAGAACATTCTCATGGGTCATCTCTAACCTACAGGAGTTATTTCATGAAGTTTGGAGCAAAATTAGAGAAGCTCCTTTGTTTAAACAATTAAATAAACAAATTAAATATTAAAATTTAAAATTTTCATAATCAATCCACAAAATTTAAAATTGAACAAACTAAAAGGAATTAGACACCATTAAGGGGTTAGAATTTATTAAAAATTTTAAACCTCCATAAATTAGTCAAATTCAAAAGTCAACTCTTTAGTCAATTATTGTTCAAAAGCACATCATAACTTAATATAAAAAAATTCAAATCCAATGAACTCAGTGTCTAATTACTTACCATAGGGTCTCATATTTAGGAAATATATCAAAATTGTAATATTCAACTTAATTTAAATGGTCAAATTTTGACTCAGTAATTTAATGTATTAAATAATTTAGAAAAAATAAATAATCAATTAAAATTCTTGAAAACATCCATTTGATTAAAAAAATCACCCAACCAACTCCTTAATTCTCAATAACCACTCCAATAATGAGGTGTTTAGGATGAATAACCTTAAGTTATGTAGTTATATGTCTTAAGGAGGCCTGGTTCCTCGAGCCCATTATAACAATGCCATAAACGTATTCAATGGAGTGTAAAACTTTAAAATCAATTGATTCTTAATTACTTAATGAATTTTAAACCGTTAATTCAACTACATCAACCTAGTTATAGGATGGACTAACTCAAGCTGTGGGGCTATGGGACCTAAAGAGTTTTTTTTCCTCAAGCCCATTATGACAATGCCACGAACTGGATGATAGCAAAAATAATTAATTTAATTATTCAAATAAAGAAACAAATTAATTAATTTAAAAAATAATTAAACCTTAATTTTAATCAATAAAATTAATTAAGCGATATTGGTTACTACAGGGTAACCTAGGCCTATAAAGCTATTAACTTAGCTCCAAAGAAGGTGAAATAAAGTTCAAAGCCCTAGTGTAAACAAAAGTGGTAATCACTCAATTCATAAAATCTATCTTAAAATCAACCTCAAAATATTAATACTTAAACTTAAATTAAGAATATCTTTTGACCTACAATAAGTATTAAAACTCTAAACAACTATAACAAATTATTAAGTATATGACATATCTAAACTGCACAGCCTACTATACACAGTTTAGATGGTTTTCTAGGACAACTAACTCTAGTTTTAGGCTAGGTCAGTGTTTTCTTTTTTACTACTCATGTGTATGATTTTTTGGTAGTTTTCACTACATGCAGGTTGAAATTGATTGATAAATGTGATGTATTAATTTTATTATATAATCTATGAATTGATGTGATGTGTGATAGACTAAACCTATATTAGGAATAATTTGGATTCTCACATAATTTATAGGTGGCCATGCTCATATAGGAATAAAATCAAGGGGCCAAATTTTAGTCTAAACAATTAAGTTTTCTATAGGTGCTAAAATGCTAAGTTCCCTTTGAAATCAAAAGATCATGACGAAGTGTGGCTGTAATTTTAATTTGAGAAAATATATATAACTATTTGGGATATTTTTTAAAAAATAATTTCCTAGGATAATCATGTAGGTTATTTTAGAGTCTTTTATTTTTTTGTATGTAGTTTAACTGAGTTGAATTATGAAATAAATTTTGAGATGGGATGTTAACTATCCAATTTAAAATCTAAGGAGAAGGGAAACATCCCTTCAGGGATGATTTGATTATCTAAAGATGAAAGAAATACCCATTCAGGAAGGAGATCTCTTTATTTAGATCATCGAACCAGACAAATCTAAGGAGCTCATAAAAGGAAAGAAGGTGAAGAAGTAAATACATTGAGAACATTCCACTATCAAAATCACTTGAGTCATTTCTAGGATTAGAATCCATGTTGTTGTTAGTGATACCTGATCACTTTTAATTTTTGCAGACCCTGAGTTATAAATAAGTGGCACTTTCCACATGGAATTTACATTTATTTGATGATATTTTGATTATTTATATTGTGTATGCCTTATAAATTACCTGGTTTTCTAAGTTTCTTTCTTGCATTTGGCTTTTAATTTAGCCTAGAAGCATTCAAAGACTCATGTGGGTACTCTTAAACTTTTTCTACTCAAACTAAATAAAAAATATCAGTCTCGCATAGAAACTTAAATGATTTTAAGAAGTAAGTTCAAGCTCACCGAGGGTTCTCATGCATACATATTAAAATCTCCTCCTATTTTTAGGCACATCCCTCCCTACAGGTTCTGGCAAACCACCTAGCTTATTAGGGTGTAGTTCTTACAGGGCATATTGTGCAATCTCTAGCAAAAAATATATTTGCTAAGCCTGATTTCAAAATTCCTTCATACCATTTTTTGCATATAATGTCAATTAACATGCATTGCATTAGAAATAAATGAAATGAATAAAATTATAATTGCATTTCAAAGAATAATCACCCTATACAGGTAATGGGGCCACTTAGGACATCCTCTAGATATCAACCCTAATTTTTTTAAAATATAAATAACATCCCAAACCATATTTCATAAAAGACTATTTAAATGGATTTAAAGTGTTATGTGGCTAGTTGGCTCCCCAATTTAGGCTACAATAAGTCAAAATTTGTGTTGTATTACCTAGGTTTAGGCCACTGTTATTTGAAATTACTAGATGCGCCAAAAGGGGGGTGAATTACAAAAATTGTTGCAATAAAAATCCTAAACAGGAGTTCTAATAATTTTTTTTTTGTTTTTAAATTTTAACCATAAAAAATTTAATGTGAAACTAAGTATTTGAACACAATTTGCAACAATAATTTTTACTACAACTATCACCAAGCAAATGTAATCAAAATAAAGAGCAAGCAAAAATAAAAGCAGTAAAGGAAAAAGCACACTAGAGTTTTTATAGTGGTTCAGTCACTTAAACTACGTCCACTCCCCTGAGTCCTCCACTCTGGAAATTTCACTACAAAACTATAGTTCTTCTTTTGCCCCCTCAGCAAGGCGGAGAAGCCCTCACAAGACTCACTTTCACCTACCCGATGTGACGGAGTTCCAAACGCTTTTCTCATCCTCTTGGCGATGGTAGCGTACCTTCTCATTTTTCTCTCTCCTAGAGAAGATAGAGTACCTTAGAGGATACGGATGTAGAAGAGTCTCCCCCATAGAAAGCCTCCCACAAGATCTTCTCGGGCCACAGGAGGAGCAAAGTGCAGCAAGCTTGAAGCAACCGTGTGATCTCCCTCACACTCCTCCCTCACCAAGCCCACCTTCTCCTTCCTCTCACAAATCCTAAAATCTCCTCAAGAGCTCTCACCCAAGAAAACCTCTCTAATCACGTTCCTCTCTCTCTTAGTTACTCATTAAAAACATTACTTTTTGATACTTAAAATGGGCTCCAAAAACCTTAAAATTTTTCAAATTAGTCGTTACTATCGTACAGTATGATTCCACATTGTATAGTACGATTAGTATAAATAAGCTTCGTCCTGGTACGAAGGTTTACAAATATTTCAAAAACTTCTGAATACAATCGTATAGTATGATATAAACTTATATCGTACGATATAAACTTATATCGTACGATCCTCAACTCTTTTGTTCGTACATGACGATAGACGGGGCGATCTAAACTCATCTCTGTACATCATAGGGTATGACCTACTTCGTATAGTACGATTAGGCAAAATTACAGGGTCATCCAAGACGAACTCCAAGATGATCAAAAATAGACTCAGTTCATCGTATAGTACAAACTGGTTCTTATAATATGATTACCAATCAGAGATTAATCCTTGATTTATTCCACTAATTACGAGTTAATTTAAGTATTCAAAATAAATTGTATATGACAAATCTCTTTGTATAGTACGAACGGCTGATAAAACTTACTTAAACTAATCTGGCAGCTAGGGTTTTAGATTAGTAACACATCGTATAGTGCGATATAAATCGTACAGGACAACCTATTCACAAAAAGACATTCTAACCAAATCATATCGTACAGTATGATATAAATTCATACAGTACGATCAACAGAGAAAAAAATCTATATTTTTCTTTTAAAACCCTCTCCCCCTATGTGTGTGCATAATTGCTCAGATTTACATGCAGTTTGTAGCCAGACTCAAGAAAAGAGAAAATAAAATAAATGAAAAAGTTACAATGTTACAGACTCACACTCCTACTCTACTCAGTCTTGTGTTTTCTTATTGTCCTAAGTAAACTATGATCTTCCTTAAATGTTAGTACTCATAGATAATAATAGAAATTAAAGCTATTCAATGAATAGTAGTTCAGACAATTTTATTTGTCATTATCAAAATCTCAAACTAGGGGTCATGGATTACAACAATCTCCCCCTTTTTTATGATGTCAAATAATATTTGTTAAAAGCAATTTTGTATGGCATTTTTTTTATTAATTAAAAATAGTATGAAATAGACAAGAAAAAAGAGAAAAGAAAAAAAAGAATTTCATTGAAACATAAGTAAACATAAGCATAAGCAAACTACAACAGCAAGATAACAAACTACAACAGACTGAAAAGACTATAACAAGGCTTCTCCCCCTTTTGACATCACCAAAAAAGAGGAGGCACAAATAACACTAAGAAAGAATGTAAAAAATAGATATACTTCAAAAAGGAGGAACCTGATCACTTGGAGGTGGAGATGGGTGTGGTTGGAAATATTGAAGGATTATATTAAAGCAGTGATCAATAGAAGTGAAGTGTTCCCCAAACCATCGCATGTCTTCCTCATATTGTTGATGTTGTTCTTGTATGTGTGTGTCAAGATGACTTTGAAGTTGTTCAAAGCATTCGCCCAAATCATCATGAGGGTAAGCTGGTGCAGGTGCTCGTGGTGCTGCATGCCGTCATGGTTGAGCAGGAGCAGCTGCTGGGGCAGATTCTCCTTCTTCTTCATCAAAGTCAGGTTCATCCGGCTCCATCCCTCAATGAAACAAAATATGGAAGGAGGCATTCATATAGAAAATGGTAGGTTGTTGGGTTTACTGGGATAGGTTAACTGATATTTATTTTGAAGAATGTACCATATAAGGTGGCCAAGAGCTATGTTTTGTTTTCTACGGGTGGTAGGGAGGCAAATTAAGGTCATATTTTGAATGTAATATATAGTCAAGTCTTCCTCATCAAATTTGGTGTTGGACATGATAAGATAGGTAGTGACAGATAAACTTAGGGTCATTCAAATTTGATCACCAGCTTTAAGTACTATCGAGGTTTTAAGAACATGTTGAATGATTCTAGCATTTTGATTTAAGGATTGAACGAGTGGTTGGTGCTGGTAGAAGGAAACATTCCTAAGAACTAAGTTCGCAGCACTCTAATCAAAGTCATTTATAAGAAATGAGTTAACTCTAGGACCATCAATGGAGAGCCCAATGTATTGGGCAAGGTCCGCTCTAGTGATCTCAACATATTGTTGGCAAAGAAAAGAGTTAAGGTTATGTTTTTTGATGTTGATTGTAAGGTTGGCTATAAATTTGAAAAGTAGTTCTGAGTTGTATGGAAAGGC
Organism: Dendrobium nobile; assembly: GCA_022539455.1. Lineage (NCBI taxonomy): Eukaryota > Viridiplantae > Streptophyta > Magnoliopsida > Asparagales > Orchidaceae > Dendrobium > Dendrobium nobile. The sequence goes on along the minus strand of CM039728.1, from coordinate 15,496,594 downwards.
TAGAGTTAGAAGGAATTGCAGTGCGGTGGAGGCAAATAGAGGCATTACCTCAAAATTTAGTGCCGCTTGGTTTAACATTTGAGATGGTGTAATCTTGCATGCCTTATATTTGTGATAGGCTGCTTTATTGTCGACATTCAGGAAATGGTCACTAGGTCCACATGAGGAAGACGAGCTTCCAACGACTAGATGACCCCGCCTGCTAGAGCTTGACATGTTCGGGAAGCCAAGTAAACTAAGTGAGGGTGAAGAAGTGAGTGTGAGTGAAATGATCTGCCAATGAAGCCAATTTATAGAATTTTCTAGACATTGTATAGTACGATCTGGTATTATACTGTAGGATGTGGCTTTAATTGTTATCTGACCGATCAGTTCGAGAAAGGTGGTCAGATAGTACAGTACGATGGGTATCATATAATATGATCAGAAGGATTTCAATGATCCCGAGGGTCGTTGGTATGACCCTTGACTAAAAGTTTTGTATAGTATGAACAGGTACATCATACAATACGAATGGCAATTATATCGTACCAGACACCTTTAAGTGTCATCATCCATTTTTGCTGAGGTGGACCGTACAGTACGAAGAGGATATATCGTACAGTACGATCACCAATAATATCTTACCAAACTAAGTAATTTTGTCCTAATCCATTCATTGATGTGGATCGTATAGTACAAAGAGGGGATATCATATCGTACGATGATCAATAATGTCATACCAAACAAATTTAATGAACTGCCACCCGTATCGTACAGTACGATGTGTATCGTACAATACAATGAACAGAGGTGAAAACTGCATCTGGGTTGTGATTTGTGTAGTTTTAGATATATCGTACAGTATGATAGTGGATCGTATAGTACGATAAGGAAAGTGTCATTTGTTAAGGTTTTGTGTAGTGAGTGGGTGATGATCAGAAACAGCCAAAAAAAATTTTGATTGTTATTTTTTTTTTAATGCATTAATGTCTATGACACCTAATTTTGTCCTCAGAGTGCTAAAGGTGTCAAATTCTAGTGGTTTAGTGAATATGTCTGCCAATTGATCTCCTATAGCGATGTGATGCAATTCTATATCTATTTTAGCCACATGATCTCTTATGAAATGGTGTCTAATATCTATATGTTTTGTTCGAGAGTGTTCAATTGGATTTTTAGAGATGCATATTACACTTGTATTGTCACACATGATTGAGATGGTTCTTACAGGTAATCTAAGATCAAGAATTTATTGCCTCAACCATTGTACTTGCGCAACACACCTTCCTACTGCAATATATTCTGCCTTAGTCGTGGAGAGGGCCACCAAATTTTGCTTCCTACTAGACCCTGAAACTAAAGATTGTCCTATGAATTGATAGGTACTAGAGGTGCTTTTTCTATCTACCTTGCATCCTGCAAAATTAGAATCTAAGTACCCTATGATTTCAAAGCAAGTGCTATGCCTGGGATACCAAATCCCTAAGTTCGGGGTGCCTAGTAGATATCTAAGAATTCTCTTGGCTGCAATTAAGTGAAACTCTTTAGGATCAGCTTGAAAATAGGTACAAAGGCACACTCTAAACATTATGCCCGGTCTACTTGAAGTCATGTAAAGAAGAGATCCAATCATTCCTCTATATTTTTTCTGGTCTACTGATTTTCAATTCGGATCTTTGTCTAATTGAATTGTTGAGCTCATTAGAGTGTTCATGAGTTTAGCACTATCCATTTCATAATTTTTTAGAATATCCTTAATGTACTTTATTTGGCTAAGAAATGTTTCGTTATCCATTTGTTTTACACTAAAGCTAAGAAAGTAGTTTAGTTCTCCCATTATGCTCATTTTAAACTCATTACTCATTATTTTTGAGAATTCATCACACAAATTTTTATCCGAAGATCTAAATAAGATGTCATCCACATAAATCTGAACAATGAAAATTTCATATTTAACCTTTTGTAAGAAGAGTATAGTGTCCACACTACCCTTTATAAATCATCAATCTAACAAGAATGAGCTAAGTCTTTCATACTAGGCTCTAGATGCTTGCTTTAATCCATAAAGTGCCTTTTTTAATTTGAATACATAATTTGAAAATTTTGAACTTTCAAATCCAAGGGGTTGCTCAACATAAACATCCTCCTTGATTACCCCGTTCAAAAAAGCACTCTTTACATCCATTTGATAGAGTTTGAAATTCTTGAAGCAAGCAAAAGCTAAGAGCACTCTTATGGCTTCTAGTCTAGCAACAGGGGCAAAGGTTTCTTCAAATCCCTTAATTTGATTGTATCCCTTAGCTACTAGTATGGCTTTATTTCTTATTATGGTTCCTGAGTCATTCACCTTATTTTTAAAGACCCATTTTGTTCCAACTACACTCTGTTCTTTAGGTCTTTTGACTAACTCCCAAACATCATTCCTGGTGAATTGGTTTCATTCTTCTTACATTGCTAGGATCCAGAATTCATCCCCTAAACCTTGATCTATACTCATGGGTTCTATCATAGAGATGAATGTTGAATGACTAACCTCCTTCCTAAGTCCATGCCTAGTTCTTACACCTTCTGAAGGGTCTTCTAAAATTAACTCTTTAGGATGACTAGAAGAGTATCTCAATTCTCTAGCAAATCTTCCTAAGGTTCTTCCCTTTCTCCTAAGGTCACAGTCTCTACTCGAATTGCCTCTATTTAATCTTCTTCAATTTTAGATTCAGATGGCTTATTTGATTCATCAAATACTATATGAGTGGACTCTTCTACTATAAGGGTTCTCTTATTAAAGATTCTATAGGCCTTACCTACAGATGAATAACTTAAGAAGACAACCTCATCAAACTTGGGATTAAATTTTCCTAAGGAAAGTTTGCCATTATTCAAGATGAAACACTTGCAACCCAAGACATGTAGATGTGAAAGATTCGGTGTCTGACCCTTAAGGAGCTCATAAGGAGTTTTATTTAGCTTTGATCTAATGCTCACCCTATTTAAGACATAACACGCCGTGTTTACTGCTTATGTACAAAAGTATCTAGGAAGGGAGTACTCAACTAACATTACCGTAGCAGCTTCTACCAAGGTTATATTCTTTCGTTCTGCTATTCTATTTTGTTGTGGAGTCCTAGGGGCTGAGAAATTATACTCTATTCCTATCTCTAAACAAAATAATTCAAATCTTTCATTTTGGAACTCTCCGCCGTGATCACTATAAATTGTTGAGATTGCACATCCTAATTTTTATTGAATCCAAGTGAAGGGTCGTATGAACCATTTTTGAATAATTCAAATTAGAATTCGCCTGACTTTCATAGGGTGAGTTTTCTTGAAAGTCACGACGTTTCTGCATCGGTGGAGTCGGCCATGGAGACGGAGGTACCTTTTTCAAAAATCGAAATACCTGCTACTGGCCCAGTGCTTAAGGCAGTTGGTTTGGGTGAAAATTCCTCAAATGACTCATTCTTATGTGCTAAGAATATTACCCAAGTGAATCTAGTGAAGTCATCTACAATCACAAATCCATAATTTTTCCCTCCTTGGCTAGCTGTGCTGACAGGTCCAAATAAGTTCATGTGAAGAAGTTCTAATGGCCTAGAGTTGATCACATCTTTGATTGAATGAAAGGATGATTTGATTTATTTTCCTAATTGGCAGGCATCGCATAGATGGTCCTCAGTGAAGTCTAACTTAGGTATGCCTCTAACTAGATTTTTCTAAGTAATGTTTCTAAGTGTTTTCATACTAGCATGGCATAGTCTCCTATGCCATAGCCATGATCGTACTGTACTATTATAAGATCGTCCAGTACTATGTGCAAAAATTGACCTGTTAGTACTGTACGATGTCTAGTTAGTACTATACAAATAGTTCAGTTGAAGTTCATATTGTACGATGTCCTGTACGATGTGCTGTACGAATAGTTCAATAAAAGTGCAGTTTGTCCAGGACGAAGCATGGGATGGCCAGAATTGTCTCTGTTGATCGTACAGTACGATCCAGTTCGTACAGTACAATCAAAATATCAAAATTAATCCATTTTGATTGAATAATCATAGAATTAAATTAGGCAATATTTTAAACATCGTACAGTATGATAATTATCGTACAATACGATTAGAACAACTTTTCAAATTCAAATCTTTATCTAATTTAATGGACGGAAAGCTTTCTAATTATAACAGATCGTATAGTATGATATAGTGATCGTACGGTACGATTAGTTATATTCAAAAATAATTTTTTCCAGAAAAAAAAAATATTTTAATTTATTTCTGTTACACTAGTTCGTACAGTACGAAATAAATTCGTATAGTATGATGAACAGAAAAGTTAAAATATTTATAATCATTTTTGCTCTCTCTGTGTGTATGCATGATCGACAAACTAACATACATCATTACAAGACTTGACTCAATAAATAAAAATTATAGACTCATTTAATATGACCAATTCTATGCAATATTGAGCCTTTAATCTTCAAAGAATGGTGCATGATGTACCTGAAATATTAGTCAACATAGAAAGACATATGCACTACAAATACTAGGAGAAATAAAAGATTATTAAATATTATTTGTTATCATCAAAATCATAAACTCGGAAGCTCGAGTTGCAACTGTAAACATTGTTCATTCATTTTCTTCTAAAACTAGTTTGTCATTTAAGCTAATCAGATATTTGTCAGAGATAAATTTTATGTCAAAACCTTTAACACATAATTGATTCATACTAAGTAAGTTATGCTTCAAACCATCAACTAATAAAATATTTTCAATTAAAAAATTCTTAGCATTACCAATAATACCTGAGCCCACCACTTTCCTGGTGGTGTTATCTCCTAATATTACTTTGCCTTCGGTCCTAGACTCCTGTAAAATGAACTTCTTCATATCTCTAGTCATATGTCATAAGCAGTCACTATCCAGGTACCACATACTCTCACTAGGTCTTTTGTGAGAGCATCCCTACAATTTTATTCAAGGGTTAGTTTGGGAACCCAAGTGAGTTTGGGTTCCTTCTTATGCTTGTATGAATGAGATGTATGCATGTTATGCTGTGATAGATATAATTTAGGTCTCCATACTAGGTGTGTCTTATGGTGAATTGTGCATGTGCAGGCTATGTGACCTAGCATGCCACAAGAGAAGCACTTAACACCAAAAAATGGGTTTACTAACCTGTGTGAGCGGTGTTGCCTCTTCCTAAAGTTTTGTGATGCATGCAGTGCTGGGGGTTTGCTAGATTGGGCTAATGTGAGTGATGCATTTTGTTTTTCTAGTTCTTTGATTTTTTCCTTAAGTGTGTTGTTTTGATATGTCAATCCATGAACTTCTATTTTTAATAAATGTTCACTGTGATCTACCTCCAATACAAGTTTGTCTAGTCTGTCAAAAGCCTCTTCTAGTTTAACATGCATGGTTTTCAAGGATTCATGTGCTTTTGTTAATTCAATATGCTTCATATTTAATGTATCATACTCATCAAGCAGGGACATGTGATCTCTATCTAAATCAGAATGTTCTTTAACTAAGTTAGCATGCTCAATTTGTAAGGTACTAAAATCAATATTAAGACTAGCATGTATCCTTTTTACTTTCCTATATGAGTCATGAATTTTTTCAGAAATAAGCAGTAAATCTTCATCTGAAAGTTGACATACCTCGTCTTGATCCGATTAATCAAGATTATCATTAGCCATTAGATACAAATTTGTTACCTCCTCTACTTCTTCTTCTGACAATTCTGAGGCAGAGTCAGCCCAAAATTCTTTTTATGTCTTCATCTTCCCTTTCTTGTACTTGGCTTTGTCCTCGCCTTTTTCCTTAGCTGATTGGATCTTTAGGTTGGGGCAATCATCTCAAAGGTGACCTGGTTTCCTGCACTCAAAATAGATTATATCAGATAAAACTTTAGTAAACCTCGAGCTTTTACCTTTATTCCAGTTGTTCTAATGATGCCTTTATTTTATTTTCAAAATGTTCTTGAACTGTCGGGTCATCAAGGCTATGTCATCTTCTTCCTCCCTACAGAGCTTTCAATTTCTGAATTGTTCACTTTTAATGCCATTGTCCGCTCCATCTTTTCACTTGCATCACTTTGCCTTTGACTCACTCTTTGCTCGTATACAATGAGTGACCCAAGCAAATTGTCAATAGAATAAACGTTTAGGTCTTTAGACTCAGAGATGACAGTAATTTTTGCATCATAAGAACTAGGAAAGCATCTAAGAATCTTGTTAACATTCTCATAATTTGAAATTTCTCTACCTAATGCATACAAGGATGTCACAATTTGGGTGAACCTAGTGTACATGTCAGATATTATTTCACTTGGTTTCATACGGAAGAATTCATAATCATGCAGTAGAATGTTAAGCCTAGACTATTTAACTTCATTAGTTCCTTCGTACGTGATGCATAGACTATCCCAAATGTCCTTACAAGTAGCACAGGTAGAAACTGTCATCTAGTCCTTATATTTTAAAGCACAAAAGAAACAATTTAAGCACTTCACATTTAATTGAGCTAATTCCCTATCCTCATTGCTCCATTCATTGAAAGGCACTTGAGTTTTCACTCCATTCACAAGTTTAGAAGGTGCAGCATAACCATCATTTACTAACATCCACATGCGATAATCAATAGACTATAAAAAAGTAGATATTCTAATTTTTCATAAATCAAACAGGATATTGTCAAAAAGAGATGGATGGATTATTGAATAACCCTCCATAGTATTATGATCACCAAAATGAGACATGATCGATTTTCAAGGTTTCCTAAAACACTATTTTTGAAACCCCACTCTGATACCAATTGAAATTACTAATTACGCCAAGAGAGGGGGTGAATTACCAAAATTATTGCAAGAAAAATCATAAACAGGAGTTCTAATTTTTTTTTTTAATTTTAACAATAAAAAATTTAATGCAAAAGCAAGTAGTTGAACAAAATTTGCAACAATGATTTTTACTACAATAATCACTAAGCAAATGTAATGAAAATAAAGTGCAAGCAAAAATAAAAGCGGTTAAGAAAAAAAGCACACCAGAGTTTTTATAGTGGTTCGGTCACTCAATCTACGTCCACTCCCCAGAGTCCTCCACTCTGGGAATTTCACTACAAAACTATAATTCTCCTTTTTCCCCCTCGGCAACGCAGAGAAGCCCTTACAAGACTCACTTTCACCAACCCGTTGTGGTGGAGTGTCAAACGCTTTTCTCACCCTCCTGGCGATGGCAGTGTACCTTCTCATTTTTCTCCCTCTTAAAGAAGGCAGAGTACCTTAAAAGACACAGATATAGAAGAGTCTCCCCCTTAAAAAGCCTCCCACAATATCTTCTCGGGCCATAGAAGGAGCAAAGTGCAACAAGCTCGGAGCAACCGTGTGATCTCCTTCTCCCTTACCAAGCCCACCTTCTCCTTCCTCTCACAAATCCTAAATCTCCTCAAGAGCTCTCTCCCAAGATAACCTCTTTAATCATGTTCCTCTCTTTCTTAGTTACTCATTAAAAACATTACTTTTTGATACTTAAAATGGGCTCCAAAAAATCATGAAATTTTTCAAATTAGCCATTACTATCATACAATATGATTCCACATCATACATTATGATTAGTATAAATGAGCTTCGTCTTGGTATGAAGGCTTACGAAAATTCAAAAACTTTTGAGTACAATCATATAATATGATATAAACTTGTACCATATAATCCTCAACTCTTCTTTTCATACAGGATAATAGTCAGGACGATTTAAACTTGTCTTTGTACATCATAGGGTACGACCTACTTCATACAGTATGATTAGGCAAAATCAAGGGATCATTCAGGATGAACTCTGAGATGATCAAAAATAGTTTTGGTTCATCATATAGTATGAACTGGTTCGTACAGTACGATTACCAATCAGAGATTAATCCTTGATTTATTCCACTAATCACGGGTTAATTTAAGTATTCAAAATAAATCATATAGTATGAATCTCTTCATAGAGTATGAATGGATGATAAAACTTAATTAAAATAATTTGGCGGGTAGGGTTTTCGATTAGTAACACATCGTACAGTACGATATAAATCGTACAGTATGACCTATTCACAGAAAGAGGTTCTAACCAGATCATATCTTATAGTATGACATAAATTCTTACAGTATGATCAATAGAGAAAAAATATCTATATTATTTTTTAAAACTCTCTCCTCTTGTGTGTGTGTGTGTGTGTGTGTGTGTGTGTGGTTGCTCAGATTTACATGCAATTTGTGGCCAGACTCAAGAAAAGAGAAAATAAAATAAATGAAAAAGTTACAATGTTATAGACTCGTACTCCTACTCTACTCAGTCTTGAGTTTTCTTGTTGTCCTGAGTAACTTGTGATCTTACTAAAATGTTAGTACTCATAGACAATAATAGAAATCAAATATATTTAATGAATAGTAGTTCAGACAATATTAATTTTCATCATCAAAATCTCAAACTAGGGGTCACGGATTGCAATATTATTTAGTACTCAAATTAGACTTAGGATATCGGGCGGTCTCAAAATTATAAGACCCCAACCTCTGGGACTACTCCGACCATAGGAATATAATCCCAACATTCTAATAAATTGATAATTTAAATCAATATTTATCTTCAAATATAAATTTAAAGCCAAATACATAATGTAGACTAAGTTATTTTGAAGTGTTCAAAAATCCCAAATAGCCTCCTACTCTTTATCCATTGACCTCTAGAAATAAGTGCTAAAATTTAACCAAATCCTTATCAAAATTCCAACCCACTCCCTTTGATATCACTCCTTGAAAATCTCAAAATAAAATTTCTATCATTAATTTAATCAAGAGTTATATATGAAACTCAGGTTTCTTACGGTGTAATTAACAATAAGGGTTTGAGAGAAAAACTTCAGTTTTCTTGAGAGAGAGAGAGAGAGCTTCATTTTTGTTTGAATTTCTGATCTCTTTTTTCCTTTTGGCTTGAATGGTGGTGAAGGGTCATCGGTCATCAACTAATGATGACTGGAAAACCTCCATTCCTTACTCAGTGAGGTGTCCTAATGATGAATATCATTATGGATCCAAAAGCATGAGTTTTACTAATCAGGAAAGCTTGTTCAAATAGAGACCTTTGATCATCAATGAAGGTCGGTTGAGCATGAAACAAGAACCTATTCTGGTGCTGGGTAAAAAGAAGGAGGTAATTACATCCCAAGATAAGAAGGATTCGTATGTTCCTTCATCTTCGATCAGAAATACTTTGAAGGCGATGGCCAATGATGTGGAGGCATCTTCTTCTATTGGCTTAAATCTGAAGGTTAACATATTTACATCTGTTGCTGAAAATGAGGCAGATTTTCAGGACCTTTCAATTTTGAATTCTGAGACGGTGATTCAAGACAAAGATCTGAATGCTGATGATGAATTGTAAATTAAATCTAGTCGAATTTCAAAAGGATCGATAAATATCATGGATGCTGCTCTAAATGCGGTCAATATCAAATTCGGTCCAGAAAATTATTGGTTGTCTAATAACCATATTAAAGTGAATCATGTGGAATCAGTTCATGATGAGGAGGGTGATGCAAATGTTGTCAAGTTGAATTTGTAGAAGGTAAGTGATAATGTTAAACTTCTCCAAAAATCTCTCGTAGTGAAAGTATTTGGAAAAGAAATTCCTTTTTCTATTTGTAGCATTGAATTGAGGAAACAATAGAATAAAGTTGGATCTTTCCATCTTACTTCATTGGTTTTAGATTGGATTTTATTTTCATTCCAAACTTCTCAAATAATGGAAGAAGTTCTAAGTGGAGGTCCTTGGTTTTTGGGTGGACACATAATTGGATTGGATAAATGGTCACCTCAATTTTCACCTACTTCACTAAAAGGTTTATCATCTCCAATCTGGACCTGATTGCCTCATCTACCTCTACATTGTTGGGATGAAGAGAATGTTACAAAGATTGTTTCAAAAATTGTTGTTCCGTTGTTCTTTGACGACAAAATGTTTAAATGGGGGAGATGAGAATTTGCAAGAGCTTCTGTTCGTATTAACCTTGATTCTAAACTAGCTTATGCTGTTTGGATTGAGGGTCTTTTTGGAAAATTTTTTCAAAAAGTGGAGTATGAGAAAATCTCAACTTTATGTTTCAAATGTGGAAAGATAGACCATAAGGTTGAAATGTGTATGGAAGTTATCAATGAATATCAAAATAAAAATCTAAAGGAAGCTTTGAAGGAAGGGAACAAAGACTTGGGGAAAGAAGAATTAGCTAAGGATCATTCTAGAGAATATGGTCCATGGTTACATGTGAAATTTAAAAATAAAAGGAGGAATCAGTTTTAGAATCAAAGTTCTATGGCTGGTCCTGCAGTTAGAAACTATGCTCATGGTTATATGGAAAAGGCTAATAAATTTGAAATGCTTTCTCATGAGGTTGAGGATAAATTGGAAGTGGAAGCTTCAGAAAATCTGGTCTTCATTGAGCAGATGATATCAAATGTTGTGGATGAAAATATAGAAGGGAATAAAAATAAGGCCCAGATTTCAGAATATCCTATAGAAGATCATACCGGAATTAATATTTCTGGGAAAAATAGAAATTCTAAAACTGGAGGTTATAAAGAAGTACTTGTTGATGTTAATGTTCCTAATCAACTAGTTGACGATGAGACTGGGCAAGGCACTGAAGGTGGTATGGTGGATAATGTTACAAATGCTATTCATCATGAGGAGATCCAAGAAAATAAAATGGATTCAACAATTTCAGAGGATAGAATTGGAATTATATCTAATTCTAAATGTGAAACCAAAGAAGATTCTAATGAAAAGGTAAGTACTCCTTTGTAAAAATTTGGTAAAATAAATTCTGGAGAAGAATTATTTGAAGAAGGGAAATTCATACTACCTTCTAAGTCATTTCTTATGAAGAAAAAATTTAATAAAGAGACAAGGTTGTTTGGTCCTATTAAAGGAAGCCTTAGAGGAAGGAAGATGGACATTCTTGGTGGCAGCATTGGAGCCACTACTTTATTTAAACAGTAAAATGATTGATGAAAGGAAATTTCAAGAATGCTCGGTAGAGTGGTTGATGATAGTGGAGCATCTTAAAGACATGCCTTGTGGAGATGTCAACATCATAGGCTATATCTTGACTATTTTCTATTTCCTTAGTTTCATTACTTTTATTTTGTATAGCAATCTTGTTTTTTCTTTATTTACTTTAAGCATAAGGTGGTATTTGAAAAAAGTATTTAGAATAATGGAAATTCAGATCTACTCAATCTATTATTTTTTACTCAATTGGAAATTCTAGGATATTACTTAACCTTATGGGTTGTTGTTTAATCTTTGGTATCCCTCCACCCCTATGGGTTTCAAATGATAAGTAGAGGGACTTATTTTCATTATGAAATTTCCTTTTTTTTCTAATAGTTCCATTATGCTTAAATTGCTTGCTAACAAGACCTCCTTTTACTTTGTTTTAAAGGGAGTGTCTAGTAGTTTTCTTTGCTTGTAATAATTTCCTTTTTTAATTTTAATGCTATATGCATTTTCTCAAAAAAAAAAAAAAATATAAGGGCTTACACTCATAAGAGATTTAAAAATCCAAGATCAATTTTAAAATTCAATTAATTCATTTTGGGAAAAATTAAAATCAATTATGATCATTATCGTCAAATTTGGACAATCAATGATAAATGATATTTTCTCTTCTTAGAAAGATATATCATTTATCATCAAGACTTTGAATATGAAATAAATGATACTTCATCTAGACTATCGTAGCCAAATACTCAATCAAATGTCATTTTGACCCTTCTGGGTCATTTGTAGTTCTTCCCTGAATTTGGCTATGATAATAAGGATGAAACTTATAGTCTTGTTATATGAACCCGTTAGGGAATGATATTTTGCCTCCTCGGGCGATATATCATTCATGATAATGTGTTTGACTTCAAAACTAAAATTCCAAAAATAACATTTCCTCAAAGAAATTAAATTCTAATTCACTTTGTACCTTTCCAAAATAAAGCAAAGCAAAGCTTTACAAAAACAAAAATAATACATATATTGAGTTGTAAAAGTAAAGAGCGGTAAAAATCTGCATAAATGTCTGCTTATATATACATATATGGCTCTAAAAGACAATAACCCTCTTCCTTTGAGGGCATTTTCTCCTATAAATCAAATACTTCATCTTTACCCAGTCATGTATACATATATGGACTTTTATTTTTTATAATGTACACTAACCTAGCTTGTAGACCAATAGCAACTAAGCGACATCCCATTGTGTCTTGGATCAAGTCTATTATTTATGTGGGTATAGGTCATTATGCTGCAAATTTTTTTTAGAATATCGATCATGTATATTAAAGTAAAAGTCGAGTCTAAAGTGCATCTTAGAGAAGCTTTAAGTTAAGCGAAACATCAATTTAAATTGCATTAGTTTGGCACATTTAAACCTTACACATATTATAAATTCCTGAATTAAAGTCTAAGCCAGAATCCTTCAGTAAAAAAATTGATATCTACCTATATACATCAAACCTAGAAATCTTTGTTTGAAAATTGTGTGCTTAGGTGGTTAGTTGGTTGTCCACTCCAAATAGACATAAGTCCATATTTCATATACACCTCTCAAACTTATTTTCCAGAAGCCTGTCCCAATCTTCTAAATAAATATGCAAACTATAAACCTTTCCCCAATGATCAATTGAGACCTTAAATCCTTAATTCAAATCTGTTTAAATTTGAAATAAGTATAGTCTCTAATTTAATGGAAAGTTTTCTCTTTGAAGACGTAATTGACTCTAGAGGCTTGCCTCTATAGGAACACTAGAAGTCATCTTATATAAACCCTATTTTAGTTTGCTAGAGTAAGGAAAAAATTTTGGATGAACATAAAGCTTATCCATTATTAATGTTATTTTTGAAGTTATAAGTGAATGTTTTGTTTATCTTTCGAGATGAATATCATATTTCATATGCTGATTTTGATTATGAAAATAAATTATATTTCTTTCTTTAGATTGATAGTGAAGTATTAGTTTGTCTCTTGAGATGGTATGTTGTAATCTTTGTAGATTTAATAATAGAAATATAAATATAAATCATTTGGACTCAAACTAATTAATTTTTCCACATAAACATTTAGAGGACTCTCTGCCAAATCGCTTCCTACTACCATCCAATCTTTGTTGAGTGGACATCAAATCATTCTCTATCGGCTACACTCTCTCCACGAGTTCAAAAAAATTACAAGTATGACATGGAACTAATGGGAGCCCCAGATTGACTCTCAATCCTCTCAGAAAGTGATGGCACTTCTCTTCCGAAGTATTAACCAGCTAAGGAGCAAACTTGGCTAGAGCTATGAACTCTATCTCATACTGCATGATCATTTTGCTACCTATAAAAGATTTTTACATATACTTCCTAGTAGACACTAGTACAAACTATCTCTTGCAATATATATATATAATCTTCTCGAAAATTTCTCAGTGCTAGATTACTAGGTCAAGCCACATCTTGGTTAGCTTGATGTACCTAAGTAGTTGTTCATGCACTAGACTTGGGCTAATCTATTAGGATAATTATTAGAAAAAAATTATATGATATGTAATTGCGGTTGTGAAATCAATTAATCATCATTCATGCAATCAATTTCATAAAGAATAGAATATGTCAAAGCAAATTATCTTACAATTTGAAAGAATTGGACCATTGCACCAGCAATATTACATGATGCAGGATTTCTTAAAGTTGAATCACTATACAATTTATACTATATATTCTTATTAATTAAAATAGCACTTTGTACTAACGATACATATTATTTATACTATGATGTTAACCTTTCCAGGAATCATGTTCTACTCTGCTAGTTATAGAAACATACGAAGCGAATTGCACCATTTTAAGAGTAGCCTAAAGCGAGCAAATATTTGATTTGCAAATGGGTCATTATACCGTATGAACAGCACATGGCATTCTTTCTAGTTTTACGGAAAAAATTAAATAAGTGTAACGTTTTGAGCTTTGTCTTGTCGGGGAAGGCACGAAACAAGCACATCAAAACAGGACGTTATACAAAAATAATGAGTCACACGTTTTAATGTTAGAGAGAGACAACGCTGTCTTTTACGACTATGGTGTATAATACTTGAAAGGTTCTTATATTAATGTAGCGTGTCAAAGTAGAGCATCTTTAAATATCGTGAATTCATTTTCTGCAAACTTACAATTTAATTTTGCACATGGAAAGCCATCTTGGCATCAAGACTAATACTATAAATATCTATATGTAAGAATCTCAAATTGGGCTTATCCCTGTAATATCTTTCATAGGCAATTTTGGTGATGGTATGAATGTGGCTAAGTTCATTCATCTCGGTCAGGATGACTTGACACTATAAAGAGAGTGTTTTCTAGCGATTTTTTTCCCTTAATTTTTGGAGAATTAGGGGCAATCATGGCCAATTTCATTAAATGATGAAAGGGTTACACATTACAAATTACAGCATAAAAAGTAAGAAAAATAAAGAAAAAAATTACAAATTCTGCAACAAATATAAGAAACAACTTAGAAATAAAAAGGTAATGAGGGCGATTCTACGCATTTGAGTTGGTTCATCCATTTCTTTCAAGGCAATAAGAATATTGTTGACTTGCAACTGACAGTAGGGGTTATACACGAACATCAAAAAAAAAATTTATGGGGATCGATATCACATGTATCCTAAATTATTTCAAGGCTTTGTGATTACATTGATATAGATTATGTTGTCTCAAAATTGAAATAAATTTAATTCATTTTCATTTGGGTTTCACCCACCCCTATAACAAAAACTAGCTTTAAAACATGAATGCTGACCTCAACCATCTTCTTGCAATTGAGATATTTTTAAGGTGATAATGTTATTTGTGATCATCATTATAATGGTAATCACATTCTCTTCTATCAACCTTGAGATCAACTCAAACCTAGCCCATTTTGTACACTTAAATCCAGCTAGACTTAGCACTCCCAATTGACCTAGCAAACAGACCATAAACCCTCAATAAAATTTCTAAAAGTTATTTGTGACATGTAGGTCCCAATTTGTTCAATGGGTTGGCCAATCATTTGGCCAAAACTAATGCTACCCTAATTGAACCTGTATGGGTTCAATTAAACCGAACCATCTTGACCCTTTAAATTGACTAGCCCATTTAGATTTTAAGCTCATTATAAGATTTTTATAAGTTTATCTAATCCTGAAATAAACTAGTTGACCCATGGATTTCTCCAACTTACACTAATTAATCAATTGGACTCATTTGAACCTAAATGAGTCTAGTTCAACTAAATTTATCTTAAACCCTACACTGGTTCAGTCAATTAAATATGAAGATTTCCTAGGAGGGTATGACAAGATCCAATGTTGTTTAACCAAGTTTTACCATGGCATTAACCTATTTTCATCAAATATGTTAATTTGACATATTTCTAAACTTGCACCATTTTAATTGGGATTAAACCACTTAATTAAAAAAATTTCTTGACTCATTTATCATAAACATTATTTATGATGTTATGGAGCTAACCAGCTTGGGTGCACCCTTGCCGCTCATGGGTTTAACCACATATGATCAAATGGGTCATCTTGATTTATTTAAATCAAATTATCCTAGTTGGGTTTAATACCATTTAACATTGTTTTATCTTAGCAAAACTACTTATAGAGGTTAGGCAAAACTCTACTAAACCTCCCTGGCCATTTGAACCTAAAGTAGAGCCATTAGACTAGGGTTGACGAAGGTTCAACCATGATTAATCTTAAATTAGAGTAAATAATATGGTTTGGCCAATAAAACCCTTAGATAGTCCTCTTATCTACTCTAAGCATTTGTAGGCAATATGATAGCAAACACCATGCACATAGAAGATAGCAAACGCCTCAATTTGACCATTTAGACCATTTCAACCCCTAAAACTACCTCTAGCAAAATTCAAACATCATTTCAAACATGTTCATCCAAAACCTAGGCCCCAATCAACCTGGTTGACCAAGTAAACCTAGGTTCACCAAATAACCCCTTAAGGGTTTAAATGGTTGATTTGACCAAAACGATCTTCTTATCCCTTAGAACCACCTCCAATAGACTTCAAATATCATTTCAAACTCATTGAACTCAAGCCTAGGTCCTCGGTCAACCTGATTGACCAAGTCAACATAGGTTGACCCAATAACCCCTTAAGGATTCAAATGGGTATATTCAACCTATTAAACCAAATCAACATCCTCAAGCTCCTAATCCTACTCTAATGATGATTTTAAAGTATTTCAGACCTACCATGAGTTAAATCACGCTTGTGTTTCACTTAATCAAAATTCAATCCATAGTCAAATTTTGCATCATATATGTTTAAGCATTAAAATTCTAAACCCAATGCTGTAAGAATCTTCAAAATTAATTTATTTGATTTCTTGAATACTTCCAAGATCATCTCAAATCAAATCACATTCATTTTGACCAAGTCAACTCATTTTAACTTGGTTAAATCCATTTAAGCTCTCATATTCTCATTCAAATCCCAATCCTTAAGTATTAAACTCTCTCCAACCTATCCAACCAGCATCCAACTCCTCCCATGTGCCACCTCAATAGTCAATTGGACTATTGACTAGTCAACATAGTCAATAAGTGAGCAAAATGGGCTTTAAATGATCAAGGTAGCCTTAGTGAGCTAATCCAATTCATTTAAAACCTCTCCAGCAATCCTAATCACCTTCTAGAACATCCTTAAGCTCTCCCTAATCCCTAGATTAGGAATTAACCAGCCCAAGTGATCCCAAAGGATCTCATGAGGAAAAAACTAGCTGAGTCAATTGAGGAGATGTTAGAATGCAAAGGAAAGATGTAGAGACAACTAACGGTAGACCAGCTGATGAAGTGGTATAGGAAATCTGGGAGATTCTAAAGAAGAAGGCTATAGAAGCCTTCGATTGAGATTTAGATGACTTCTTGATGGATCAAGATTCAGCTGGAAACATTTGAATGGTTGAGATGAGAGCATCAACCAAAAAATGCTGAACTTTTGAAACACTGATCTTACAAAGAAGAAGAGTCATATGTAGTTGATTCAAATTTACTCGATTCAGTCAGGTTGAGGGGAGACGATGAATACATTAAATGTCTGGAAAGGAAGGTAGAAGAAATGATGCTTAAAGTAGAACAAATGCAGAGTTAGCTTTCTTAGGCAAAATAATCTAATCCCTAGCAGTTATAAACTAGGATTTTAAAATGTTAATTATTATAAATATAAAATATTTTAAATAGAATTCAAATTAAATAAAATTGTGTAATTAATATTTTATATCAAATTATTCAAAAATTAAAAATTCTATAATTTAAAATTAAAATTATATTTAAATATTTAATTTATTATAAATATTTTAATTATTTAACTACTTAAATATCTAAGTAATAGTTCATTTAATATTAACTTAAATATTTTTAAATATTCAAGAATTTATTTTAAATAATTTAAAATATTTAGAGATGAAGCATAAAATATTTTATTTTAAAATTTAATTTAATTTATAACACTTTATTTAAATATCTTAAATAATTTCAACATATTAATATTTAATTAATATTTAACTAATTTTAACTTAATTTAAAAAAAAAGATATTCAAAGTTTTATTTTAAATATTTTAATTATTCATAAAATATATTTTAAATATTTTGAAATTTTAGGATTAACTTGAATTGTCTATTATATTTAAAAAAATTTTAACTATTTAATTATTTAATCAACATTTAATTAAATTTTAATTTAAATATTTTAAAAAAATTTAAAATTTTTATTTTTAAGAAAAAACTACAAACCCCACGTAGTAGGAAAGGCTTGATGATGTTGTTGTTGTCGTTGTAAGAAAAAACTAGTGGATGTTTAATATTTAGTTTAACATGATTTTAAAATTATTTTTAAAAATTAATTATTTTAATTATTTTAATTATATTTAATTACTAGAAATTTTGAATTTGAAGGAAAATTCAAATTAAATAATTAAATTCAAATGATATAAAAAAATTTAGAATTTTATTTACTTAAATTTCAAATTAAATAATAAAGATATTTTAAATAATCTTAAATACCTTAAAATATTCAATATTTTATGATATATAATTAAATATTAGTTAAAATTATTTTAAATTTGAGAAATTTTATTTTAAATTATCTTTGATTTTGTATAATTTTTTGAAGATTATTTTGAATTATATTTGTATATTACTTTAAAATTCATAAATTTTAAAGAATATATGTTATTTCATACACACACACACACAGATATATATATATATATATATATATATATATATATATATATATATATATATATATATATATATATATATATATATATATATATATATATATATATATATATATGTGTGTGTGTGTGTGTGTGTGTGTGTTGAAGTCTAAAATTATATACATATATCCCTTTATTTAAAAATTATATACATTAAATTTGTGAATGCTTTGAATTGAGGTCTAAAATTTTAAATATTACTTGAGCTTGTTTGAATAGAATCAATGAGGATTGATTAATAATTAATTAGGTTTAAATTATTCATTTCATAGATTTCCTTATTTTCTAGTTTAATCTTTAATTTACATGTTTAGGATAGCACATGCACTTAGCTTTAGGCTCTCCTATTTCTTAGAACTTGATTTTGATTGTGTGCATATTTATATGTGTTTCAAGAGTTAGTGAAACTTTGAATTGAATCCATTCAACATAGTGACATTTTATGGACAAAAATTAACGACTTATTTCAAAATTTTAGATTAATTTTAGAAAATAAATTGTACCTTTATTAGATATGAAACTTTAAATATTCAAACATAGTGACATCTCCATCCTTTAAAAATTTCCCACTGATTTTAAAAAATTATTAAGGTAATTAATAATAAACTCAAAATCAAACCCTTAATTAAGCATTAAAACTTCCAAAAATTATAATAAATCAAAATTAAATCTAAAAATTATAAATAATATATCAAACAAACAAAAATTCAATTCCCAACTTAAGAAAATTAAGTACCCTTTGATTTGACTTCAATTTTAAGATTAATTAAATTTAAAGAGAAACATAATTTTTAATTAATTTAATTATTTAAATAATTAAAAATTCTAAAGAAAAAATTATCAAGCAGTTCAAAACACCTCTTTAGGTCATTTCTATCCTTTAGAGGTTATTTCAAGAAGTTTGGAGTTTATTTCTATTCAAATCATTAAAACTCTTCTAATTAAACAAATTTAATAATTTAAATAAATACCCAAAGTTTGAAAAATCATAACTAATTCTATAAAAATTCTAATTAAGCAAATTCAAAAGCATTGGAATCCATTTGAGGTCTAATATTTATTAAAAATATCATACCACGAGAAATAATTGAAATGGAAGAAGGTTCTTTTTTTTTTAATGAGAATTAACTTGAAAAAGCCAAGTGTCTGCAGGAAGTGGGAGTTCTAGAGAGAGAAGCTTCAAGATTCTAGAGAGAGAAAGTCATCTTTTTCAAATTTTATTCCCAGTTCTCTATTCCATTCTTCGCGGAATTGGCGGGGAAGGAGTTTATGGAAAGGCCAAAGGATTTCGTAAGATACAAATTCTTGCGGCTAATGATGTTCAGGATGGAGTCTCTATTTTTCAGAAATCAGATGGGTTGATGAATAGTCAATCGAAAGGTCAGTTTATTATAAGTGAACCTATTGAAGATAATTATAAGAAGGTCTTTGTTGCTGAAGGCAAAGGTAAGGAGGTTGAGCTGGAAAGAATAATTGGTTCTCCAGAAGCTGCTCAGGTTTTTCAAAACCTTGATTCGAATGTTCTTTCGGCATCTTCCTCTGATATGAAAATTTTCGTTAATAGGTTTGGGATGTTAAATGCAATCTCTAGTCACACAGGGATAAATGCGACTACTCACAATTCTATTTTGGAAAATTCTCATATCAATGGTCGGTTGGGTTCGGAAGATGATAAAGTTGAAGGTAAGGTGAATGAGATATTGACTGATAGCAATGAAGGGAGAGGTGTCGAGAATCCCTGGATGAAGAAACCATACATCAAGTTGAATTTTAAAGATGAGGATTTGGTGCTGTCTGAAGACGTATGGCTGTCAAACTTAGGGATGATATTGAGATTTTGAACTCCAATAAACTTAGGAATTCATTGGTTATTAAGGTGTTTGGGAAGGAGATCCCTCCACATTTTGTTGCTTGGGATGTGAGGCGGTAGTGGAAGTTGTTTGGCAATTTTCATTTTACTACTCTTGGTAAAGGATGGTTTTTATGTTCATTTGGTTCAGTAGAGATGATGGAAGGTGTTTTAATGGGAGGTCTGTGGTTTGTAAATGGCCACATTATTGGAATGGAAAGTTGGACTACTGAATTCTCTACTTTGTCTTTGAAAGGGTTGACCTCTCCGATATGGATTAGATTACCTCACTTACCATTACAATGTTGGGATGAAGTCAACTTGGCAAGGATAGCTGCAATGGTTGGAAGGCCTCTTATGTTGGATGGAAACTTATTCCAATGGGGTAAGAGGGAATTTGCCAGAGTTTGCGTTAGGGTGAAGTTTGATCAAAGCCTCCCTACTAGAGTTTGGGTGGAAAGCATTTCGGGAAGATTTTTCCAAAGAGTTGAATATGAGCGAATTTCATCCTTTTGTTATGACTGTGGGATGGTGGGACACTTAAAAGCTGATTGTAAAAGAAGGAATTCAATGGCTTTGGATAGCAATGTTATTAATGATAATGTCAGGGCAATGCAAGGGATGGATATGCAGTCTGAAGAAAACAATGGTTCTAAGTATGGTCCTTGGATTATGGTAAACAGAAAAAACTTTAGAAAACAACCTTTGGTGAAAAGAATATGGAAGAAATCTGATAATAATTAGGTTTTTAAAAAGAAGATAGTTGAAAAGGAAATTTCTAAAGCTGGATTTAAAGACCAGGATGGCATTGTTCCTGTTAAGAAGCAGACAAAGAAGGTGGTAAATTAGCTTTAAGAAGGTGAGATTGATACAGAAATGGAAACTATGGAAGTTTCTAAAGAACTGGAGGAGTGAGTACTCAATATGGATCTAATTGATAATGCAGTTGACAAGGAAGCCCTGAATATATGTATGGTTTCTCTTAACTCTATTCCTTGTCAAATTAGTGAAAACAGATTTCAGATTTTGGTGAATGAAGATATGGATGAAGAGGTTCTATTTGTCAAATCTGGGGAGGCCGCTGTTAAGGAAATTCTTTGTAAGGATGGGGCAATTGCCAAGGAAGATGTTGTGGATTCTGTAGGTTTTGTGAATAACTCTGTTTGCGATGGTAACCAAAGTCGGGGTGAGAAGAACAATAGAGGTACTGGGGATGTGATTAAAAGCAAGCTGGTTAAAGAAATTAGATCTTTGGGGCCAATTTCGGTTAATTCTAGAGGAAGGACTAGTGATGGGAGTAGTAGGAAGAAGGTTGGGGGTTCTTCCCCTAAAAAAGTTTAATGGGTTCTTTAGCCTTTTGGAATTATAGAGGGGCTAGAAAGAGAGAAGCCTCTCTCTATTTGAAGGAGTTTATTAAAGATTACAAGGTCTTTTTTGTTGGGTTGGTGGAGACGAAAATCAGTTCCTTTGATAAAAATGATTTTATGAAGCTTATGGGTCCGGCTTGGGATTTCTTTTTAGTTCCTTCTGAAGGTCTATCTGGAGGAATTATGATTTTGTGGAGAAGTGATATGGCCTCTTTTTCAGTGATTAAAGCATTGGATCAATTTGTTATTGGTGATCTCAATGTCTTTAACAAGGGTATTTGGATGATTACTACTATGTATGGGAGTAAGGATGTTCAGAAGAGAAGGAAGCTGTGGGAATGCATTGGGGAACAATCATATAGAGATCTTCCTTCGGTTATTGGGGGAGACTTTAATTGCACTTTATCTCAAGAAGATAAGAAGGGTGGTAGGAGGTTTGCTTTTTCTCAAGGCCCCTTGGAAATGTCTACCCTCATGTATGAGAATGATTATCATGATGTTAGGGTGGTTGGCCCAAGATATACTTGGTGTAATAATAAGGTTGGTGGTAGGAGAATCCTCGAAAGGTTGGATAGATGTTTGCTGAACTCTTTGGCCTCAGATCTGATGCATCTTGGGGTGGAGAGACACTTAGCAAGAGTGGCTTCTGATCATTGTCTGATTGTGCTGGAGTTATTTGTTGTGGAGGCTACAATGAAGAGTGGTATTAAATTTGAGGATGTTTGGCTTTCTTTCAAGACAGCTGCTACTATTGTGAATAAAGGTTGGCAGAAATTTTATGTGGGTAATAACATGGAGGTGCTCAACAAGAAGTGCAAAAGAGCTTTGAATAATTTGTTTTATTGGAGTAAATCCAAGCTAAAGGATTTTTCAGCCGAGAAGGAGAGATTAAAATCTAAAATTCTGCTTATTCAAGAAGTTGAAGCTTATTCAAGAAGTTGAAGCTAGAGAGGGTAAGCTGGATGATGAGAAGGTTTGGTTGTTGAGATCTAAAGTTAAAGAGTTAAATGTTATTCTTAATTGTCTTAATACTTGGTGGAAACAAAGAGCAAAGGTGAAATGGGTTGAAGAAGGAGATGCTAATACAAAATTCTTTCATGCCTTTGCCAATGGGAGAAGAAATGCTAAGTGGATCTACCAAGTTAAGACTGATAATGGAGAGATTTTTGAAGACCCACGGGTTGTGGAAGAATGTTTTATCATATTTTTCCAAAGCAAATGGAGACATAGAAGTTGCAGTTTTTCTAGCTGGCCAAAATCGTGGACTGTTCTGGATGATGAAGAAATTTTTTTTCTGGAAAAAGAGATTTCGGTGGAACAAGTTAAGGTGGCTGTTATGAGGTTGGGAAATAACAAATCTCCTGGATATGATGGGTTGACTCATTCCTTTTTCAAAGGATATTGGGAGATTATTGAAAAGGATGTTTACAAGGTGGTTAGTTTTTTCTTCTCCTCGGGTAGAATGTGCAAAGAGTGGAAAGATACTTTAGTAGTGCTGATTCCTAAGTACTCTAATCTTCTTTCTCCTTCTAGGTTTAGACCCATTAGTTTATGCAATTCTATTTATAAAATTGTTGCTAAAGTAATTTTGAATAGAATGCTAATGGTGATACCCAAGTTTATCTCAAAAGAACAGGTTGCTTTTGTGAAGGGGAGATCCATCTCTGATCATCTATTACTAGCTCAAGAGTCTTCAACAAGTTCAGATTCTAGAAGGCAAGAAATGGTTATGTGGCTTTTAAATTGGATATTGAACAAGCATATGATAGTATGTGTTGGCCAACCTTAGAGAAAATGATGGTGGAATTGAGATTCCCTTGCAGATTTATTGGGTTGGTGATGGATTGTGTTTCAAATCCTAGATTCTCTATTGTAATCAATGGAAATAATTCATTGTGGATTGATGGTTTGAGTGGATTTCATCAGGGATGTCCCCTTTCTCCAATCGTGTTTATTATGTTCTCACAATTATTATCTAATGCTTTTTTTTGATAAGGGAATGATTTTGGGAATCAAGATATGTGCTAAAGCCCCCAAGCTGACTCATATGTTGTATGCAGACGATGTGCTGTTATTTTCATATGCTAAACTGAAGAATATTAAGAAGATGTGGAACATTGTAGGTGACTACTGCATGTGGACTGGATAGGTTATCAACCAGCAAAAATCTGCTTTAATTTGAGAAAAAACAGTTTGTAGAAGAAGGAAAAGAAAAATTTCAAAACTACTGGGTATCAAATTGGAAGATAAATTGGAGTATCTAGGGGTTAAGATGGCTTTGAGAAGGTTAAGGTCGGCTGACTTCCAAATGCTTCTGGATAAATCCTTGAAACGGCTCAGTGCTTGAGGGAATTGATTTATTTCCCTTACTGGTAGACTCGTGCTGGTGAAATCTGTTCTTCTTGCACTTTCGATTTTTTTTTATTACACATTCTCTAGTTCCTAAAAGAATCCTTTTTGAGCTAGAAAGACATTGTAGAGATTTTATTTGGCATAATATGGATGGAGGACGAGGCTTGCACTATGTGAGCTGGGAAGTTTTATGTCAACCAAAGCAGTGTGGTGGTTGGGGTGTTCAATCTGTTTTGGATAGAATGGGACCGCTGCGAACTAAATTTGCTTGAAATTCTATTGAGAATTCTAATTCTCTATTTTATAGGAACTTTATTGATAAATATGGGAAGAGCTGGTGGAAAAGGGAGAGAACTAGAAGTGGCTCTAATTCTTGGAAGATTATGATGAGTGGATGGGATGTTCTTAAAAATTTCTTAAGATGGAAGGTGGCTAATGGTGAGAACATTGATGTCCTAAAGGATGCTTGGATCATGGAGAAAAGCTTATTGAAATGGCCTACGTTTGTGGGTAATTTAGAAGATGAAGACATGAAGCTGAACTATTTCATTGAGAATGGTAACTGGGTTAATTCTAAACTCAGAATTTGCTTTGGGGAAGACCTGTTAAAGCTGATTGAAGATGTTCAGATTTTTGATTCTTTGTATGAAGATCAAATGGAGCTAAGGCTGTAATTAACAGGTAAATCCTTATCTGCTTTATTAATTGAAAGTAGATACAAGAATTTACTTGATAATATTGATACTAACTAGATGCATAAACTGAAGTTGAATGCCAAAATTAAGCTATTTCTTTGGCATGTTTGTAAATGTGCAGTTCCTGTTGCGACCCATGCCCCGAGGTTGAGATTTTGATGATGCCAAATAATGTTGCCTAAACTACTTTTATTGAATATCATTTAATGTTTGCTATTGTCTGTGAGTACTAATATTTCAGGAAGATCACGAGCCACTCAGGACAATGTCCGACTCAAGAAAATAAAAAATAAAATAAATAACAAAATACATTGTCCGACTCATATTCCTAATCCAACTATTCTTGAGTCTTCCCATTGTCCTGAGTGGTGGTGAAATAGATGGGGATATTATCAGCAGAATTCAAGTTGGATGGTTGAAGTGGAGGAATGCATCGGGCTTGTTATGTGATAGAAATGTACCCCTCAAACTTAAGGGAAAATTCTATAAGATGGTAGTGAGGCCTGCAATGCTTTATGGTGCCGAATTTTGGCCATTAAAAGAGAAGCATAATACTAAGTTAAGTGTGGCAGAGATGAGGATGCTCAAGTGGATGAGTGGCTTTACCCTTAGAGATAGGATACGAAATGAGCATATACGTGAAAAGGTTGGAGTAGCTCCAGTAGAAGATAAGATTAGAGAGAGTCGCCTTAGATGGTTTGGTTAGATAAAACGGCGGCCTTCCGATGACCCAGTTAGGAGAGTAGAGGTATTAGATTTGACTTATATTAAGAAAGGTAGGGGTAGACCTAAAAAGACTTGGTTAGAAAATATTAGGAATGACCTTTCTTTATTAGATTTAAACGAGAATTTGACTTTTAATAGGACACAATGTAGAAAAAAGATTCATGTAGCCGACCCCATGTAGTGGGATAAAAGCTTGATGTTGTTGTTTCTTGAGTCTAGCCACAAAGTGTAGGTAAAGTCTGAGCAATCATACACACACACAGGGGGAGAGGGTTTTTTAAAAAGTAAAAATATAGTTTTTCATTCTTTGGTAGTCATATTGTACGAATTTATTTCGTACTATACGAATACTATTATATGATACGATCTGTTTCAAATCCAAAACCCTAGCCGTCATGACAAGTTAAGTATGATATTTTACGCTGTTCGTACTGTACAACGACGTTCATACGGTACGATCTATTTTAAATACATACTTAATTTAACCCATGATTAGTGCAAGAAATCAAGGCTTAATTACAAATTGAACATCGTACTGTACGAACCCCTTTGTACAATACGATGAACAGAGATGAATTCTGATCGTCCCGGAGACCGTCCTGGACGATCCTATGTTTTTTGTCTCATCGTACTGTACGATTCCTATCGTACCATATGATGAACAGAGATGATATTTAATCATCCCGGAATTTGTCCTGGATGATGCCTTGATTTTCACTATTCATACGGTACGATTTAGATTGTACCATATGATGAATAGAGACGACATTTGATCATCCCGTCTATCGTCCTGTACGAGTAGTGTGTTGTGAATCGTACCGGATGATATATTATCGTACTGTATGATTTATTTTTGAACTATTCGTACACCTTCGTACCAGGATGAAGCTAGTTTGTACATATCGTACTGTATGACCAATAATCGTACTGTATGATTGTAGCGGCTACTTTTGAAATCTCAGGGATTTTAGAGCCCATTATTATGTGTAAAACTTATCATATTTTGTGATAGAGAGAGACATAAGAGGAAAATGTGCGTAGAGAGAAAATCCTAGAGAGAGCTCCTGAGAAGTTTGAGGGGTTGAGAGAGGAAGGAGAAGGTGAGCTTGGTGAGGGAGAAGAGGTGTGAGGGAGATCACACGATTGCTCCAATCTTGTTGCAACTTGCTCCTCCTACGGCCCGAGAAGAACTTCTGGGAGGCTTTCTAAGGGGGAGACTCATCTACGTCCATTGACCTCGAAGGTACTCTACCTTCTCCATAAGGGAGAAAAACGAGAAGGTTCTCTGCCGTCACCAGGAGGATGAAAATAGTGCTTGGCACTCCGCCACGCCGGGTTGGTGAAAGGGAGTATTGTAAGGGCTTTTCCGCCTTGCTGAGGGGGGAAAAAGAAGAGCTATTGCTGGTAGTGAAATTCCCAGAGCGGAGGATTCTGGGGAGTGGATGTAGGTCATGGTTTGACAGAACCAATATAAAAATCTCGGTGTGCTTTTCCTTATTATTTTTATTTTTGCGTGCATTTTTATTTCATAATATTTTCTTGGAAAAATTGTGAAAGAAAAAGATTTTAGTGTTGGGGGTTGCCTTAGAAGTTGTTTTAAATTTTCATGTTAAAAATTTAAAAACACCAAAAATATTAGAACTCACGTTTAGGTTTTATTTATTGCTATAAAACTTTCACAATCCACCCCCCCCCCCCCCCCCCCCTCTTGTCCATCTAGTAATTTCAATTGGTATCAGAGCTTTTATCAGATAGAAATTTAATATAAAAACTTTTGTCACACAATTGACTAATGCTAAGTAAGTTATGCTTCAAGCCATCAACTAATAAAATATTTTCAATTAAAAAATTCTTAGCATTACCAACAATACCTGAGCCTATCAGTCTCCTATGCCATACTAGAATGAGTTCCAACAGAATTTTTTCTATTTAAAAGAAGGATTTTGGGTAGCTTTCTTTGTCCAATGGGTTGTGCTGAAACTGAAAATCAAGATCATATTACAACTTCAAGTTTAATTCTGGTGAATGTAAACAATGTGCTTAGAAGTTGGGGACTTAAAATCCCTATTTTCAGTAGCTTTACAAAATGGAAGCAGGGTATGAAAAATCTATTTGTGCAGAATGCGTTAACTGCACAGATTTATATTGAGAATGTGGTTTGTCTGGAATAATAGATGCAAGGTGAAATATGGAAATTATGGTTGTAGTGCTGAGGTGATTGCAGCTTCTGTTATTAGCTATTTGAAAGTTCGTTAGGGATGTTAGGCCCCTTATGAACTGGCCCAAGGCTAATAAAGAGATAGAGAGGTGAATCAGTATTTAAAACAAACACAATCTTAAATCCAAAAACAAGATTCACCACAATCAAAACCAATGATGCAGAAATTAAATGCGGAAGCAATAATAAGAAAAGAACACATCGGATTTATGGTGGTTCGGTCAATCCTTGACCTACATCCACTCCTTAGAGGCACCCTCCAAGTATTGCACTAAATAAGTGTCTCTCCTTTAGCCCCCATAGCTAGGCAGAGAAGCCCTTACAAAATCACTTCCACCTTAACTTGTGCAGTGGAGTCGTTGGGTCCTTTGACACCAAAGAGATTTTCTTCTTATGTGAACTTCCCTCAAGACAAGCCTTGAATCCGATGGTATTCAGATGCGAGCTTGCTGGAGCAACCGTGTGGAACCCCCTTCACACTGCCTTGAGTCCCCCCCTCACAGGATCTTCTCCCTCTCTCAAACTCCACCCTTTTCTCACTGCCTTTCAAGCTCTCTCTTAAAGTTTTCCCCAAAAGAACGAAGCTACAATGGCTGCCAAAGACACTTACTAAGTGTCATGTCATAGCTTAAATAAAAGATATCAAAATAAGCTCATTAAAGCAAGTTGCCGACATTATCATCCAGGATGATATAAATATCATCATGTATGATTAGTACAAATTAAGCTCATCATCCCGGGATGATTTGGGATGATTAGAAGAAAATTGGTTACAACGTCCTGTCCGATCTCACGATCGTCTCAGACGATTAGTTTAAAATCAATTTCAATCATCCTAATCATCGCCCGGAATAGATTCTAGCAGATGTAAATCGTCCAGGAAATCGTCCTAGCCGATCCTTCGATCGTCCTGGATGATGTGATCGTATCAATCAGCCATTAATGCTTTCCAAAGATACCAGATCAATTTAGGCATAATTGAGTTAGATCATCCTAGACGATGTGTATATCATCCTGGCCGATTTTCTAAAATAATGAATACCTAATCGGATCATGGTGGCTGATTCTTTCTGAATTGAACCTATCGTCTAGGCCGATTAGCTTATTATGACTTCCTTAATGAGGATGCCCTAATTAGGGTTTCTACTTTTGGACTGATCGGCTAGGACGATATAAATATCGTTCCGGATGATGTTACCAAAAATAGAAATCTTTAGGAAACAACAGAAAATCTTCCAAGCTACAAATCATCAGGAGCTACACCAAATATAATAGACTCAAGAAAGGAAAAAGTGTACAAACTGACTCAGACCCAGTCTACCCAATCTTGAGCTAGTTCCAAATTGCAATCTAATCATGTGGACCTGAAATGTTAGTAAAAAAGGTCGTCATAGAGAAATAAGAATGTTTGCTATCATCAAAATCATAAACCATAGATCCGCAACAATCTCCCCCTTTTTGATGATGGAAAACATTTCAATTTGAATTTTCAAAAAGTAAACACACTCTCCTAATCTCCCCCTCACTTAAATAAAACTTTAAAAACTAGGGGAGATAAAAATATTTTTGTTGTTTTTAAATTTTTTTTTTAAAAAAAAAGAGAGATACAAACAGTACAAAAATTCAACAATACATTCTCCCCCTTTGATATTATCAAAAAGAGATGAGGCACAAATAAAATGAATAAAAGACAAAACGTTCCCTGATCTAGTGAAAAAAAAACAAAAATTCTTAAAATGAGAAAGTTACCTCTTGTTTTTAATCAAAAACTTAGTAAAATTGTGTTGACAATGCATAGCCCAGAAAGGTTAGAAATTTAGAATTTGATAATCCAAACTCAAGTTCTCTAAAAAAGGCTCAAAAACTTTTTAATTCAATATCTAAATCAAGAAATAAATTAGAAAAAAGAAACAATTATTTTTCAAAAAACTCATTCCATAAAATATATCTAATAGAAGATCAATGCACGATTTGTTGAATCAAGAATCAAGATTTTCAAACTCAAGTATTGAAAGTATTAAGGGTTTTCTTAAGTTTTTAAGAAGTGCAAGAATGGTAAGCATTAAACGTTGGGGGCTTATTTTATTCCTCTTGACAATTGGTTGGCGCACTGCCCATCTTTTGATACACTTTGTGTATTCTATTTTTTTAATTTAGAGTCTTTGCACATCTTTTATTTTTGGAATCATTGGCCTTTTTTTTAATATGCTACCTTTCTTAAATCTTCAAAAAAACAAAAGTAAACCCATCATATTGACAAAGCGAATTTCTTGATTGAGAAAATTATGAGTTAGATTCAACAATTTGCAAAAGATTCCTATGCGATAAATAAAATGTATGAAGATAAAAAATTTAGTTTCAAAAACTAATTTAAAAGATGAAAAAGATTTTAAATCAAAAGTAGAATAACCTCTTTTAGGAAACAGAGATTGAGAGTCAAAAACATGAGTTTCCTTCCTTTGACTGTTTTAGAGAAGTCAAACATAATTTACCAAAGATTTCAAGAAAAAATAGGAAGTAGATTTTTCATTTTTAGAAAAGTGAATGTGTGTATTGATTAGAGAAAG
The DNA here is from genome assembly GCA_022539455.1 of Dendrobium nobile. NCBI lineage: Eukaryota > Viridiplantae > Streptophyta > Magnoliopsida > Asparagales > Orchidaceae > Dendrobium > Dendrobium nobile. The sequence continues at coordinate 15,466,474 of CM039728.1, read as the reverse complement.
AAAAAAAAAATTTCACTAAACAAGAAAAAGAAAAAAAATCAAAGAATAAAAAAAAAACAAAGAAAATACAGACAGGACTTTTTAACCATTATCTCTCTCCTGGTCCGATGTTTCAGAAACCAAATCTGCCCATGAGATTTTTTGCTTTTCATTATTTCCCCAGTTTAAATTTTGCTTCGCCTTACCTTTTTCTTTTGCTGGAAGAATTCTTAAATTAGGGCACTAATTTTTCATATGTCCAAGCTTCCTACATCGAAAGCAAATAATGTCAGAAAAAATATGAACATCTTTATCATTTTTAAATTTTTTCCACTTTTACTTATGCTTTGGAGAGCTTTATGATTTGCTTGACAAGTCATTGCATTCGTCACCAACTAAGCTATCCCTTTCTGTATATTCAGCTTTTAACACTATCGCTTCACCTGCATCCAAAAATTTTTGACCCAAACTTTGCTCGTAGGCAATGAGTGAGCCAATCAAATTATCAATAGAATATTCATTCAAATCTTTTTATTCATAAATAGCAACAAATTTGGCATCAAATTAGTCAAGTAAACAACGAAGAATTTTATTGACTTTTTCAAAATTTGAAAACTCTTTTCCTAAAGCATGATATGATATCACAATTTGAATAAACCAAGTATACATGTCTAAGATCATCTCATAAGGTTTCATGGAAAACAGTTCAAAATCATGCATTAACATATTCAATTTAGATTGCTTGATTTCACTAGTGCCTTCGTATATGGTGTGTAGTTTATCCCAAATTTCCTTACCAGTAGTGCACGTGGATACTAACATAAAATCTTTAAAATTTAAAGCACAGAAAAAGTAATTTAAAGATTTTGCATTCAATTAAGCATCGATTCATTCATCTCTATTCCATTGACTAAAAGGAATGTCAGTTTTAATTTCATCTAAAATACGTGACGGTGATGAATAATCAGTTAAAATCATATGCCACTTGCGAAAATCAATTGATTGCAAAAAAATAGACATGCAAATTTTCCAAAAATCAAATGTAATATTTTCAAATAAAGGTGGTCTAGTGATTGAATAACCTTCTGTAATATTATAATTTGAAAAATTAGCCATGGATCAAAATTCAAAAGCTTTTAAAAACTTATTTTTTGAAAACGGCTCTGATACCACTTGAAAGTGCTCAGATGACACTAGAAAGTGCTGTAATACCACTTAAAAGTTTGTTAGGGATGTTAGGCCACACGATACGGAAATTAAATGCATAAGCAATAATAAGAAAAGAACACACCATATTTATAGTGGTTCGGTCAATCCTTAACCTACGTCCACTCCTTGGAGGCACCCTCCAAGTATTGCACTAAATAAGTGTCTCTTCTTTAGCCCCCACAGCTAGGTGGAGAAGCCCTTACAAAATCACTTCCACCTTCTCCGGTGCGGCGGAGTCGCCGGGTCCTTTGACACCAAAGATATCTTCTTCTTTGGTGAACTTCCCTCGATACAAGCCTTGAATTCGATGGTATTGAGGTGCGAGCTTACCGGAGCAACCGTGTGAAACCCCCTCCACACTCCCTTGAGCCCACCATCACAGGATCTTCTCCCTCTCTCAAAATCCACCCTTTCTTCACTCCCTTTCAAGCTCTCTCTTTAAGTTTCTCCCAAAAGAAAGAAGCTACAATGGATTCCAAAGACACTTATCAGGTTTCATGTCATAACTTAAATAGAAGATCTCAAAACAAGCTCATTAAAGCAAGTTGCCGACATTATCGTCCAGGATGATATAAATATCGTCCTGTATGATTAGTACAAATTAAACTCATCAACCAGTGACGATTTGGGATGATTAAAATAAAATTGGTTACATTGTCATGGTCGATCTCACGATCATCCCGGACGATTAGTTTAAAACCGATTTCAATAGTCCTGATCATCGCCCTGAATAGATTCTGGCCGATGTAAATCATCCAGGAAATCATCCTGGTCGATCCTACGATCATCTCGGACGATGTGATCGTATCAATCAGCCATTAATGCTTTCCAAAGATACCACATTAATTTAGGCATAATTGAGTTAGATCTTCCTGGACGATATGTATATCGTCCTGGCCGATTTCCTAAAATAATGAATACCTAATCTGATCATGGCGGCTAATTCTTTCTGAATGAAGCTTATCGTCCTGGTCGATACAAGTATCGACCAGGCCGATCAGCTTATGACGGGTTCCTTAATGAGGATGCCCTAATTAGGGTTTCTGCTTTTGGACCGATCGGCCAGGACGATATAAATATCGTCCCGGATGATGTTACCAAAAATAGAAATCTTTAGGGAACAACAGAAAATCTTTCAAGCTACAAATCATCAGGAGCTACACCAAATATAATAGACTCAATAAAGGAAAAAGTGTACAAACTGACTCAGACCTAGTCTACCCAATTTTAAGCTGGTTCCAAATTGCAGTCTGATCGTGTGGACCTGAAATGTTAGTAAAAAAGGTCGTCATAGAGAAATAAGAATGTTTGCTATCATCAAAATCATAAACCATAGATCTGCAACATATTTCAATTCTTCCAATCAAGATGTGTATCGCTCAGACAACTGGGGTGCTAACCGGTCCGATGGATTGCTCTCAGATTTTTGGCATCCCCCTCCACCTGAGTGGTTAAAGCTTAATTTGGATGCTTCTCTTAAAGAGAACTATGATGCGGGGTTAGGAGGAGTTTTAAGAGATGACAAAGGAAGATTTATCTTTGCTTTTGGAAGGAAATGTAAACATTGGGACATTACTTGTATGGAACTATCTGCTTTTAAATCTGTTAAAGACATGATGCAAGAGTGGATGTATATAGCTAAAGGGATAATCATAATGTTCTCAAGTTTCTTCATCAATTGTACAGCAAACAGAGGAAACTTGGCGGGAACTCCGAAGAGGTTGGTATTTTATTCTTGAATAAATGTAATAATGTTGTTTTCAAATGTGTTGGTCGTAATTGTGATAAGTTAACGGATTTTTATGCTAACCTAGCTTTAACTTGTGATTTTGTTTGGGACACTTTTTTGGAGAGCAATCTTCCCTCTACCTTTAAGCATATTTTAAAGGAAGAGTGTGATAGATGGTTAGTCTCTTCCTAGTTTGTATCTAGGTTGTTCATTTTCCTTTTATTACTACTTAGCATTTCTCAAAAAAAAAAAAAAAAGAGAAATAATTGAAATTTAAAAAGTTAACTTTTTGTCAATAATAGTTTAAAATCAAGTCAAAAATTCAAAAATTCAGAACTAAATATAAAAAAATATTAAATTAGTAAACTTAGAGACTAATTACTCATCTTATGGTCTAATATTTAGAAAAAAATATTAAATTCAAAAAATTAACCTTAATCTAAAAGTCAAATTTTGACGCCTTTAATTAATGCATTTAAATAATTCAAATAGTTCAAAAAAGTTAATATTTAATTTAAAAATCTAAAAACTTTAATTCAACTTTAAAAATAAATAACCAATTAACTTCATTAAAATTTATCAACCTGTAAGCTTTAACTAATTAAATTCAGTAAACTATATCAGTTACCACTAAGTAACCCAGGCCTACGAGGCTATTAGCTTAGCCCTAGGGAACGTGAAATACCCGATGAGCAATAAAGATGGTAGCCATTTAACATTTCAAATATATTTTAAAATTAAATTTAAACCATTAATATTTAAACTTTAATTAAATTTTCTCTTAAGCATTTCAACCAACAAGAACATCAAACAATTTTAACTAATTACCTTATATAGGATAAATCCAAACCACATAGCCAAACTCACACACTTTATATGATTTCCTAAAACAACCAACTTTATTCTTAGTGTAGGCCAATGTTTTACTTTCTTGTTGTTATGTGTCGGGTTTTTTGAGCTTTCACAGTATGTTGGTTGTTAGATATAATTATTTGATATTATTGTTTATTTAAATTCTATGTAATGTACATATTGATGTTTCCATAGGTTAGGAATGATTTAAATTCTAACATAATCTTATGCAGGTGGTCATGCTCGTACAGGGCTACTAAAAAATAAAGTGGGAAAAATAAATTAAGCTTTTAATTAACATGTTTTCTACATATACTATAAAATGCCAAGTCCCCCTTTAAATAAAAAAGAGTATAACCAAGTGTGGTTGTGACTGAGCTTTATGTATTTTAATAAATATTATTTTCTTGGGATGTTGATTTAATTATTGATTATCTAAGTTAACCCTGCAGGTTATTTGACTTAAAATTTTTCTTTTAATCTTTAAATGTAAATTGATTTAATTCAAATTATAATGAAGTGTTATAAAAGTGATAATTTGATATGGGATGAATATCCAATTTGGAATCCAAATAGGAAAGAATATCCCCCTAGGGGAGAGTTCTTATCAATTTAGAGATCCAAATTTTGATAGTTTTAAAATATCCAAAGAGGAAAGATAACACCTATTTTGAGGGAGAGTTTCTTTCATTTCGATAACCAAACAAGATGAATCTAAGGAGTTTGTAAAAGGACAAAGAAGTGAATACCAAGAAGAGTTATATTCTCAAAATCACTTAAGTCATAGCAGTAGAATCTGGCTATTATAAGTAGTACTGGACCATTTTACTTTCTATAATTTTTGGGTTGTAATATTAAGTGAAACTTGCCACATAGACTATTGAATTTATTTAATTAATTTGATTTGATTAATTATTTACTTTGATTATAATTATGATTGCCTACTTTTCTTAATTTTTTGGCGATTGAATATCATATTTTGATTTAGACTGGAACCCAATCAAAGGCTCATGAGGGAACATTAAAAATGTTTTCTACTTCAAACAATTAAAAAAAATTAAGGTCACAAAGAAACTCTAACAAATTTGAAATTCTCTATGAGAACCAACGAGCATCCCACATCCATAGGATTTATTCCAAAACATTCATTTATTGCTCAACCATCGCGTACAAAACTCAGGATGCAACCTGCATTTGTCATTTATAAAATATATATATTGTAACTTCTGATGTTATTGTAGTCATCTCTCTCAAGACCTGCATGTTTTGTTCATAAGAATTGCACCACAACTATCCCTTGCAAGACCATCATGGCCATCTTCCACAATCAATAGGCCTTAGTAAGTTCACCATACAACATCGCTGTGACAAAAGCTCATCCTTTTTCATGCAATGCCAAAAAAAATAGCTTTCGCATCACTTTTGAAGGGTTTTACCAGCGGTTTTAACCACCACTAAAAATCTTGCAGCGGTTCCAAAGTCGCTACAAGACCGCTGAGATTGATGTGCACTACAACATCACTATGGTGTTGAAGGCTTTCTTTGACCATACCTGGAAAGGTAATTCTTTGAATTTTTTAGTTATTTATTTTTATTTTTATGTACTACAAAAAATTGTTCAACATATATAGCAAGACCTAGTTCTTCTCTCATCAGGTTTTCCACTTAAAATTGTTTCTATCTACATTATCTTAATTTTCTCTAATTATGGATGTATATCATTGAAAAAAAATACAATGGAGATCAATCCTCATTCAATCTCAACTATGTTCTGTCACACAATAATTTAGATGTCTGTTATACATAGAAATCATACACAGCAAATAAATTTCCCTACAGTTCTACATGGCAATTTTATCTGTTTAGGTGTATACTATCAAAAATATCAGAAGTTGCACTAAAATGGACTTACCAAGACTTTTCCAAATGGAAGCAACAAAGAGGCAAATGAAAGCAATTGGAAGAACTTTATTTGTTTGTTTCTAAAAAATAAATCTTTTTTATAAGGTAAACCAAAATGATGGTTCACCATACACAGTATAGAAGGATGAGTTTGTAGGACTCCACATTCTAAGAACATTTTTCTTTGATAAGATTAATTATTCTTGCTTTCAACTTGTATAGTTGAAGTAATTTGAAGCTGCCGTTTATCATTTTTTTTTCCATGACATAAATCTTGGTTAGGATTTTATTTGTAGTGGCACTCCATTTGAAAGTTGTAACAAAATGCTATAATATTTTAAACTTTTTTTCTTATTACTGCTGAAAACAAAACTTTGTCATATTTAAAAAAAAAAAGTTATAAATAGTGCGGTTAGGAATTTTGTTTCTATTTTTCTATAAGAAAAGAATTGAATAATGAACCCATAAAAACAAATGAAAGAGCAAGAAGTCTGGATTCTATTATAAAAAAATTATGATATTAGTTAGAAATAAGAACAAATGATGTGTAAACCATTTACAAGGTAATTTGGAATAAAGGAAAAGGAATAATAACTTTCTTTGCTCAAATACAAGTAGCATATATAAGAATTTCTTGAAATTATCATTCAAATGGTATATTCTACTAAGGGCATCTCCAACAGAAAACCCCATTTTCCACTCTAAAATGCCATAAAACTTCAAAATGTGGTAGTTCATCTCCAATGAAAATCCATTTTTCTTTTTTCGAGCTCTTCTTTGCGAAGGTAACAAACTCTCTCTTGTTTCGTGCGCTTCGTACGAAGCTAAGCATAGTGAGAAGGTAATCGTTTTTTTTACGTAAGTAAATAATCAAACACCAATGTTGGCATTGCACTGTTCACTTGTTAATTTTTTGCGTAAGATTTGGAGTTCGAATGCAGTGATTTACGGATGGCATACAATGGTATTCAGTTCGGTTGAAGTTGTTCTAATATATTATTTTGATATTGTGGATTGTGATTTAGTCAAAACACGTGTTTTAGATTTGTCATATTATTTTTACCATTAACTTTTTGTTTTTTGTGGTGTAAATAATGGTTCAAGGATTAGAATGAGGCAACTCACATGTTCATCAATTTTTTTTATTGACTAAGTAAAAGAAATCTTAAGAAATATCAAATTAGCCCAAAGATACATGATCAATATGATCAAATACATGCTTATGTATGAACGGTAAAATTCTTTTATCCAAAAAATAAAAAATCCTAGTAATAAATAAGTATTTGATATTTCTACATTAACATATTTTTCAATTATTTGATGTAAAAATAAGCTCAATATTCTCATGTATCTTAATAGGAGAAAAGCGTGAGAATTATTCATGTTAATTTGTGAATAATTTGATCACAAGCCAACAGAAAATTTGCCCAAAAAAATAATATTAATGCCTTCAATTAAATTTTCAGCTTAGCTAAATTAGGTCATAGGCTATCTAGCTTGATCTATATTTTGATTTGAGCTAGCTAAACTTTTTTATATTGACGCAAACTTCATATGAAATCAGTTTGGTTTGGCCTTAGTCCAATATATAAGTATATTATATAGATGCAAGGGGTTTTTTAGTTGATTATTTATTTATTTATTAACAGCTAATGACAATCTTGGCTCAAGAATGAGTATAAGATGTTGGAGCGGAATCAGCTTTCTTTTTAGTATTGACAAAAATTTAAGTAATTAAATTATATAATAATTGTTAGAGAGAAATTATTCTAAATAAGTGGAAGAGGATAAAACAAGACGAACTTCTATTAAAATTTTTTCTCTCTTACATCCATATGACAAGACTCAATGCCTTTTTATACTAGTACAAAGACATTTCTAGAAACATATTCTAGAGATTTCTATAATAAAGACTCAACAACCAACCACTAAAAGTTATTGCATTTTCTAGATTTTTCTTCCATACAATTTACTAGATACACAAAAAACTTAAACATTCATTTTGGTTTATATTTCCAACACTCCCCCTTAAACCAAAATTTTTATCAACCACTCCAAGAAGTATCTTTAATTTTATGAACTGTTCTGCAACTAATGGCTTTGTGAAAATATCTGCAATTTGATCTTCAGATTTCACATACTCCACTTGAACTTCTTTATCTTTGATCTGATCTCTTATGTAATGAAAACGAACATCAATATGTTTGCTTCTCTTATGTTAAACTATATTTTTTGATAATGCAATTGCTGATTTATTATCAACAAAATTTTTGTAGCTTCGCCTTGAGAATATACAATCTCTTTCAGTAACTTAGCCATATTGCATGACATACACATGATGATGCAGCAACATATTCAGCTTCACAAGTAGATAGAGCAACAACTGGTTGTTTTTGTGAGCTCCATGAGAAAGCAGTGTCGCCCATATAAAATAAAAATCTGTTTGTACTTTTTCTGTCGTCTTGATCTCCAGCCCAATCACTATCTGAATATCCTGAAAGTTGAAATTCGTTAGAATGAGAATATAGAAATCCATGATTTTGTGTACCTTTAATATATCGAAGAATTCTCTTGGCTGCCTTCAAGTGTGTCTCAGTGGGATTTTCCAGGTAGCGGCTAACAATTCTGACTGCATATAGAATGTCTGGTCTTGTACTTGTTAGATACCTCAGACTTCCAATCAAACTTTTGAACATAGTTGGATCGACTGTCTTTCCTTCTTCTTTCTTTGATAGTTTGATTCCACATTCCATTGGAGTACTTATCGGATTGCAATTCTCCATGTTGAATTTCTTTAGAACTTCCTTTGCATATGTTTCTTGTGTGATAAAAATTCCTTCTTTATTTTGTTTTACTTCAATTCCAAAAAAAATGACATGAGCGCAAAATTTGTCATTTCAAATTTTTACACCATTGTTTGCTTAAACTCCTTGAATAAAAGTGGATTATTGCCAGTAAAGATAAGATTATCCACATAAGCAAACAAGTAATATATCTCCATTATTATATTTCTTCAAATAGAGGGCATTCTCATAAGGGCATTGAATATAATCATTTTGTTTGAAGTATGAATCAATTCTTGCATTCCATGCTCTTGGAGCTTGTTTTAACCCATATAAAGTCTTTTTTAATTTATAAACTTTTGATTCATGCCCTTCTTTAATATATCCCAATGGTTGTTCGACATAAACTTCATTTAAAAATGCAGATTTAACATCCATTTGATAAATAGACCAATTATTTTGTGAAGCAAGAGAAATAATCAAGCGAATAGTTTCCATACGAATAACTGGAGCAAATACCTCATTGTAGTCGATGCCTTCTTTCTGCTTGTATCCTTTTGCTACTAGCCGTACCTTATACTTTTCTATTTCTCCTTTAGCATTTTTCTTCACTTTGTATACCCATTTTACACCAACAGCTTCATGTCCTTTTGGTAATATTATGAGCTCCCATGTTGCATTCTTTACTAAATATTTGATCTCTTCATCAATAGCACATCTCCATTGTTCATCTTTTATGGCTTTTTCAAATTCAATTGGTTCATTATTTGTAAGTAAGCAAATAAAATGAAGTTCGTCAGTCACCTCATAAAGCCCTCTTAAATTTCTTGTCTTCCTTTATCTTTGATTATCTTCTGAAGTACTTGGAGAATATGAATCTTGCAAATTTGTAGATAATTGCTCTTCATCTTGTAGCTCCACCAGTACTTGCTCTTCCTTTTGAGTGTCTTTATTTTGCCAATCCCATGCTCCTTCTTCATCAAACTCAACATCCCTGCTAAAAATAATTTTTTGAAGTTTTGGGATCAAATAATTTATAAGATTTAGATTAATACCCAATGAAGATGAGTTTGGAGCTTCTGTCATCCAGCTTAGTTCTTTGTTCAGGGACATGTGCATGTGCAATGCTCCCAAACACCTTCAAATGAGATATATTTGGCTTTCTTTCTGTCCATGCTTCTTGTGGTGTCATATCTCGTAAGCTTGAAGTTGAGCACCGATTGAGTGTATAAACAGCACATGTCACCGCCTCGGCCCAAAATTCTTTAGGCATACTCTTGCTTTTGATCATGCTTCATACCATATTAAGAATAGTACGATTTTTCCTCTCCGCTACTCCATTTTGTTGGCATGAAAATGGTGTTGTTAATTGATGTCGAATGTCATGCTCTTCATAATATTCTTTGAATACTTTGGACGTAAATTCACCGCCTTGATCTGATCTGATGGATTTTATTAAAAATCCACTTTCTTTTTCTGTACTTGCTTTGAACTTCTTAAACATAGTGAAAGCTTTTGATTTCTCTTTCAAAAAATAAACCCATATTTTTCTTGAATAATCATCAATAAAAGTTAAGAAATATCGATGCTTACCAAAGATGTTGGAGGGATGGGTCCACATACATCCGTGTGGATTAATTGAAGAGGCTTCTTTGCTCTAAAGCTTGCTTCATTTGGAAAACTCTTTCTTCTTTGTTTTCCAAATACACAACCTTCACAAATTTGACTTGGATGATTGATATTTGGTAGCCCATGCACCATTCCTTTTTCATGACATATTATTTAGATCTCCAAAATTTAAATGCCCAAGCCTTATGTGCCAAAGCCATGATTGATCTTTCACACATGTCTTTAAACAATTCATCACTCCATTTTTTATATTAAGAATAAACATTTTATTTCTTGTCATCTCCACTTGGACAATTAATTCATTTGAATTATTTTTAATTGTGAGCTTTTTATCCTTCATGTGACTGTCAAATCCTTTCTCAAATAATTACCCCAAGCTTAAAATATTGCTTTTCATGTCCGGAACATAATAAATATCAGAAATAAATTTATGGGTTCCATCTTTAAGAAGAATAAGAATTTACCTTTTCCTTTTACCAGAATTTTTGAAGAGTCGCCAAAATAAATTTGACTCTCCATCGCCTCCATTTCTACGAACATGTTTTTGTCCCAGCACATATGGTTACTTGCTCTAGTATCTAAATACCAATTGTTTTCTTTTTCAACTTCTTCTCCTTTCAATGCTAATAATAAAACTGGATCATCTTCCTTCTCTTTAACAAGGTTGGCTTTCTCTTGATTATGATAAAATTCGGAAGCATAATGACCAAATTTCTTGCAAATATGATAACAACGAACATGAGATTTTTTTTGAACCTTTGATATTTTAGCTCTTTCTTCCACTCTTCATTTCTTGAGTTTTGATTTTCTTCATTATTTCTTTGATATCCTCCACGTGCTTGTCCACGTCCTCGACCTCTTCCAAAGCCACGACCACGACCGTGACCTCAACCACGGCCTTGTCCGTAAATGTCTCGATCATTTGAATTGTCTTCATTTTTTGTGTCGTCTTTGTCACCTTTTAATGAGAGTTTTGATTGGAGAGCTTGTTCGATAGTATCCTGTTTTTTCTTATTTTTTCTTTGCTCATAAGCCATTAAAGAGCCCATTAGTTCATCAACAGTCATTGTCTCTAAATCTTTAGCTTCCTCAATAGCTATGACAATATGCTCAAATTTATTATTCACTGAGCGTAGAATTTTTTCTATCACTCGAATATCTTCCAATTCTTCTCTATACCTTCGTAGTTCATTGACGATAGTCAAAACTCTTGTGAAATAGTCCTCAACATTTTCTGCTTCCTTCATTTGAAGTGCCTCAAATTCGGCTCGGAGAGTTTGAAGTCGAATCTTCTTTATCTTGTCTATACCTTTGTATGCAACTTGAAGTATCTCCCATGCTTGTTTGGAAGTAGATGCACTGGACACTTTCTCAAAGTTTGCCTCATCAAGTGCTTGATAAATGAAGAAGAGCGCCTTCTTATCCTTCTTTCTACTTTCTTTCAACAGTTCCCTTTGGGCTGTTGATAATACTGCTTCTTCTTGATGCTCGACATAGCCTTTCTCGACTATCTCCCAAATATCTTGCGATCCAAATAAAGCCTTCATTTGAAGACTCCAATTCGCATAGTTCTCCTTTGTGAGACGAGGCACTTGTAGATTCATACTACTTGCCATCGAACTTGGCTCTGATACCACTTTGTTAGAGAGAAATTATTCTAAATGAGTGGAAGAGGATAAAACAAGATCAGGAACTTCTATTAAAATTTTTTCTCTCTTACATCCATATGACAAGACTCAATGCTTTTTTATACTAGTACAAAGACATTTCTAGAAACATATTCTAGAGATTTCTATAATAAAGACTCAACAACCAACCACCAAAAATTATTGCATTTTCTAGATTTTTCTTCCATACAATTTACTAGATACACACAAAACTTAAACATTAATTTTTGTTTATATTTCCAACAACAACAACAACAACAACAATAATAATAAGAAAATGAATAAAAAATTATAAAATTAATGTTTCAAAAAAAAAACCCTCATATTTATAAGAGAAAAATATATAAATAGAGAAAAAAATTGAAAATTATGAACTTTAATTTTAATTAATTAACCCGTCCATTGAGAATAAAGATTTAAATTTGATATTTTTCATAAAGATTTGAAAAATTATAAATTGATTATAAGCAAACTCTCAATTAAAAAAAACTTATATATATATATATATATATAGAAAGTGACAATTGCCCACCCTAAAGCCTAACGATGTTCCTCCCCTGATAAGATGAACCTTTGATTGAATTATTGAATCAAATTTCAAAAGATGAATGAATTTCAACTCTTTAAGCCACGTTTGAACCATTTTAATGATTTTTTTATATGCTGAGCAGTGAACACATTCTGGAATGATGTTGATGTTCTAACTACATGCTTCAGCACAGGCGATAAGGGCCCCCACCTTCACATTAAAACAAAACGATTATTATCCACAAGCTCGTACCTGTCCCTTTCCCGTGCTGCAGTCTATTAGCGTGCTACAGATGTTGGTGCTTGGCCATTAATAGATAAAAGATAGCCATAAGATACGGCTAAATTTTGAGATAGATTAAGGGGTTTTATGATTGTAAATAGTAAAAGCATATTACAAATATAGTTACTGATCACCACCTCATTTTTACTGGTCACTGTTGTGCTTTTACTGTATTTTTATTATTTACAGTCACAAAACTGAACAGTTCTCAATGTTTAATCTCCACACATAATAATATCTATAATTTTGAGGACGATTTTTATTTTAGCTACTTTTAAACTCTCCAAATAAACAAAAAAAGTCAACCCAACCGCAAAAAAAAAAATGAAAAAAAAAAAATTGTAGTGAGCTCAAAAAATTAGCATGTAAATATTTTTGTAATATCATAATGTGATTAATAAGTGATAATAATAATAAAAAATTTTGTAATAAAATATATTTAAAAATATTAAATTTAAGATATTATACATAATGGACAAAATAATAACTATTCAGTGGTGAAACTGAAATTCTCCTAATATGCACAGTAATTTTAATTCAAAAGATAAATTAATAAAAATATTTACTGAAAATTGAGGAAATAATAATAAAATATCCAAATAAAATGGACTTTTCAAGGCATTTCATGTCAAGATAATTTCATGCTATATAAGAGCATTTTCTCACATTGGCATTAGGGTAATTCCTTCAAATTTTATTGTTAAAAAGCTTCATGAGAGTGTAAAAAAAATACTTTCAGTTTTTTTTCTGTTGGATAAGCATTTCTCCTCAAATAAACTTATAAAAAAAAATTATTGCTCCTTAACATCAACATTTATATTTATTTCTACACCAAATAATTCTTTAATCAACATATGATGTATTATTTAATCAATAAAATATTAAGAATTATTAGTTCATATTAAAAAAATTTTAAAAAGATATTTAGGTGTCGCAAACTTACATAACACTTACTGAAAATAAAACAGTTAAAAAATAATCTTTGGCAGCTAGCGCATTTGCAACATAACATAAAAATCATTAATAAAATAAGTAGATAGAAACACTGCCCAAAAATTAGGACGAAAAATCAAAGGATATGATAATGTGTGGATTCATAATCTAACTTCATCCATCAATACAAAATTTGAGCCCATTTTAAATGATCTCCCTCATAGTTTCAGCTGAAGTAATGCTTCAAATTACTCCCTTTAGTCTTCAGATCATACAAAATTGATCAAAAATAGCAAAACTTTCTTCAAATCATAAAATGAATTGTTTACAAAGAACAAAAGGTACAAAATCTAAATTTTACATGGCTCCCGATCAGATTATGAGAAAACAAAAATAGCATGAGGTAACTGCTGATCATACAAAATAATGACTTACAGCCCTAACTTAGGCTTCATTTTGGACGACTTTCTTATTATTTCTTAAAACAGCTTTTATAATAAAAAGCTGATTTAAGAAGCAATAAGAAAGTCGTCTCAAACGAAGTCTTAATCTTTTTCACCTTCACAAATTTATATTAAATAAAACAATTAGACAAAATATGGTTTAAAATAAAAAATTCGGCCATACGCAAAACTTCCTTCAAATGCTGGCTACTGAGCTGTGGTCCATGGATTCTAAATCCAGCTCTTCATCAGAGTCGATTACTTCTTTAAAATCATAATAAGCATTCACCTGCATGAGAACAGTTACTTAGCCTACATGATGAACAAAAAAGACAAACAGAGCAGCTGCACGAAAAGCATTATGTAGGAAACGGTAGAGCACCTCAGGCCTTGGTCTGGCAGCTTCAAAGGTATGGAACTCGGGAGTCGCAAAATCTGGCGGTTGCAATACAATATATGCACCACGATTGTTGTATCGCGCATCAGTAGCCTGCAATGAAGATGAAGTACAAGTATGATTCTAGATAGTAAACACAAATTCCAAATATTAATTATAAGATCTCAAGATCATAATAGAGGCAATCTAACAATTGCTCCAAGCCAGACCTCTAACCATTACTTTATGATCTCATTGTCTACAATCATTGGGCATCTACAATGCACGGACACGGCGACACGAATATGACACGGACACGGGACACATCAATTATTGAAAATTTAGGACACGGACACGAGTTGAACACGGTATTATAATTTTTTTATTTTAAAAAATAGTATATAAAAATTAAATAAGTATAATTTTAAAAATAATTTGGAAATAATAAGTCTTTGTGTTTAAAATGATTAGTATTAGGATGTTGAGAGTCAGGCGTCGATACCGTTTATCAGTCACCGAGAGAGGAGATGAAAATACCTTCACTACCAAAGAGAAATAAAAATGAGAATATTTGATGAATGGGTATTAAGTGAAGACGTTGATTTTGTGTTGTAGATAAGAAATAAGAAATTTAATTTAAATCCCGGCATCCTGCCAAATACAAGAAATTATATTTTAAAAAATCATAAAATATTTAAGATACGTATGTCGGGCATACGTGTCCAATTTTAATTTAATATTTTTTTAATCAGACACGTTTTCGGCGTGTCCGACATGCGTCGTAGTGTCGGATGAGTGTCGTGTCCGATACGTGTCAGACACTGCACGCCTCTTTGAGGAGAAGCGTCGGTGCATCATAGTTGGGCATGTAATTCTGAAATGTCTGCATCACAAACACTTTTTCCTCCTTTGGCTCTTCCATCTTTTTTTATCTCTAGCTTCCACCATTTTCACCACCTCTTATGACTCGCCACCTCTACTGTAATTGTAGAATAATAATGGTTGCCTTCCATACACCTGAAATAAATGAGCCGACCAGATTTGCGGCCTTCCACAATCAATTAGTTGCAAGGTCTACAACCTTCTTTCTTGTAAAACTTTCAAGACTTCTTGCAGGGCTTGATGTGTTCTTTCGTTTTAGTTACAAAATGCGGATATGCTGCTGCTTATTGATCTGTCTTGTAGCTTCTCTACTATCAATATTTATCTATTTTGGACTTTTTTTTTTTTGGTTTAAAGTTGAATAGGGAATTCTTCTAATGGTCTTTATAATTATAAATAGGATTCTGACCGCTATTCAAAACTTTATCTATTATTCTGAATAAAATTCTAGCTGGATATATAATTCATTCTACAACCAGGAGTCAAATCTTTAATCAAATGAGAACATGAAAAATTCTAGGAAATGTCTTCTTGTGCAAGTTTGCATTTGTAAATGATTTATTTCAATTTTAATATACTCAGGAATTTTTTGTATGATTTTTAATTAGTTTTATACTATTTCATAATTCTAAATTTCTAAACATTGTTTCCTAACATATGCACTGATTCTCTCAATTTCTATTTCATTTTGAAGTAATGAATAATTAATGAAATTATGAGTTTGTGCTGTGAATTATGTATTGCATGATTGTGGATCTCATGCTAAATTTGTATTAAAAAACCCTAGACCTTAAGACATTTTGAATTCAATTTGATATCAAAGGTTAGGGTCATAATATATATATAGACTTTTATAGGATATAATATATAATATATGGGTTAATTAATATAATAATATTTACATTATATCATTTAATTATAATTCTAGACAATTCCAATATAACTGTTATGAGATTAAACATTATATTCCTCCATTCAAAGGCAAACATAATATTAATGAATCTAACATTGTTGTTGTTGAGTCCCAAGCACTAGATGAAAAAAATAGAGGGTTGTATTAGGAAGCCAACAACCAACGCAGAACATGTCAAACAATCATTATATAAAATATTTAATATATTATGTAAATACTAACACTGCTATTGCCAGGTCCCAAGTCCTGGATGAAAAAAGTGGAGGGTTGCGTTAGGTAGTCGACAGCCAGCGTAAAACTTGTCGAACAATAATGACATGAATCCTTTAAGAAATTGTGTTAATGCTAGGGCGTCCCCTGGAAGCGACGCGCTGTATGGCCTAAATACAGTGACAAGTGTGCAAGGGCCGCTGCACCGGCGCCCGAGTGCAGTGTTAAATAGGCAAGGGTTCCCACATCAAGGACGGATGTGGGCAAAGAAGCTAGTCCATGAAACTAAAATTAGGATAGGAACTTGGAATATAGGTTCCCTTACAGGAAAATTAATGGAATTAATAGATATTATGATTCATAGGAAGTTAAATATTTTGTGCATTCAGGAAACTAAATGGATTGGTGAGAAGGCTAAGGAAATTGATAGTTTAGGATTTAAACTTTGGTATTCGGGTAGGAGTCGTACTAGAAATGGTGTAGGTGTTATTATAGATAAGAGTTTAAAAGATAATATTATAAAAATTAATAGGATTGGAGATAGAATTATAGCTTTAAAGATTGTGGTTGATGATAAGATTGTTAATATTATAAGTACTTATGCTCCTTAAGTAGGTTTGAATTTGAGTTATAAATTAAATTTTTGGAATGACTTAGAAGAATTAATACAAAAGATACCTCTTGAAGAAAGAGTTTTTATTGGAGGAGATTTAAATGGACATGTTGGTAGAGAGGTAGATGATTTTAAAAGCATTCATGGTGGCCATGGATTTGGAACGACGAATGAAGGTGGCAAGACCATATTGGATTTTTGTTTAGCTTATGATTTTTCAATTGCTAATACCTTATTTAAGAAAAGAAATGAGCATCTCATCACTTATAAAAATGGATATAGTACAACACAGATTGACTATTTTCTTATTAGAAAATTAAATCGTTTAGATTGCAAAGATTGTAAAGTTATTCCGAGAGAAAATCTATGTACCCAACATCAATTATTAGTTTTGGACTTTAAGATAAATGGGCATAAAATAAAAAATAAAGTAAAACGATTTTCTAGGATTAGATGGGGGCATTTAAAGAATATTAACAAAAATATTTTTGGAAATAAGATTGTAGATCTTAAGATTTTGTCTGTGCATGAGGATGCTAATATTATGTGGGAAAAAGTGGCTAGTGATATTAAGAATATTGCAAAAGATATCCTTTGAGTATCAAAGGGAAAAGCTCCTAATAGTAAAAGTAGTTGATGGTGGAATCCAAATGTGCAAGAAAAGATTAAAAATAAGAAGCTTTATTATAAAAGTTGGTTTAATTTTAAAAATTCTGATAATTGGGAAATATATAAAGTGGCTCGTAAGGATGCTAAGAAAGCAATATGCGATGCAAAGGCATTAGCTTTTAGTGATTTATATAATAGATTATATACTAAAGAGGGAGAAAGATATATGTATAAGTTAGCCAAACAAAGAGATAGGAGTAGTAAGGATTTAGTTCAAGTGAAGTGTATTAAAGATGAAGATCAAAAAATACTTTTCTTAGAAGATGATATTCAACAAAGATGGATGAGATATTTTGCTAAACGTTTTAATGAAGATTGTGAAAATAATATTGACTATAATGACCTTAGCACCCTAAATGAAAATAAAGATTTTTATTTTTATCGGCGTATTAGTAAAACTGAAGTTAGAGAGGCTTTAAAGAAAATGAAGGGTGGAAAAGCTGTTGGACCTGATGATATTCCAATAGAGATATGGAAATGCTTAGGAGATGAAGGAATTTTATGGCTTACTAAACTTTTTAATACAATTTTGAAGACTAAAAAGATGTCAGATGAGTGGAGAATGAGCGTGTTAATTCCTATTTTTAAGAATAAAGGTGATGCACAAGATTGTGTGAATTATAGAGGTATTAAGTTAATGTGTCATACTTTAAAACTTTGGGAGCGAGTTATGGAGCATAGGTTGCGGCGTGATACTAATGTATCTCAAAATCAATTTGGATTCATGCCGGGTAGATCGACTATGGAAGCCATACATTTATTAAGAGGTTTGATGGAGAAATATAGAGAAAATAAGGAGGATCTACATATGATATTTAATGATTTAGAAAAAGCATATGATAAAGTTCCAAGAGAAGTGCTATGGAGAGTTCTTGAAAAGAAAGGAGTCAATAATGCTTATATTCAAATCATTAAAGATATGTGTGCAGGAGCTATTACTTGTGTTCAAACACAAGGTGGATTGACCAAGTATTTCCCTATTTCGGTTGGGTTACATCAAGGATCAACCTTAAGCCCATATCTTTTTGCTTTAGTCATGGATGTTCTCACTAGACATTTGCAAAGAGGATGTACCTTGGTGTATGCTTTTTGCTGATGATATTCTTCTTGTTGATAATACTAGAGAGGGAGTTGAAGGTAAACTTGAATTATGGAGGTCAACCTTAGAGTCTAAAGGTTTTCGCTTGAGTAGATCTAAAACGGAATATATGGAGTGTAATTTTAGTAGTAATAGACCTAGTGAGGGGATTGTGACTTTGGGCGATCAAGTCATTAATAAGAGTACACGTTTTAGATATCTTGGATCTATTGTTCAGAGTGATGGTGAAATAGATGGGGATATTATCAGTAGAATTCAAGTTGGATGGTTGAAGTGGAGGAATGCATCAGGCTTGTTATGTGATAGAAATGTACCCCTCAAACTTAAGGGAAAATTCTATAAGATGGTAGTGAGGCCTGCAATGCTTTATGGTGCCGAATGTTGGCCATTAAAAGAGAAGCATAATACTAAGTTAAGTGTGGCAGAGATGAGGATACTCAGGTGGATGAGTGGCTTTACCCTTAGAGATAGGATACGAAATGAGCATATACGTGAAAAGGTTGGAGTAGCTCCAGTAGAAGATAAGATTAGAGAGAGTCGCCTTAGATGGTTTGGTCACATAAAATGGCGGCCTTCCGATGACCCGGTTAGGAGAGTAGAGGTATTAGATTTGACTTATGTTAAGAAAGGTAGGGGTAGACCTAAAAAGATTTGGTTAGAAAATATTAGGAATGACCTTTCTTTATTAGATTTAAACGAGAATTTGACTTTTAATAGAACACAATGGAGAAAAAGGATTCATGTAGCCGACCCCACATAGTGGGATAAAGGCTTCTTCTTGTTGTTGTTGTTGTTGTTGTAGAAAGCAGTTGTGTGATAGAAAAGTCCCCCTCAAACTTAAGGGAAAATTCTATAAGATGGTGGTGAGACCTTTAATGCTTTATGATGTCGAATGTTGGCCATTAAAAGAGAAGCATAATACTAAGTTAAGTGTGGCAGAGATGAGGATACTCAGGTGGATGAGTGGCTTTACCCTTAGAGATAGGATACGAAATGAGAATATACGTGAAAAGGTTGGAGTAGCTCTAGTAGAAGATAAGATTAGAGAGAGTCGCCTTAGATGGTTTGGTCACATAAAATGGCGGCCTTCCGATGATCCGGTTAGGAGAGTAGAGGTATTAGATTTGACTTATGTTAAGAAAGGTAGGGGTAGACCTAAAAAGATTTGGTGAGAAAATATTAGGAATGACCTTTCTTTATTAGATTTAAACGAGAATTTGACTTTTAATAGGACACAATGGAGAAAAAGGATTCATGTAGCCAACCCCACATAGTGGGATAAAGGCTTGTTGTTGTTGTTGTTGTTGTTGTAGAAAGCAGTTGTGCGATAGAAAAGTCCCCCTCAAACTTAAGGGAAAATTCTATAAGATGGTGGTGAGACCTTAAATGCTTTATGGTGTCGAATGTTGGCCATTAAAAGAGAAGCATAATACTAAGTTAAGTGTTGCAGAGATGAAGATGCTTAGGTGGATGAGTGGCTTTACCCTTAGAGATAGGATACGAAATGAGCATATATGTGAAAAGGCTGGAGTAGCTCCAGTGGAAGATAAGATTAGAGAGAGTCGCCTTAGATGGTTTGGTCACATTAAACAAAGGCCTTCTGATGACCCGGTTAGAAAAGTTGGGGTATTAGATTTGACTTATGATAAGAAAGGTAGAGGTAGACCTAAAAAGATTTGGTTAGAAAATATTAGAAATGATCTTTCTTTATTAGAGTTAAATGAGAATTTGACTTTTAACATGACACAATGGCAAAAAAGGATTCATGTAGCCGATCCCACATAGTGGGACAAAGGCTTGACGTTGTTGTTGTTATTATGTAAATACTAGGGAATTCCCCAAAAGTGACATTTTGTATGGCCAAAAAGTAGAGTGGTGGAAGATTTTAACAATATTCATGGTGGCTATAGATTTGGTGTGACTGAACAAAGTGGTAGGACCATGTAGATTTTGTTTTAGCTTATAATTTTGTAATAGCTAATACTTTATTTAGGAAAAAAGAGGAGAACGGAAACAATAAAATTTAGATTGATTATTTTAATATGCAAAAAAATAGATCATTTATAATGGAAAGATTATAAAGCAATTCCAAGTGAAAATTTATGTATTTAGCACGCTTCTTAATTTTGGAATTTAAGATGAAAGGGTGAAAAATAAAAAGTAAAGTAAAATATTATTCTAGGATTAGATGGGGAAATTTAAATAATGTTCATGAAAATATTTTTTAAATAAAATTCAAGATCTTTAGATTTGGATTATTCATGAGGAAGCTAATGTTATTTAAAAAAAAAAAACTAGTGATATTATTATTGTTACTTGGAGAATAAAAAAAATCTCGTAATAGTAAATTCAATTAGAGGTTAAATCCAAATGTGTAAGAAAAGAGAGAAAAAAAAAGAAGTTTTGCTTCAAAAATTGATTTAAACGAAAAAAGTTAGAAAAATTAGAAAAGAATTAGAGGGGCCCGTAGGAATTGTAAGAAAATATGTGAAACAAAAAAAATTAGCTTTTAGAGCTTTATACAATATATTAAATTCTAAGGAGAGGCGAAAGATGTATGTATAAATCAAGGTTTAAAATTGCGTAACTGCGCCTCGAGGCGGTTTTCGTCCGCGAGGCGAGGCGTAAGCCTCGAGGCGGTCTGAGGCGTAAGCCTCACGAACACAGAATTGCGTAAATGAAAAATTAAGGATTTTAGCAGGAAAATAATAGCAATAATGGAAAATAAGAAAGTAGATGCAATAAAATTATGTCCCAAAGTACAAAATCACAAAATATCAGTTTAACAAAACTCCCAAAATACAAAAAACATATAAAATGAAGTCATATCCCATCACAAAATATCAGTCTTCAAGTGAACCTTCTTCTCCAATTGTATCTATGAATGCCATGTCATCTTCATCTTCAACATGGCTCACTTTTCTCTTCCCTGTTCATTAAAAGAAAAGATTATTAGCATATTAATTGGATGAACCACTCATTATCAGGCAGAGTGGCAGAGAAGGTGCTTTCAACCCTCTTCCATACAATCCTACAGACCGCATCATACTGAAGTAGGCAGGTGATGTAGCAACATTAAATGGTATTGCATTTTCAAAAAAAAACCTCCCAATGTCCATGCAAACCTGTCGCCGACCCTCTCTAGTACCACCTGCAGGCATCATATCTGCTTCTCCTCTATCTGCTCCTGCAGTAGTCATGTACTGATCCATAGGACCCCGTGCACCTCTATTATGTATAGTGGAGGAGGAGCCCTTTCCACTCTCGCTCCCAAAATAGGCACCTTGGTCGACCCTTTCATCAAATTGCTGCTGTTGTAAGTGTTTGACAGTGGTAGTTTTTTTCATGTAAGCACATATTTCTTCCTTCACATTGTCCGGCACTTTTGCACAAGGTGCTACGTTCTTGTGAGAGCAAGATAAGTGCTCCTTCATGCGGGTTACTCCGCCCTTCACAACTTTCTCACAGAAATTGCACTTTAAATAGACATAGCTCTTCTCTCCGCCGCCAATGTCAACTTGTACACTATACTTCCAAGAAGGGTCCCTCCGCAATGGCGAAGACCCCTTTTCCTTGCCTCGTACCATGATCTCTAATGAAAGAATCGAAAATTACACAAAAAATTCCAAAAATCTACAACCCTAAAATTTCTTTCATTTCAAAAATCTAACCAAAAAGTAAAAAAAAAAAAAATACCTAAAATCCTTTGTGGACTTCTCCTACAAGGCGGCCGGACACTTCAACTTCGCCGGAGAGAGGCGGCGCTGGCGGGAGAGGCGGCGGGAAGGCTAGCCGAGCGGACGGGGGCTCTGGATGTCGCGACCTGGAGCAGCAAACGGGCGGAAAATGTCGGGATGGAGCTTAGGCCGATCGGGTGTGGAGGATTTAATGGAAGATTTTAAGTAGGTGGGCCCTTGGGATGAGGCGTACGCCTCTCTTAAAATTGCGCAATTGCGCAACAGAGGCGCGCCTCAGCTTCCATGAGGCGTACGCCTCACCACTGCCTCCAATTGCGCATGCCTTGAGGCGTTTTTTCAGGAATTGCGCAGAGGCGCGCCTCAAGGCGCGCCTCTTATTGCGCAATTTTAAACCATGGTATAAATTAGCCAAGCAAAGAGAAACAAAAAAAAACAAAGATTTAGAATAGGTGAACTATATCAAAGATGAAAATTAAAAATGATTTTCTTAAAAGAGGATATTCAACATTGGCATATGAGATATTTTTTAAAGAATGTTACAATAATATGATTGACTTTAATGACATTATCATCCTACATGAAAAAATAAAAATTTATTTTGATGTTGTATTAATAAAATTAAAGTTAGAGAGACTTAAATAAAATAGAGTGAAATGGCAGTAGTATCTAATATCGTGAAAATTTTTAGGAGATCAAGGATTTTTTTAGATTATTAAACTTTTCAATATTATTTTGAAAACTAAAATGATGCAAAATTAGTGGAGTGTGTTGGTTCATATTTTTATGAATAAAGGCAATGAACAAGAGTATGCGAATTATAGATGAATTAAGTTAATATATCATACAATGAAACTATAGAAGAGAGAAATTGGGCATAGGTGACAATGTGATCCTAATGTTTCTCAAAATCAGTTTAGATTCATGCCGCGTATGTCTACCTATGATGCATAAATACGGGCATGGAAACTCTTAATTTTTTAAAATATAGAATGTAGATATAGTTTAGAGACACACACAGATATATATATATATATATATATATATATATATATATGATGAGGACATCGTCTGAGATTGCGACACATGTACCATCAGGAGATGCCGGAGATCGACAGCCACGATCATGATCTTTATTTTCATCATTTTATGTAGTAGTTTATTTAATTTTTATGTTTTTCCGTTTTTGCCCTTATGGGTATTTGGTCGTTCTTGTAGCCCGAGGGGCATTTTAGTCTTTTGCTTTCTAGTCATTTTGAGGCCTATTTATATGGCCCTTTTCTTATATAATAGCTTAGTTTTTGATGAATGAAGAAAATTACATTTCATGTTCTCTTTGTGAGTGCAAACCTCCCCAATCTCTTAGTGAGTTCGTAGGAGAAGCTAGATCTCTTTGTGAGTTCTAGGTTTTCTTGTTCTTCTATTTTTCTTTATTTCTCTTGATATCGTTGTCATCACGGAAGTTTGGGTGGAAGCATTTGTGGAAGATTGGAATTCACTCTTTGAATCCCTATATTTTCTCTACCTCTTCTCCTCCCTTGCTCTTTGTTGCTGCCTACTCCTAATTCCCCAAGCCGCCGGCCACCTGGCTGCTTCCTCCAGCCAACCAGCCCACCCTCCCAGCCTCTGGTCACCAATCCGAGCCCTCCCTGTGCAGCCGCCTCCTCCATCACTCCCAACCTCACGGCTAACAGCTAAGCCGTGAGCCCCTCAGCCCTTATCCCTGAAGTTTTCCCCTTGTCGCTGGATCTCCCCTTGCCCAAGCCCATTCGGATTTCAAATTCCTGTGCTTAGTTGATTGCCTAATTAATAATCTTATTAAGGCAAGACAGTTAATAGCATTAACTCTATTTGAAATTCAAATTCTATTTCCCTCTCATTTCAATTCAATTTGGGAGTTACCTAATACAATTAAATTCTGAAATTACTTAAGATTTTAATTAGTTTCACTTAACCATGTGGTCCCCACTTGTTTATTTCCTAACCCCTTTATTTTATATGGCCGGCCAACCTATTTTCTGAATTTGAAATCCAATGTCAATGCCTTAAATCCTTTCCTATTCCACATCCCTTTCAAGCAGGAAATTTGGCATGCTTTTATTTCTTTCAGTTAATGGGAAATTTCCAACGGCTGGAGGCCTAAACTAATTAGGAAATCTTCATGTAGATTAATTCTGAGAATAAAATCTCAGATTTGATAATTCTGTGAGTTTCTCAAGAAAGGCCACGTCATTAACTTGATTGCTCTCATCTCTCCATGGGGCCGTCCACCTCCTCCTCTTGCCGATCATTAACGGCCGCCCACCCGCTCCTCCAAATCCGATTTCTTCCCCAGCGACGAGTCCTCTCGGGATCACTTGTCTACTAGTGGCATCGCTAAGTCTACTTACGATTCTCCTCCGCTAGCCACCACTTTCAAAACGAGTGACGGAACTCAAGGTGAATGATCTAAATTTTAAACGTGTGGCTTTAGTAGTAGCTATTTGCATTATCTAGTTTATTTTGGTTATCTTTTGCAAGACTCTTGTAATTCTTAAATGTAATCACTGCTGTTAACTTAATCTATCACGAATTTTCTTCAATCCAACATGAGTAAGCTAGATTTTATCGTTAACATTGCAAAGTTAAACTCTCATTAATCTCTAACGTGCAATTCATGTGTCACCGCATGTTGTTTCACATCAATATATATATATATATATATATATATATATATATATATATATATATATATATATATATATATATATAATGAGCAAAATATTAAGAATAATTAAAAAATAATAAGTCATTTAATTAAACTTTATACTTAAATTATTAAATGATTAATATTAGGATATCGAGAGTTGGGCATTCATGTTATGTGCTAAACATTAAGAGGGGAGACGACAATACTGTTGAGAGTCAAACATTGATATTTTGCAATGGGCATCACGCATCGATGATGAGATGACGTTGACCATCAATGTCAAGACAACATCACTTGTCGATGTTGAGATGATGTTGGACAAAAAAGATGAGATGTCAAAAGGACATGAAGGCATGACTATGGATGCAGAAATTGTTAGCATCGAGCATTAATATCAACGCAAAAACTAGTGTAGAGAAGATATTGAAATGTTAATGTTGGATGGCATCCAAATTGATGTTTATATGACATCAGCCATTATTGTGAAATTCTAGTCATGACTAGTCAAAGAGAAATGAAAATGAAATTGCTTATGGAATGGGGATATTAAGTCCAGGCAATTGATTTAGGGGTCTAAAGAGGATATAAGAAAAATATTTTTTATTTAAAAAAAAATAAAAAATTGAAATACAAAAAAATATATTTAAAAAAAATTCATAAAATATTTAAGACGCATATCCAATTTATTTTTGATATATTTTTGATCAAACACGTCTTCGGCATGTTCAACACTTATTGGAGGTGTGTTGGATGAGTGTCGTTTCCAATATATGTCGGACACTACATACCTCTTCGAAGAGAAGTGATGATGCATCATAGAAGTTGATAGGAAGTGCTTGTTAAAATTTTATCTCCCTTGGCCGAAATTAAATTACAGCAATCCCAAACACAATCTCCAAGAGGAATTAAGAGCAATAATAAGAGAAAACCCTTTTTAATTAATGATATATGGAAGAAAGCAATAAGATACAATGGAGTTTTTACTAGAGAGGAAGATCTGGCTCTCCCAAATCCCTATTCGCCGGCAAGAGCTCAAAACTCCCTATGAACAATCTAAATTCAGCAAATAATATCATAATCTTGAAATCACCTTATTATTAGCCTTAAGTAGGCTCCCCTAACTCTCTCCCATCCTAATTCCCTCCCAAATAGGTCCTCTTTCCCTAAATAATTCTCTCTCATATTTGAATTCAAATCAGATCTCTGCCCTAAATAATTCCCTCCAAATTATAATTAAAATTTTCCTAAATAATTCCCCCTTGATTCCTCCTCCCTTTCCCTGAAAAATTTTTCCTTAGATTTTGAATTCAAATTAGATTTCTTGCCCTAAATAATTCCCTCCCAATTATAATTAAAAATTTCCTAAATAATTTTCCTTTGATTAAGAACCTTCCTAAATAGCTCCCTCTTGATTAGGAAACTTTCTAATTCCTTCCCAATCAAATATGTTGATCCATTAGAGATCTATTATAGAAGTTATACATTTGTTGAGCGACTTGATGGAGAAATATAGAAAGAGTAAGGAGAATCTACATATGATATTTATTGATTTAGAGAGAGCATATGATAAAGTTTCAAGAGAAGTGCAGAAGTGCTCTAAAGAATTCTGGAAAAGAAAGGAGTGAATAATGCTTATATTTAAGTCATCAATGTTATACATATAAGAGCTATTACGTGTGCTCAAACACAAGATGTAACCAAGTATTTTTCACATTTCAGTTGAATTACATTAAGGATTAATTTTAAGCCTACATCTTTTTGCTTTAATTACGGGTGTTCTTACTAGACATCTGCAAAAGGATGGACCTTGGTTTGTGCTTTTTGTTGATGATATTATTCTTGTTGATAAGCTATGTTACACCGATACACCCATTTATGAAGGCGTGTTGTATCTGATACACGAATACGCCAACAATATGACACTAATATGTGTCGGATACGACTTTGCCGTATCCAATTAAAATACTATTTAATTTCAAAAGGACACGCATATTTGATACATCTGTCTGTTGAAAAAACAAAAAATCCAAAAAAAAAAAACGCTTCGTATTTACTTCCGCGGTTGCGAGCGAGGTTCTCTCATTTCCGAGATAAATTTGAGTCTCTTGATGATATGGAAATATTAGAAATTGTTAATCTTTCACTTGATGAGCCTGAATTAGAAGCTATGATATTTATTGAAGATGATATAGAATTTCAAGACAAACAACTGAAGAAGCTAATCATATCATTCCTTCTATTGAATAGCTGAAACTTCATGTGCTAGACAATTTATGTTTATGCTTTTGTTGTTGTACTAGACATTTAATACTTTTATTTTTATATTATAAGCTACAAGGCTGCAAATAATGTTACTTTCATTTTTTTTTAATATCAAATATTATGCTTTGATTGCTTTCTTAATTTTTTATTCATGATTTATAAATTATAATGTCGTGTCCATGCCGTACCCATATCCTGTATTTTTAGGAATTGATGTGTCCCATATCGGTATCTTGTCGTATATGTGTTGCCGTATCCGTATCAGTACAACATAGCTGATAAGCTAGAGAGGGAGTTGAGGGAAAGCTTGAATTATGGAGGTCAATCTTAGAGTCTCAAGATTTTCATTTGAGTTTAAACCAAATACATAAAGTGTAATTTTAGTAGTAATAGATCTAGTAATGTGATTGTACATTGAGTGATCAAGATATTAATAAAAGTACATATTTTAGATATTTTGGGTCTATTGTTCAAAGCAATGAAATAAAAGGAGGACATATCATTAGTAGAAATCAAATTGAATGGTTGAGGAGGAATGTATCAAACCTATTGTATTATAGAAAAATACCCCACAAATTTAAAGGGAATTTTTGTAAGATAGTGGTGAGACCTACAATATTTTATGGTGCAAAATGTTGGGCATTAAAAGAGAAGCATAAATTAATTGTTGCAGAGATGAGATGCTCAGGTGGATAAGTGGTTTTACACTTAGAGAGAGACCGTGAAACGAGCATAGACGTGAAAATGTTGGAGTAGCTCTAATGGAAGATAACATTAGAGAGAGTCGCCTTAAATGGTTTATTCACATAAAATGTCGGCCTTCCTATGACCCTATTAGAAGAGTAAATATTTTAGATCCGGTCTATCTTAAAAAGGTGAAAATTATTTTTTATTAAATTTAAACGAGGAATTGACTCTTAATAATACACAATAATGAAAAATGATTTATATAGGCCACCAACATGGTGGTATAAAAGCTTGTTGTTTTTGTACTAATATAGCTTATGAGATCTTTGGGAAACTTACAAAATATATAATTCCCAAAGGATCGAACATTTTAAAATAATACTACTAAGACATGCTCAATATTAGAAGTCTTACTGTTACAACAAAACCTACATAGGGTGATATAAATACAAATCTAAATTAAAACATTCTACATGATAAATTCAAAACTTTAAATAAGGTGGCTACGATGATTTTAAATATTTATTAAATTTAAAAGCACTGAATATAAATACATTATTATGCTAACATATCTATCTCATTAAAAGTACACCTCAAAAATATTTTCTTTAAGTTCTTAGATAACAAAGTAGACATGAATTCAGCTACGTTCTCCAAAGACTCTAGATGAGGTTTATGCAAAGCTTTGAAATTTAAGAAATATTATACTAATCCATCTTTTAAGACTATTGCACCATTAACTAACATTTCTAAGGAAAAACCATTATCATCTAATTTGAAGTTGATTATACACAATACAAGAATGATGCATTGTCAAAATTGAACAAATTGAAAAAATTATAGTTTATAAATATTAATCAAATAATGGATTAGATGTAAAATAGATTAATAATTACAATAGAATTTAATAGACATGAATCTGCACAAGAGTCGAGAGTCTACACAAAAACATGTTCATTGACTTGACTTAAAAGAAAGAAATAATTAAAATATCAATTTGAGCAAACAATTAGAGAAGTTATTCAATTCAATGGAGACAATCCTCCTGCAATTCTTAACTCTCAGCTATGATGCATCGACACTTCCCCTCAAAGAGGCGTGCAGTATCCGACACGTATCTGACACGACATTCGTCCGACACTCCTCTGACACCACATTCGTCCGACACTCCTCTGAGACGTGTCGGCACGCTGGAAATGTGTCCAATTAAAAAAATATTAAATACAAATTGGACACGTGTCCGACACGCGTATCTTAAATATTTTATGAATTTTTTTAAATTTAATTTCTTGTATTTGGAGGGATTTATACAAAATTTTTTTATTTCCTATCCACAACACCAAATCAACATCGGCACTTAATACCCATTCATCAAATATTCTCATTTTCATTTCTCTTTGACAGTGAAGGTATTTTCATCTCCTCTCTCGGTAACTGATAAATAGCATCGAGGCTTGATTCTTTAATTTGGAGGTTATACTTATTTCTCTATGTTTCTATAACTTACTATCGATTTGCATATTTAATTTAGTACAATCTGAATTTCTTTGTATGTGATTTTCAATGTGTTGCATGGTTTATCGTGCTTCTAAATTTCTAAATGCTATTTATATAAGAAAAGTATTGCTTAGCATTTGCATTTATTCTCTTCACATTTTCATTTTCATATAAAGGTAATGAATAAATGCTTAGCATTTCTAAATGCTATGAGTGCTCTGTGAATTATGTGTTTGCATGATTTTATGCTTCTCATAGTAGATCTGCATTAGAAGCCTTACTTGAATCTATCCTCATCAATCTCCCTGTACAAATACAGTGCTTGTCAATTGATGATTTCTTTCGCTTTCCTCCACTGCTAACTCTCTTTCTTATTCTTTTTTTTTTCCTTTTTTTGGTTATCAGATAAAAAACAAGATTGAATTTTATCAGATATGCTGATGGTTTTCCTTTTGCATAAAATTCTAGTAATTTGCTTATCTTTCATCGTCCTGAACTTTTGTGTTGTTAATTATTAATAAAAAGCAAAAATCATTTTGCCTATATATATATATATATATATATATATATATATATATATATACACATCACATGCTACATAAATATCAGAAACACAAGACCATAAAATGTCACATCACATGCTACCTTTGTCCCACTACGTGGGGTCGGCTACATGAATCCTTTCTCGCTATTGTGTCCGGTTAAAAGTTGTCACTGTATTCAGGCCATACAGCGCGTCGCTTCCAGGGCGCCGCGTGCCGAGATCTAAATACTTAAAATCATCGAACACGAAGATCTATGCAAATGAGGAGATGTGGCATTTTTTCTTACGAGATATATATATATATATATATATATATATATATATATATATATATATGCAAGTGATACTTCAAAACTCAAGACATCGTCTTCTCCCACATACCAAGATTATGAATGTCAAGAAAGAGGACTTTCATGGCTACACACTCCAGTAAGTCAAGCTGGAGTAGCACAAGTTCTTCTACAACCTGAAACTAAGGTCTGAATGGGTGTATGAGACTGGGTTCAACAAGCCAAATATGATCGAATCGTTGGCAGCTCCATCTACTCAACAAACAATAAAAAAGGTCGTAGTAAAGGAACCCTGATTTTGTCAACCCGTCAGTAGGGACTGTTGGAAGTATAAAGGCTTATTCGACATGACAAGTTTAAGTAGTGATAATTCAAGAAATTCTCCTAATTGATCAGAGAGCCAAGGTTTTAAGAGGAAGGATGAGCCTCAATAAAGTAGTAATCCATGAAATTTTTCTATATCATTTTTTTGAGGGGATCACTCACCTTCTTTTCTTTCCTCACCCATTATGAAGCATCACCAATTATTTCCTCTGTTTTTTATGGATATACATTCATTCTTAACCCTCCATGAAAAAATGATTCCAAAATCTAATTCCATTTTTTCCCTTGTATACCATTCATCTAACTTCAGATATATAGATATATATAGACATATGCCATGCAAAATGGATATGCAGGACACCATAGCTTGTTGGTAGACTTGTGAGCGAACAGTTACGAATTAAAAACTCATGCGAACGTATCAGGCAACCATGCATAAAGCATGGCTTTGATTCAACATACAAAGAATCGTCAGAATAAATCAATTTAAGAAGTGAACAAGAATAGAGAAACTCAATTATTCCTCCAGCAACTTTAATTAACTGAAGAGTTCATTTTATGCATGAAAATGTTAGTAATTTGAACAAAGTAAAAGTGCAGCAATAAGTTGCAATCTCATAGTATTTTATTCATTGAAATGAAAAGGAAGAATGTGCAAGTATAAATGGATTTTATGCAAAATAATCGAATTTTAATAGCAAAACAAACTTTTTTTCTTTTCAACAGAAGTCTAACAAAGACAAGAAATATATGATAACAGCAGCATATTGTCAATAAGCTTCAATATCAGAGATTAATGCGCAAGAATGACAATAAACAACCTGAAACTGAGGGTAATCTGGGGCACTGAAAAGGGTAATCAGCTTTCCTGAATCAACCTCATGATCAATTGTGTATCCATCCTGAATTCCCTTCATATCATGCCTTTTATCTCTTGCATCAGGACCTTCATGTGACCGAATGATCAGCTGTTTGAAACGGAAAAAAATTTCAGGACTGAAACGCTATTTTATTGTACGAATTCATTTTAATGCAAAATGAAGCATAAATCAGCAAGAAAGCATAACTTACATTTTAATTGTTTACATTATTTTACCTAGAATGAAATTGCATGTCTCTCATAAGAAAGATTAATAGTTAAAAAATAATTCAATGGCACGATAAAACCATTAAAAGACTTCCCAAAGGGGAAACACATTTAAAAAGGGCCGCATGGCCCGTAGAGGTTACTTATGAGCCATTTCCAACATAAGTGGATGGCGTGCTCGCTAAATTAATTCTGAGGAAAAACCGGGATTTACTTTAAGGTTTACAAGCTGAAGTATAATTCGCTCTTATTATTTTTCTTCCAATTCTAACTATCTAATTTAATAGTTTCAAAGATATTATAATATTAACTGACTTTTTCATAAATCATGTTAAAGTTCCTTCAGTAATTTTCATTATAGCTTAAGATAAATTTAAAAGAGAGAGAGAGAGAGAGAGAGAGAGAAAAGGCTTCATTTCAGACAATATATTGAGTACTTCTAAGTTTCAACTCTGTAGTGTTCATCAACAAGCACAGCATTAAATACAGAAAGGAAAATCAGTTTTTTTGGGAATGAATAATATGTCAAGTCAACCAATCGTCAAAGCGCCATGAATTAACATTACCAACATTGATGGATATGCAATCTTTAATTCAACAAGTACGATATCTAAGTAGGATTAAAATGAAATTAAAACTGAAGGGAAAATAAATAAATATGACATAAATTGAAATGAACTACGGAATCACATTTATCAATTCAGCATAAATGAGAGGAAAAACCACCTTATATACTAAGGATAACATCTGCCAGTACAATCTTAAAGTATTTAGAATGGAAATTATTTATCGAATCAACAACCTCCATACAACATCTTGGGGTTGGCTTCGTGATTACATAATAAGATGCAATATTTTATCCAAAAAAAGAACGTTCCAAAAAATAAAGTTGGAAAAAAACTAGATTTCAACATGCCTTCAATTGGTATTTTGAAAGGAAATTCTCTGAACAATCCGGCCCCCATAATAAACCAATGCCACGCTCTTCATTTGGAGACAAACCCATGCTAGATGAAGGATCTGACCATAGTACATCTCCAGGTATAAGATTTGAACCTTCCCATGGTGGATCAAGAACAGTTCGTCGTGCTCTAGAGAGCTCCTCTAATGATCCAAGCTTTAATGAACTACTTCCTGTAGAGCTTTTCATCTTTCGGCCTTTTTTTCCTTTTAACCTCTTGGATGGAATAACAGGCACAGTGCGGAATAGTCCTCCATGAGCAGTATATACACAATTGGCTATGATGGTAGCTAAGGGAAGACCTTCAAAGCATCTTAAGCATTTCCTATACACCTGCTGCCCTTGGTTTCCAAACTTGGTCATCACCTCTTTCTCAAATCCATACACTGAAGTGCAATACTTGGACTCATGATTTCCACGAAGAAGAAACACTCGATTTGGTAAGAAGACCTGCAACTCATAAAGAAATTATGTTAAGGAACCAAAAGAAATAATCTTCTATTTAAACTGAGCAAAACAATATCTGAGAGTAAGAAAACCTGAAGATTTTTTAAAAGAAAAAACAGGTTAAAAATTCAAACAAGCCAAACGGTAGTGATTGCGAAGAGTGTTAAGATGTCAAGAATCTTGGAAAAATTACAAATAATTACAGCATCTTGATGAATGTGTTAATCAAATGACAACAAACCACCCCCATTTAATAGGCTGATAATCCATGGATTTGAAAATCCATCATAACCTAATGTTTATATCAATCAGCCAAGGGACATTTAATTTTTATTATCCTTGGAAAACTGCCTGACATATGCTCCCAGGATAATTTTACTAATATGAAATTTGTATATCACGTAGGCTGAAAGGAAGCTAAATCAAGAGAATCAGGAACAACCAAGAAATCTATCCATTGCATAGATAAATAAAGAATAATAAAATTAAATTGTTAGTCCAGCTTTAGAAGAAAATAGATCAAATGGGCTGATCTAGTATCTAAAATTGATGTACAGACAAAAAAAATTTTGATATAGGAAAAACATGAATTGTGCATTGAGTATTAGTGTTTTAGTGTCATTATCATTGTATTTATTTTCCTAGTTGCTTAATCTGGTCTCATTTTTATTTTAATTATCATACACATTAACATTAGTTTAGGACAAAAATTATGTATTTAGTCTTGTATTGTAAGATCTTTATTAAAAATAGAGGTCCAAGGGCCATGTAATGGAGATTATAATTATAGAATACAAATGGTGCTTATCATACTTCTACTTTCTATTAGGTTCTACGATTGATTATTCCTTGTTAATCTTTCTTTCTTTCTTCGCTAGTCTTCCCCCCTCCTTCCACAACTTCAACAAGGCTTCCGCAAAGCTTTTCTTGCATCTCTACTTCAATTAATATCAAAGCCCAACTTCATCCGAAGAATTGTCATTGTCCAAATAAAATGATGATTATCTATGTTATCATGAAGATCAATTTCAAGTCATCCATGAAATTCTCAATGGTATGTGCTTCTTGTTTTTTATTATTTAAGTTGTAGGCCACCATAATTGATGTATTCTCTTCTTAAGACCCTTCATGGCTCATACTTACCTACCCAATGTTAATTTGGGGATTTCACCATAATTTTTAATTGCCCTAGGTTTTCATTATTATAGGAGAATGCTCATTAGATTTATAAATGAGTGATTAGTGTTATAAATTTCTCTATAAAGCCAAATCAATGTTATCATAGTGAAATCTATGACGATGACAATAGAACATAAGGTAGACATCAATCGGGTGAACTTATAAAAAACCCTTGTTGTAATTTATGTGTTTATCTTCTCTCTTTAGTGTTCGTTTTGGTGAATTGAAACCGAACACCCAAAGCTTAAAACCAAAGTCAAAACCATGCAAACACCCCCACTCTATAAACTTAATCAATCTCCCTAACCCTCATTGTCTTAATTCTCACATTACTTGACCCCCTCTCTCATCCCCCACCACCCCTCCCCCCAACTATAATAATCTCCTGAAAACCCTCCTAAAATAAAGGAATACTTAAATTTAATTCTTGAAACTAAACTAAAAAAGTTTAAACACACATTTTCTTATTCAAATCTAAGGAATCCTAACTACCAAAAATTTAAATTCTTACCCATCTAATCTACTTCCTTTTTTTCTAAGTTTTTCCTTCCTTACAAATTCTCAAGAATAAACAACAACAGTCTAATCCCTAAACTCTCTCTATCTACACAATCCCATCACCTTTCTACACATCCAACCACTGACCCCTTTCTCTTAAAATAAATAACCATCCACGCTTCCTATCTCTTATCCCCTCACCCCCACCACATTTCTCTAACCAAAATAAAATCGAGAAGCCCCCTCCTCTAGTTGACACCCCCTTTCTCTCTCTCACATGCATTATCACTCAACAAAAGTTTCCCTATATCAATAAAAAGATAAAACACAAATTAAAGCTAAGGGAACACAATGAAATGATACATAGAAAATATTGTTACTTGAGGGAATGGGTAGACAACCCAAGAAGAAAGGAGACAGGACGAAAGGGTACACAACAATTAAGGAGAGAGAGAAAAAGCGCATCCCTAAAAAGAGGAGGAAAAGAAGAAAAGACTTGGTCCATCATACTTTTCATTCAATATTTTTCAACTTATCATATAATGCCAAAGCACGTTTTTTATAAAATGGGATCATCAATGGGAAGATAAAATATTTCCTTATTATATATTTAAAATATAAACAACAACAACAACATGAAGCCTTTGTCCCACTACGTGGGGTCGGCTACATGAATCCTTTTCGCCATTGTGTACTGATAAAAGTGAAATTTTCATTTAAATCTAATAAAGAAAGATCATTTCTAATATTTTCTAACCAAGTCTTTTTAGGTCTACCTCTACCATTCTTAACACAAGTCAAATCTAATACCTCAACTTTCCTAATAGGGTCATCGGAATGCCTCCGCTTAATGTGGCTAAACCATCTAAGACGACTCCTCTAATCTTATCTTTCACTGGAGCTACTCCAACCTTTTCTCATATATGCTCATTTCGTATCCTATCTCTAAGGGTAAAGCCACTCATCCACCTAAGCATCCTCATCTCCGCAACACTTAACATAGTATTATGCTTCTCTTTTAATGCCCAACCTTCGGCACCATAAAGCATTGCAGGTCTCACGACCATCTTATAGAATTTTCCCTTAACTTTTGTTTTTGTTTTTTGTTTTTGTTTTCAAAGAGCATTTTGTTTAGTGTGGTTTTAATTATTTTTATTTTTTATTTTTAAAATAAATCAAATTATTTATAAAAACACTGAAAAAAAACTTTTAGGTGATTTCAGTGTTGTTATCAACTATCATCACCAGTCGTAGTCGTAGCCACCATCACTAACCTCCGCCACCATCATCAACGACCACCGTCAACCTTCATCGCCTCCTCGGCCACTGTTGATCTTCCTAACATGCTCTTCATCACCTCATCAACCACTGCCGCGATCATACTCGCTAACACCGCCCACCCCATCGATGACTACCACCGCCATCACATAAATAAATAAAAATAATATGTTTAGTATTCCAAACAAATTTTATTTCATGTCAAAACAAAATAAAATAAAATAGAAAACAAAAACTAAAGTGATGCCAAACAGCTCTTAATAAAGGTTTTCAAAACTTTCAAAGATTCATTGAGCAAGTTATAATCAAGTATATTGCCAAGTACATAATAACTTGGAATTTTCTGAGTAAATAATAGGAGAATAGAATGAATAGATTGTTTCAATGTCAAGTCGAATATGTCAAGTAAATATTATAATCAAGAATTTGTCCAATTTTCAACAGTTTGATATTTCTGACTGCCGACTAGCATCGAACTTGGACTGCTTGTCTTGAACCCTACACATGTGATATTTAGATGTACAAGGACACTGTAAAATCTCATACCTTTTTCAGTAATGATGCTAGCACTAATAACAATAACAGAAAAAAGTCACCCAAGCGAGTTATAGAAACCACCACAAAACATACTGCAGAGTATAAAGTACAGAAATTTTTTACTTCAAACTAAAATCAAACGATGATGCAGAATTCAATGAGGATAAAAAACACCCAACCTTCCAAGCAAGCAGCAGCAGAAAAGTCTCCAGGCCCCATGCTCCTCTATCAACATAATCTCCATTAAATACGAAGGTACAATTCTCAGAGGGAAATCCCGCATCGCGCAGAAGAAACAAAACATCATGAAGTTGTCCATGGACATCGCCCACAACCACTACCCTAACCTCGCTGCCGACTTCATGTCCGGCGAAAGGATTGATCTGAATGCAGTTGGGCTCCTGATGAAGGATGTTCGATGCGGTAAGCACCAGGCGATGTAGAGCATCAAAGGGAAGAACATTAGGCAGCTCGGAAGGGTGAAGGTTCCTCGAGGACCACTCCAAGGCGGCGGTGAGATCGTCAATCCACTCGCGAGTAAGGGAACCGTCCGGGGGCCAGGAGATGGGTATCTTGGGGTGTGAACTCACTGACTCGGCGGCGGGGGGTGAGTTTTCCGGTGACATGGGAGGAAGCTAAAAATAAAGAGGTTTTAGAAGCGATGGTCGGCCTACGTTAAAGGGAAGTGAACCCGCCGGTTCTTCACTTTAAGAAATAAAATTCATTTGGAGCTTAATTATTATTTGATATGACAATTATTGTATTTTAAAATGAAAAATTAGGAATTCAGCTGAAGATGCCTCAGAGAGTTACCCGTTTATTCAACCCATGTAATATTTCTAGCTAATATTTGGTTCAAATATATATTAAAGTTTTAATTTATATGCCTCATAATACTCAAAATTAAAAATATATATCTACTTTTATAAATATGCATGAAAGTTCTCTTTTAGCAAATGCTCTAATTTCAATAACATAATGCGCAAGATATTGATCAACTTCTCATATTCTCAACATTCTCTTTTTCTTTGATAACTCTCACCCCAATTGATTGTTCTAATGTGAAGATGCAACACGATAGTTTTGGCTCCATTTCTGACTAGCCAAAGATTATTTTTTAAGGTTAGTGATTGAAGTTACATATTTACATCATAAACCCTAAACCTAGAAGGATATTATACATGAGATTACAAACTCTGAACAATGCTCAAAACTTATTTTGACCTTGATAGAATGTTGGGCACATGATCAAATATGCTTTGAAGTTTTTTCAAAGTATGTGTGTATTTCAAAATCAGGATTAAATAATGTTAAAGAAGTTAAAGAAGCTTCGATCTTGTGCCAAACAAGGTTTAATCAAGGTCAAAAATAAGTTTTGAATAATTTAAAAATAAGTTTTGAATAATATTTAAAGAAGATTCAATCAAGTTTTGAATAATAGTCATCGAGTATTTGATCATGTATTCAATGAAGCTTCAAGCAAAGTTCAAATTTATCATCTTTGCACTTATTTGAGTTGTCTTGCTATGTATAAAAATGTATGCTCGTGTCACATATAAATCTCAAGTTGTGATAGAGAAAATTAATAGGTAGTTTGAACCATTTGAGGCTAATGATATTATTGTATTGAATATTAGATCAAGCATAAAAGTTTTGATTATGCAGATGTCTGCTCTTACACCTATAATGGTAAATTATAGGTATTTATGTGGATGTGCTTTTTTTACTTGATATACTACTACTTTCACTGGATGTGATAAAGATCAATGCGATTGTTAGACAAAGTTCTATCTAACTTGATTGTCGGGCAAACTGCATTTTTCATATGAAGTGGATCTGGAGCTTGAAGATCTTCCTAACAATCTGGAGAAAGTGCTAAATTTGGACTTTGAGTTGGAGAGAGATCTTCCTAACAATCAATTAATAATCCCACAACTAATCATTATTACCAAACCAGTAATGTTTAGCCACTTCTATAGACACAGTCTCCAAACATTATTTCCCAACAATGTTCTCTCTACCATTGTCACCTAATCATGATCTTCAAACCACAATCACCCAGTTATCTTGTCTCAACAACAACACAAATACATGCTAACTTTATCACCCACCGTCAAGAAAAATGTTGATGTATATCATCACTTTTAAGGCTAATGAACACCATTAATAACAATTCTTACTTCTAATGTTAATACCAAAATTATACTAGAATTCTTGGTCCTTAGTCACCTCTCCTCAAGAGAGAACAATTGAATATATCATAAATTATAGAACCCTAAGATTTAAATTTGGAAGAACTATCTATTTTATCTATTAATTAATTTACTATAGTCATTGAATATTCATCATTTTAAATAAATCCAGTGAAAACAATTATTAAGCATATACTTCAAAATATATCTATATCCATTCCTTCAAAATGCAATTTATAATAGCCAGAAGATTTCAACAATATCAAACTATCTTTTTTAAAGCTCCCAACTACAAAATAATAGAATAAAACATAGAAATAAATGAAAACTTAAAAACACTAATCAGCTTCACTCTAAAGGATCTTGACCCCTTCCACAACCTCAAATCAATAAAAGCCACAAAATGAGCTTATAAAGCCCAGTAGGATACCAAAAATTCTCACTACAATCAATGCAAGACAAAAGAATCACTATGTATGCTCCGGTTTCAAGCAATATCAATTAATAAGCTATCGATATGAATAGTAAATAATCTATGCCATCAATAGTAAAAATCAATATGATCAGTATAGTAAGAGTATCACACTAATCAAAAGGCATCTATTAATCTCTAAGAAAATTGATAACAAGTCTATAAATCTATAACATTTATTAGTTATATTCATGTTGATAGTTCTATTATAGGCTTTTATTAATCCTTATGTCATGTATTTATCTATAAATATGTTTATTAATATATTTATCAATGCATTACACATAAATAACTATCAATGTCTAAAAATATACTTATCATATGCTATGACATGTTATATCAGCCTCAATGCTTCTATCGGTCCTATATATGTTATCATGTAAATGCAAATATGAATAGCAAGGTAGGACATCCAGTTTTTAATTGGCGTTTTTCATTCTTCTATCCTTTATCCATCTGTCATACCAATCCATTATTATCTATCAATCGCATCTTTCAATTATTAATATTAACCATTTTCTTTAGCATGTGGCTTTCAATGAACTGATAAATAATCATCACTCTCTAACTGTCAGTGTAATCAATTAATTTGTTATAGAGTAATATGAAAGATTACTCCATAAACCTGTATTTTAAGGAGAGCCCGTCAGCCCTCCCTCCAGTAAAGAGCATTATCATTTAATAGCCAACCGATATTAACTATAGTGTTCATAGCTAACCTTCTTTACTTACATTTATTTCACAATATATATATAATATAGTAAACAAGTGATATTATGCTCAATATTAAGTTTATTGCATCAGTTTAGTCCATTTAAAATGTGCATATTAATCATGACTAATGAGATTCATAAGAAAAATCAATATTCTCATTTTCACATGTATATAATCACATCTAATGAATTATAGCAAATATGTATGACATACACTATATTATGAAATTTTTATAAATATTTATCTAATTTTTTATTTATTTAAATTTTCCCTATAAGGAAATTTTCTCAAAAATATAAAAATACATGCTAAAAACTAATATAATTATACCAATATGTATAGAATGATTAAAACTATAACATACTTAAAGTTGCACGGTAAAAGTTTGCTAAAAATCGATATACCACAACTTTTATAAGTTTTGACCAAATTAAAATTAAGAAAATAAAAAACTATAAGGCTATTTTGGTAATTATACCAATTATTTAATTTTTAGCATAAATTTTATATAAATTCGTTTATATCTTCAAATCCATAGATTCAAATTTATAAAAAAATATCCATAAAATAACACAGCGTGTCTAGACGATTTTGGTGAAATTGGTTTGCAAAACAGATATCTAAATAAATAATATAAGCATATTTTGGTAATTATGCCAATTATTTAATTTTTAGCATAACTTTTATATAAATTATTTTATATCTTCAAATCCATAGATTTAAATTTATGAGAAAATATTAATAAAAAAAACCCAGCGTGTCTAGAAGGTTTTGGTGAAGTTGATTTGTAAAATAGATATCTAAAAGTTCAAGAAAATCCTCTTGTAACGATATTTATCAATTTCTTGAGAAATTGTAAATAACTAAGAAACTCCTTGTTTTCACACATATATTGCCCATAAAGCTAGGGAAAATATCTTATAATTAGAGCACAATAATATCTATGATATGGAGAAGATGGTTTGTAAATTAGATTTATAATGACTCTAAAAGTATTATTTCACTATTGTAGATAAAAATATGTGTTATTAAAATTTAAGGGTTTTACCTTCATTTCTTAGCCAAATAGTCATAACATTTTAAATATATTTTAATAAGCATTTTTTGCATCTTAATATTCAAACTTATATTTATATAACTATTTTCAAAAAGAAATAAATGTATAAGAGTTAGGGGTGTTTATTATTGACACGACCCGATAACTCGACCCAAAAAAGCTGGGTTTGGGTCGACCCGTTCAATAAATAGGTAGGCTTTGGGTTTCAATGTTTGACCCGTTTAAAAAATGGGGCAGGTCTGAGTCAACCCGATTACATGAAATTGACTCGAAATTAACCACCAACCTTTTGCTCCTGACCAACTCCACCTTTGTTAGCTTCCCACTTCTCTCTTTATTGTTTGTGCATCCACATAGACCACATCCAGCACACCACATATGCACCCACGTTCCATAATTCTAGGCTTCCAAAACTATAGTACCCATACTCAGATAATTGAAGGCTCGCCAATAGCCTAATATCAGCACCCCCAACGGCCCAACGCGCTCAGACACTTACCTCACATCCGAACCCGCACCACTCTCATAGTCTCACCTCACATCTTGACTCTGTAGTCTACAAACTCTACACTAGAGGTCCCACACGACACCATCACCTCACATCTTCACACTTTGCACTAGGGTTCGCGCATAAGGTTGGGTCAACCTGGTAACCCACACAGGTTGAGTATGGGTTTGAATTTTTAACCCATTTATAAAATCAATTCAAGTTTGGGTCAACTCATTTAAACCTGATTCAACTCTGGGTTCGACCTAAACCCAACCCAAAAACCCTTTCTAACACCCCTAATAAGAGTTGTGATTATTTTTATGATTAAAATTTAACATTTGGCTATTACAATCTCAACCTTTGAAATAATGTTTCCCTAACATTTCCATTATTACTATGCAAATGAGGCAACAATAAGAAAAAGACATGATAAAAATCATTTGTTTAAAATTAAATTAATAAAATCAAATATAAAACCAAATCAATACAATTATTAGCAAATTAAATAAATACTAATCATGGACTCATCAATCATATCAAATATATCATTCAATAAAACATAAATCCAAAAAGGTAACTCATTCACATATCTATATATTCCATTCAATCATATGTTATTCAATATGCTATACAATGATATCAAACAACTATGCACTAAAGATCAATCAAAATCAAATAAAAAAATTATTTATTTAGTGAATTCTACTATTAGATCTTTTGGATAGCTCCCTATTCTCTTGATATATCAAATTATAGACTCTCGGTCGTACTGGTGCCTTCATGAGTAAGTTCTCTCTAACTCTTACTCACACCTATTTTGTATATCTTGTTCCCAAAAGCTTTAACCTTATTCACTGATCCTTTTATGTGCATCTTAAGACCAGTTATCCTCTATATATAAGCATGTCTCAACTATTTTTCCCTTGATACAGATCCTTCTCCTTATCACTATTATGGACAATAAACCATTTGGTGTCCTAGCCACATCTAAAGCACTTCCCATTAATTGAGAAACATTACCTAACATGTCTCTTTCCATATCTAGGACCCTTGGGTATCCTGCCATTTACCACAGTCATCTTTTTCTTAGAACTCTCTAACCTTCAATAGGTATCCTATCTTTTACCACATTAATCTTTTTCTTAGAACTCTCTAACCTTCTTGTATTGAATTCATCAACTGTCCTCCTTCTCATCATGCATATTTAAACAATAGTATACCTAAATCATTCTCTACTAACCTTGCTCTCTAACCCAATTTGTAAAAATCCTAAATTCTTAATTTCTACTACTAGGTGTCTCAACCCATCTTTCAATCCTCTCACAAATCTTTAAAATTTTTCTTCTATTGTACTAATTCATTGTGGGGCATACCTGGCTAGTGTAGTAAATTTTGTTTCATACTGCATTAGTGTTATTTTACCCTATTCCATTCTCATAAAGGCTTCTTGTATTTGCTATCAAGCTAACATAGCTGCCCAATAAATTTTTGCATTCATATTTCCCTAAACTTTCTCTTGCTATTATCCTATCCACCACCTTTTTACTACACCTTCAAATAAGAATATTGTTAGTGACACTTTCCTGCTCTCAGAGCAAATCATGACATCAAATATTTTATCTATCATTAACTAGTCTTTTGATGCATGTAGCTCCATAGCACCCTTCAATAATGGTGGATTTAACTTATGAAATATTTACTAATATTTATCTTCACCGTTATTTCTAATCCTTGATTGTCTAATATGAGTTTCACTCATAATTTTAGCAACCATACTAGTGAGTTATAATATGCTATTAGAAGACATTGGAGCTACTACTACACTTTGCTCAATCTATATATTTTGCTCAATCATATCCATTTATCTATTGATATAATTCTCTTTATTAATCAAACATACAAATTCAAAATACATATATATGCAAAAAAATCAATCAAATATGCAAATATTAAAATCTATACAATGCAACTTGTACCCCACTCATAATTAATCCTATGACTATGACTACTTTAATTCTTTCAATAACCATTGCTCAGATAGGAGCTATAGTGCCCCAAGATCTAAATTTGAAAAGATTATATATTTTTATCTCTTAATTAATTTGCAAAAATCACTAAATATCCTTCATTTTAAATAAATCCAGTGAAAGCAACTATAAATCATATATATCAAAATATTTCTATATTTTTCCTTCTAAACATAATTTATTATAACAAAGATATTTCAATAATATTAGTCTATCCTTTTTAAAGATCCTTACTACAAAGAAATATTACAGAACACAAAAATAAAACAAAATCTAAAAATACTAATTAGCCTCACTCTGGTAGATATCCAACCCTTCCTAGACCTCCAACAACAACAACAACAACAACATCAAGCCTTTGTCCCACTACGTGGGGTTGGCTACATGAACCCTTCTTAGACCTGAAATCAATAAAAGCCACATAATGAGCTTACAAAACTGAGCATGTTACCAAAATTCTATCACCACATTCCATGCAAAGTAAAAGAGTCAATATGTATGCTCCAATTATAGTCAATATCAATGAATAGGCTATAAGTATGAATGATAAATAATCTATGCCATCAATATCAATCAATAGTAAAAATTAATATGATCAGTAAAATAAGGGTATCTCACTAAGCAAAAGACATATATAATTCTATTAAAAAATTAGTAAAAAGTATAAATCTATAATAAGTGTTGTAGTGAA
The DNA here is from genome assembly GCA_022539455.1 of Dendrobium nobile. Classification (NCBI taxonomy): domain Eukaryota; kingdom Viridiplantae; phylum Streptophyta; class Magnoliopsida; order Asparagales; family Orchidaceae; genus Dendrobium; species Dendrobium nobile. The sequence goes on along the minus strand of CM039728.1, from coordinate 15,422,157 downwards.
ATTAACATAAAATATATATCAGTTATTCATGCTAATGGTTATATTATATTCTTTTATTAATCATTATGCCATGTTTAGCTGTCTATTAATATGCCAAATCAATATATTTATCAATGTATTATACTTACATAACTTTCATAGTCTAAAAATATATATATCATATGATATGGCATGTTATATCAGTCTCAATGATTCTACCAAACCTATATATGTTATCATGTATTTGCAAATATGGATACAATTATAAATAGTAAGGTAGAAAATCCTTCTTTAAAGTAATTTTTTAATCCTTCCATCTATCATATCAATCCAAAAGTATATTTCAATCACATCTTTCAATTATTTTTATTAATATTTTTTAAAGGTGACTTTCAATTAATCAATAAATAGTTGTTACTCTCTACCCATCATTGTAACCAGCCAATCAATTACAAAATAATATCTAGGATTACACTAAAAACTTTTATTTTAAGGAAAACTCATCGGCCCATTCTCTTGATTGTCATTTTAATAGCTAACCCGTATTAAAGTATTTAGAGTCAGCCTTCCTTATATACATTTTATAATATATAACATAATAAAAAACTAATATTATGCTTTATATTTAGTTAATTGCATCATACTAGTGTATATAAAATGAACATATGAATCATGATTTGTGGCATCTATAAGAAAAAAACATAATACTCATTTTCACATATATATAATCACAATAGATGAATTATAGCAAGTATGCATCTCATACACTATTATTATGAGGTTTTGATAATTATTTATCTAATTTTCCAAAATTAAGAAATTCTCCTCAAAATATAGAAAATACTTGATGAAAATTTAATATGATCATATCTATATGTGCAGAATGATTAAAATTATAAATTACTAAAAGTTACATGGTAAAAGTTTGTTAAAATTGAGATATCACAGCTTTTATAAAATTTGGCCAAATTAAAATTTATAAAATACAAAATAAATAAAATTACTAAAATCAAAGGTAGGATAATGGTGACCTACTATAAGATGTGTAATTTTCTCAACTATATCAACTGGCAAAAATGGCTATATAACTCTCAAACCCTATCTTTCTCTCTCTCTTTCCTCTCTCATTTCTCCCTTAATTCCCTTTTTCTCCTTCACTAGTTTGAGGAAACAAAAAAATGAAATGTCCATTTGAGATGTTCTGTAAGTGAAAAAATTATTTTTATAAAAACAAATATAAGGTATTTTGGTAATTATGCTAATTATTTAATTTTTAATATAAAATTTATATAAATTCTTTTATATCATCAAATCCAAGGATTAAAAATTTATGAAAAAATATCCATAAAATAGTCCAACATGTTTTGAAGTCTCTGGTGAAATTGGTTTACAAAATAAATGCCTAACAATCCTAGAAGACCCACTTGTACTAACATCTATCAATTTCTTTAGAAATTATAAAAAAACTAAGAAACTCATTATTTTCATATCTACATTGTCATAACATTAGGAAAAAATTCTTATAATTAGTGCAAAATAATATATATAATTTGGAGAAGATAGTTTATAAATTTGGTTTATAATGACTCCTAAAATATTATTTGACTATAGTAGGTCAAGATATATTTTATAGAAATTTAAGGGGTTTGTCTTTGTTTCTTAGCCAAATAGTGGTAAATTTTTTTATTATATTTTAATAAGAATTTGAAAACATGTTATTAATAAAACTTATATTTATATAACTTTTCTAACAAAAGAACTATATGTATAAGAGATGTGGTTGTTTTCATGATTAGAATTAAATATTTGGCTATTACTTAAATAATATCTTGAAGATTACTCTAATGCCTCAAGGCTCTATTAACTTCTCCAATGAAGTTCATCTTCTAGAGTTCATGCATAATACATTGTATTAAAGGCTTTCCAATTACTAGGATTGATATTATTTATAATTGATGAAATTCACTAGTGGAATTATTTAAACTCGTTCAGACAATGTGATTTTTTCCTTTTTGGATTTTTCATGTAAAACATTATAGTTTCTTTTAAAACTTTTCTCCTAATTATGTTTGTGTTGGATCTTCATACAAAACTAATGTACTAAACTCACTCTAGCATCGTGAATATTCTAGCATGCAATAATTTGGCTTCATATATGAGAAATATTTAAATCATTTTATAAATATATTTTTAATGGGTGATAATCAATCTTTCGATCAAGGGTAGCATCATCAAATTGGTGAAGGCCACCTAGCCCTAATTTTAGAGGATCAAATGGATATAATGCAGAAATATCAAGCTCAAATCCTTTAGCTTTAAGTAAGTGATGGGCAACAACGAGCACCATCATAATAAGATTGGATTTTTTTACCACAAAATTAATAGCATACCATGGTTGATCAATTTGATTACACATATATAGTGTCCCCATGTTGTCATATTATAGTTTCTCCTCAAGTACAACCTTTTCAAGATCTATTTAACACTATTAGTTTGACCCATCCTTCCCATGCTACTTGATAAAACCTATAATCCTCCAATAACACTAGTGAACTTAGTTAAATCTCTCTTCATTGGTGTCTCTCATAATGTTACAAGAGCTGAATGATTCATCAAATTTTAGAACTTCCTTTAAGGAAAAGGAATTATGTTACTCCTCACTACAACTTTTAGGAATCTTAACATATAAAAAAATTTACTCCCCAATATCCTATTATATTAGGATTAAAGTTGCCGAGTATCGATGCTTGTGATGGGCCTTATAATCCTTATAAGCACATAAATCATAATAAGATCATCATGCATATGCAATATGCTTTTGAAGGCTATTATGTTATAACTGGGGGATGACACTTTATTATTTATAACCAAAAAATTAATTATGATATGCTAGATTTCTTATAAAGTATCAAGACTTCAAATATACCTCAAAAAGCATGAGAAGGCTTAATCTCCTATGGTGGCAAGATCATAGAAAACTAGGTCACCTTAAATAAAGATAAAGAGTCCATCAATTTTCATCACTAACTTAATTATAATTATGCTCATTTATTAATACTAGAAGAAATGTATATTCATGTGCTATTAAAATAAGGACTCTTTCTTCAAAGCTACATATAAAACTATTGGATATATATGGTGATAGCACACTCTTCATCGTCATATATATGTCTTTATAATCTTCAAACTCCCACCTTAGCTTACAATCAATATTCTCTTTCTTCTTGATGTTTATAGCAAGGATGTAACATCTTCATCAATTACAATACCTCTCAAATAATTTCAATAACATTAAAGCCAATATCAATGCCTGACATCACTAATATTGGCACCTAATGGGTATTTTATTTTTCTTGATGTCATTTAAAAAAAAAAAAATTTCTACCTTGGTTGCAATATGTATCAAATAATTCCAAAGCCAACATAGATATTTAACATCACCAATGTTGACACCCAATGTTAGTATTGAGTTGAGAATAATTTTTTAAATGATATATAAATCTTACACACATATTTATGTCAATTCATCAATGAAATTCAAAAGAAATTATATAAACATGTATATCATTGAATTATTTTTACAACATCATCAAGTATTGTAGTAAAGATATTATTTTGATGCTTCAATATTTTTTTTTCTAAGGTACAATGCAACGCAATAGTTAACTAATAGGCACTCAAGGAGTTTTTTTAGAAAAACATAATTTAAAAATCACAAAGAAATTTAAGTAGCTATAAATTAATTGAAGTTCTTTCAAAAATTTTGAACTTATTTGAATTTAGAAATTTTTACCTATCAATTGATTGTCTTTCAATGAAAAAATTCATAGAAGAGGCTGAAAAATATTATCTATGTTCATAAAAAATTCTAATGATTTTTTTATGAATAATCTGATTTCATAAATTCATCAAAAATTAGAAGATTACAATTTTAGCATTTAAACATTCCAAAGTTAAAATTCTTCCAAAGGTCAAAATAATAGAATTTTGTGGTGAAAATATTAAGAAATATAAAATTATATTCATTGGCATTCAACCAAAAAATGGGATCAAAATTTTGAAAGAAACATACAAATAAATAGAGAAAATTTCCCAAAAAGAAAAATTGATATAGTTAATGAATTTTTGGCATGTTGGGAGGTCTTCATTTTGCATATTTTTAAAGTTATTTCATCGAGGATTTGGGAGAAGTTTGGAGTTCTATCATAGGGATTGGATTTTTGCAAGGAATTTCCCTCTCCCCCAAAGGAAGTATTTATAGTTGAGGAAATGAAGTAAAATTTTTTTTAAATTTTTTAGACTTTTATTTTTGAACATTTTTAATAGTTTTTAGAATTCAAAAAGTATTATATAAATTTTTTTTATTAATAACAAACATCAAATTTCTTTTATTTAAATTCTTGCCACTATTTCTCAACTTCAGTCTTGTAATACTTGTTATTCTAAAACTTGGCTGATTTGGCTTAATTCGTGAACAACACCAAACCAATTCTAATATCATTTTGAAAATTTAATTTATTGAGGGTCAAATTTAAATCCAAATGAACATAGAAATGTAATAAAAAGTATTAAATATAGGAGGTCAAGAGCACTGAGGACAACTACGACACTGCCATCTCTATATTGTGGCAATAATTAAGGGAGTGTTGAGGCATTGGAAGGAGCTTTACATAGCTTCGTTCTTAATTTAGAAGAGCGTGTGAGAATCGAAAATATTCCAGTTGAGCACTACAGCACTGTGAAGTTGTGCATCACTATGTGTGCGTGTGAGTGTGTGTATATATATATATTCACAAACCCTTAGCCTAGATACTTGTAGAGAAGAAAGAAGAGAAGAGGAAGAACAGAGAAAGAGAATAGAGAGAGAGAGATTTGGAAGTTGTGGTTCAGATTAATTTGTGGGGTTAGTTAAGGAAATTGTCATATTCAAGATAGGTTCCCAATACCCTATTTCGTATTTCAATTTCAATATTCGTAGTACTATTATTAAATATTTGTCTTATGCACAACAACATTTTAGGTACAACATAAACCATGCATCAACAAAGGATTAAGGCTCAAGACTAGGTTTGATGTTTGTATGAGTCTATATTTTTGGTTATTTATTTTTATCTTTCTTGAGTCAAAGTTTTATAAAAGATGTATGCTAGCTTGGAAACCGTGAATACACACACCGGGGTGTGAAAGTTAAAAGTTCAAATTTTCTAAAGATCGTACTGTACGATCAGCTCATTAAAAAAATATTTAAAAGGGGCAATTGAGTGAGTAAATTTGTTAAACTAATAATACTATACAAACTCAATCGTACAAGATGATCAATTTGTATACGAGCACCTAGCTGCCAATCAAATTTAGGCCAGAATTTTAAATTTTAACTTTTAAACTAATAATATATATTGTATGAATAGGTTCATATTGTATTATATTTGAAATCATGCCTAAATTAATCATTGTAATTAGTCAATAAAACTAAGATTTAATTAATGAATTAGATCATACAATATAATCATAATTATACTGGTTGATTCGTAGAGATAAATTTTTATCGTCTTAGGGATCATTCTAAATGAAACTTAATTGGGTTAAACTATTTGTATAATACAATATTAATCATACTAGATGATTGACAGAGATGATTTTTAATATCCGAGCGATCAACATGGATGAACTTAAGTAAATGTACTAATTATATATATGATTACTGATTCATACTATATGATCTATTTAAGATTCTTAACTGATTGTACTAGGGTTTATTCATCATACAAAATGGATAGGGATTTTTAAACTAATCATATTGAATGAACCTCATATCATACCATATGAATAAAATATGTTAAATTACAAAATTAGGGTTTTTTAGAACCTTTTATTTAAACATTTCTTATTTTGTGTAAGAGGATCTTATATCTTCTTTTTTTTTTTTTTTTTTGACAGAGCTTCTCTATAAGTTAGTGTTTGATGAGGGGGCAATGCTATTTGGGACAGATAGAGATGAGGTTTTGAGATAAAAGGGCCTTGTGAGATCATGGAAATATATGAAAGGGGTTCTACATACAATTGCTCCATGAACATTCACCTTCCTCCTCCAAGAGTTATTAGTTTGCTTGAGGGAAATTCTAGGAAGACGCTCACGGTGTAAAAGTATTTTGTTACTCTGTCATGCCAGGTTGGTGGAAGAGATTCAGGCTTATTTGCCTCACTAAGAGAGTGAAAGAGATTCAGATTCTCTACCTCACCGTGGATGGGTGGAAGTGATTTTGTAAGAGCTTATCTGCCTTACTATAATGAGAGTTACTAAAGGATTAGTATAAAACCCAAAGTGGAGGACTCCGGGAAGTGGATATAGGTTAAGGTTTGATCGAACCACTATAAAAATTTTAGCGTACTAATTCAATTTTTATTTAGCACTTTTATTTTTCACATTTTAAATTTTGCATATTATATTCTTGGAAATTTTGGTTGAAAGTATTGTAATTACTTTGGATTAATTTTTGTGAAAGAGAAAAATAAAAAAAACCTAAAAATAAAAAAAGAACAAAAAATACCTTTTTGTTCATTTTCTACAAAATCAAAAATATAATTTTTATTTGATTGTTTGTTGTTTGCTTCCACTTGTCTATTTTGTTAAAATTTTTCAAAGAAAAGTTTTAAAACACCAATTAATCCCTAGTCCGTGGTTAGGTCAACTCGACCTACGTCCACTCCCCAGAGGCACCCTCCAAGTATTGTACTAAACTCAGTGACTCTTCTTTTGCTCCCATAGTAAGGCAGAGAAGCCTTTACAAACCTTCTTTCCACCAACACCGATGAGGTAGAGAATCCGACTCCTTTTTCTTCTTCCTGAAGAAGGTAGAGAACCTTGATTGATTGTTGAAGTAAATATCTCTTGAACCTCCAAGGACTAGGGATGATGATTGAAGAAGATGACTTGGATCCTTGCTTGGAGCAACCTTTGTGAAACCCCTCATAAACTCCCCCTCATAAGATCCTCTCTCTATCTCCCTTTCTCTCCCTCTCCTCTAGGCTCTCTCAGGTTAAGGTAGTCACAAAAGAATGATCTCCTGGGTAGAATAAGAGGTCTTAAATAGAAGAGCTTTGGAATAGCTCTTAATTGAAACAAATCGACATTATCATAAAGGATTATATAAAATATCGTCCTCGTACGATCAGTACAAATATCAGCCAGGACAATTTGGGACGATCAGAAGATTTTTGTTCATATCATCCAGGATGATAGGATATTGTCCTGAATGGATGTCTGGATAATAGAAAAATAACTTGATCATCCAAGATGATTTCGTGATCATCCCAGTTGATTAGTTTAATTCAGTGCATATCATCCAGAGCATCGCCCGGAATAGAACCTGGCTAATGTTTGATCATCCAGGAACAACCAAGGTTTATGAATTGATTATCCCGGCCGATCTTGTGATTATTCAGGATGATATGATCGAGCAATCAAACCTTAATTGATTTTCTTAATTACCAGATTAATTTAGGTATAATTATACTCCGTCATCCGGGATGATGTCCTGAACGATGTCCAAAAATAAAAGCTACATAAATAGATCTGGCGGTTGATTTTTTTTTATTTGAGATTATCGTCCTAACCGATATGAATATCATCAAGGACAATATGCTTAATGACGTCTGCCTTAACTAGGATGCCTTAATTAGGGTTTTTATTTTTAACTGATCATCCAAGCCGATTTATGGATCATCCTGGATGATGTGGCCAAAAATAATAAACTCTAATTAGTCAAAAAATTTCTCCCAAGTGTGTGTGTGCAAGGTTACTTAGCATCAGGAACCACTTTATTTACAATTGACTCAAGAAAATGAAAAGCTTACAAACTGACTCAGACCGAGTCTACCCAATCTTAAGCTGGTTTAAATTATAGCTTTGATTTTGTGGACCTGAAATGTTAGTAGGCATGACAGTTGTAGAGAATAAGATATGTTTGCTACCATCAAAATTTTATTCTCTAAAATCAAATTCGCAATAATCTGCCCCTTTTTGATGATGAAAAACACAAAAATAATTAAAGCAATCAAAGCAGTTTAATGGAAATATTGTGAAGAAACAAACATTCAACTATCCAACATAAAACACAACAGAACAAACAATATAACTACTCCCCCTTTTGATATCACAAAAAGGAGAAGGGAAATAAGAAAATAAACAAAGTAGAGACTTCCAAATAGATTCATACTACAACAAGAAAAAAGAAATAATACCATAAAAATAAACTAAAAGAAGGACAGCCCCTGATCATCCGAAGGAGGAGGTGGTGGTGGCGGTGACTGCTGAAAGTAACTGGAAAGAGTGGCAAACTGCTCTCTAAACCAGGCCATATCCTGGTCGTGCTGGTGCTGTTGGAGAGCCACGTAAGAGTCAAAGCAATCAACGTCCTTAGCATGTTGTTTCTTATGGGTAGCAACGTAGTTCTCAAACTATGTCTCCCATTAGTCGGATCGCTCCACTAGTTGATTTAGCTAAGAGTGCTAGTGGAGCAGAGCATGTGCAAGAACAGGTGCAGGAGCTGCCTCCTCCTCAGCTCCCTCAGCTTTATCATTCCCCAGGTGGAGATGAGTACTGTGAAGAACATGGAAGGAGTTACTTGAGTAGAAGGCAAGCTAAAAATTTGGTGGGGAAAGATATTGGAAGTTGTATTTGAATTATAGGATATAGGAAATAATATGTCCTAGGGCAAGATTGGGCTTCCTCCTATATCCTGGATCTCGAATACTAGTCTGATGCTCAATGTATCAAAAAATCAAATTATATGCATTAAATTCACGATGGGCCAAAATGTAGAAAGTGGTGATTAAAAGGAGTGAAGTGATATGAATGCGATCACCAGCTTTTGGAATAATAGAGGTGCGAAGGACATGTTGGATTGTCCTAGCATCTTTGAATAAGCTGCTAGATTCTCCAACATAAAAGGAAGCATTAGGGTTTCTTAGAAATTGGTTGGACAGAGCCCAGTCATAGTCTGGATCTGAACACAGGGTGTGGAGTTTGTCTCCTGTGGTAGATAGTTGTAGGAGCTCTTGACAGTCCTGATAAGTGATTTTAACAGGTCATTTATTTACGTAGGACTGAAGAGCGATAAAAGTGGAGTTAATGCGAAGGCTATAGAAGAACTCAAATAGTAACTCTAAATCAAATGGAATAGTAAGAGTAAGGAAGAAAGTGAGAGTAGTGTGAGCAAATAGATCGAGGACAGGATAGGAAAGAATGTATGGGTTGACAATTCAAGAAACAGTGATCCCGACCATCTTGTACCTCTGATAGGTGGCTTGATTAGCCACCTCAGTGAAGCGAGGGTCTAGAGTTGCCCTCGAGGTGCTTTTAGAAGGTATGCGAGACCTTTTGCCACCTATCATAATCCGAAAAAAAATGGGAGGGCGATTATGAAAGTAGAAGGCTTGGGTGAGAAAACCTATTTGAGAGTCTCAGATTTTAAAGAAATGATTTGATCATCCAGGACGATACAAAATCATCCAGAATAATCGAGTGCAATAATTGCATCTGGGATGATTGGTCAAAAGGCAGTAAAGTCATCTAGGACGATCAGAGATCGTCTGGGATGATAGGACACAGGCATTCATCATGAGGAGTCAAACCAGATGACCGTTGAAAAAGAAGATCATCCTGACCGATTAGGTGTATCGTCTAGGATGATGCACAATAATGGATCGTATCGGCTGAATTTAAAATGTTTAAAGAATTGCTAAATGTATCGTCCATGATGAACATATGTATCGTCTAGGCCGATTACCAATAATTGTAAAAAAATTGTGAAGATCGTTTAGGACGAGGAGGATCGTCTAGGACGATCATAAAAAGTTAAAGCAGAAGATGATCAAATCATCCAGTATGATAAAGGATCATCCAGGACGATTAGAAGCAGAAGAGTCAAAATAGCCATCGGATGGAATTTCAAGTGTGAATTGAACAGATCGTCCAAGACGATATAAATATCATCTGGGACAATGTGATAAAAAGTTTGAAATCAAATGATGAATGGAGATGATCAAAGAAGGCCCAAAAAATATAAAAATCAACAAAAAAGATAAAAATAAAACTTGAAATAGACAAAAAATATTAAAAGGAATGAAATAACAAAGTTTTTTTAATCAAAGCTAGAATATGATAAATTCTCCATGTGATTGAATTACAAATTCATAAGAATCAATGAGTTAATATCATCAAAATCTAGAAAATGATAAAATAACCGATCCTGTTAGCCCTAACTCGGACTTCTCCCAAGACAAATTATTTTTTGAAAACAAAGGTCTAAATCAAAAAAATTAATTGGATAATAAAAAGAGATTCATTCAAAACTTGGTTCCAAAAAAATATTGTATAGAATATTATATCAAAGTAATTAGTCACGATCATAAATTCTGAAATCAAGCCTTTGAAAAATATCAAGTGACACTTGAATTCTTCTAAGATTTAAAAATTTCAAAAGAGAAGGAAGCTTGCTTTTGGTGGACTCATTTTATACCTCTTGTCAATTGATTGGTACTCTTTACGCATGTTTTGATTTTTGATACACTTTATGTATATTTTTTTTTTCAATTTGGCATCATTGAGCATCTTTTGATTTGGCATCATTGGCCACATTATTTATTTATTTTTTACAAGCTAGTTCCATTTTTCAAAATTCTTAAATATTCTTAGTTGTGATTATATCTTCCATATATTAGAGAAGAAAAACCCACTCTCTAATATAAGAAAGAATGAATCACAAAATAGAATAAAAAATCATATAATTAATATAATGACAAGATTTTGAAAATTTTGAAGATAATATAAAGAATTTGAACATTATATTTATAAGATAGATTATTGTATCAAGAATGAAAAGATCTCAATTGCAAAGTTCAGTTATTAATTTGAGATAGACTTTTATTTAGAAAAAAAATACACCACTAAAAAGAAGTTGGAGGAAAAGAAAACAATCAATAGTGTTTTCCCCTTTAACTGATTTAGAAATGTTAAACATTGATTACAAATTTTTTTTTTTTAAAAAATAAGACATAAGATATCAATTCAGCAGTGACTAAAAGAAAAATAAAATAACGATAAAAATTAAATCAATAGAAGTAAAATAGATGAAAAAGTAAAATAAACAAGGAAAAACTACAAAAAGAAAATAATAAACAACATATAATAAATCAGAAATCAGTAAGAATCAAGTTCATGCATTAATCACACCCAATCTGGTCTTTAAAGTGTTGAAAGTGTCAAAGGCCAGTGATTTAGTAAAGATTCTTAGTTGCCACATGGTGTAACTCCCTAAAGTAATGTACTGAGCTTCAGTAGTAGAAAGTGTAATAAAGTTTTGCTTTCTACTGGACTAGGAGATTAAAGACTATCCTATGAATTGGCATGTCCCAAAAGTGCTCTTTCTATCCACCTTATATCCTGCAAAATTAGAATCAGAATATCCAATAATCTCAAAAGAAGTGTTATGCCTATGATACTAGATTCATAAGTTTTTGGTCCCTAAGAGATATATATGAATTCTCTTAATTGTAATAAGGTGGGATTATTTAAGATCAGCTTGAAATCTAGCACAGAGATAAATACTAAATATTATATCAGGTTGACTATTAGTCAAGTGAAATAAAGATCCAATCATCTCTCTGTACTTCTTTTGATCAACTGATTTTCCATTTAGGTCCTTATCCAACTAAACACTAGAGGTCATGGGATTATTTATTGGCTTAGCTTTATCCATTTCATATTTCTTCAAGATGTCCTGTATACTTTGATTGATTTAGAATGGTTCAATCATCCAGTTGTCTTATGTTAAACCTTAAAAAGTAGAATAACTCTCCCATCATACTCATCTCAAATTCCCTACTCTTTATTTTAGAAAAATCATCACATAGCCTTTTATTAGAATATCCAAAAAGTATATCATCGATATAGATCTGAAAAATGAGTAATTTATCTCCTACTTTCCTTAGAAAAGGGTGGTGTTTATGCTCCCCTTAACAAACTCCCTTTATAGTAAGAATGTGCTAAGCCTCTCATACTAAGCTCTGGGTGCCTACTTTAATACGTATTAGGCCTTTTTTAATTTGAAAATATGATTTGGAAATTGGGAACTCTAAAAAACTAGAGGTTGCTCTATAAATACATCTTCTATTATTACTCCATTGAAAAAGGCACTCTTAATGTCCATTTGGAAAAGCTTAAATCCCTTATAACAGGCAAAGGCTAGTAGCACTCTAATGGCTTCCAATCTAGATATAGGGGTAAATGTCTCCTCAAAATCAATCCCTTCTATTTTATTGTACCCATTAGCCACCAATCTTGCCTTATTCCTAACCACCACACTAGAATCATTAATTTTATTCTTAAAGACCCTTTGGTTCCAACTATACTTTGTCCCTTTAGTCTTTTAACAAGCTCCCAAATATCATTCCTGACAAATTTACTTAATTCCTCTTGCATGGCTAAGATCCAAAACTCATCAGAAAGGGTTTGGTTGATGTTGGTGGGTTCAGTCATTGAGATAAGGGTAGAGTGGTTCACTTTTTCCCTAAGTCCATACATAGTCCTAATACCTTTAGAAGGGTCTCCTATGATCAGTTCTTTAGGATGACTTGAAGAAAATCTCCAATCTCTAGGCAATGTGTGTGTAGGTTCAACCCTTTCCTCTAGATTTATATTTTCTACTCCTTTGGTAATCTCACCTACTCCTTCAGTGTTTTGGAGCTCTACCCTCTTCTCTAAATTTTCAACTCCTGTGGTAATCTCTCCAAGTTCAACTTTATCCTTAACTCTAGACTTCTTAGGATCAGATTCATCAAACACTATATGAGTAGTCTCCTCTACCACTAATGTCCTCTTATTAAACACCCTAAAGGATTTTCCCACACTTGAATATCCTAAGAACACTCCATCAAATTTTGGGTCAAATTTTCCTAAGTGTAACTTTCTATTGTTAAGAATAAAAACCTTACATCCAAATATATAGAGGTGGGAAAGGTTGGGTGTCCTACCCTTAAGGATCTCATAGGGTGTCTTATGAAATTTGGTTCTAATATTCACCCTATTCAACATATAACAAGCTGTGTTTATCGCTTCAGCCTAAAAGTACTTTAGAAGTGAATACTCAGTAAGCATGGCTCTAGCGGCTTCAACTAAGGTCTAGTTCTTCCTTTCAGCTACCCCGTTCTGTTGAGGGGTCCTAGGAGCTGAGAAGTTGTGTCTAATCTCCTTATCCTCATAGAAGTCTCTAAATTTCTCATTTTTAATCTTCCCCATGGTCACTATGAATGATCAAAATCTCACAACCTAGCATTTTTTGAATCCAAGTGAAGAAGGTTCTAAACTCATCAAAAGACTCATTTTTATATGAGAGAAACCTTGTCTAAGTAAACCTTGAGTAGTCATTGACAATCATAAAACCATAGACTTTTCTCTCTAAGCTGGAAGTGCTAATGGGTCCAAACAAATCCATGTGAAGGACTTTTAAAGGTCTAGAGATACTAATATCTTTAATGGAGTAAAAAGATGATTGGACTTGCTTCCCTAGTTGGCAGGCATCACAAAGGTAGTCTTTGGAGAATTTAAGCTTAGGGACACATCTATCTAGGTCTTTCTGGGTCACTCTCATAAGAGTTTTCATACTAGATGACATAATTTTATGTACCACAACCATGAATCATCAGTAATAATTTTTAAGGAAAATGAAGCAGCACATTCAATATTATTTAAGTCAAGCATATAAACATTGTTGATCTGCTTTTCCTACAAAATAATGTTATTATTTAAGCTTATAATGCAAGTATTTGCCAAGAATTTATGATGAAGCCCTTATCATAAAGCTGGCTGATGCTGAGCAAGTTGTGTTTCAATCTATCTACAAGCAAAATATTTTCAATCAAAAGGTTCTTAGAGTTTTCGATTATACCTGCACCCACCACTTTCTTGGTGGTGTTGTTTCCAAGAGTAACCTTGCTTCCAGCCCTAACCTCCAATGAAATAAATTGGTTAGCATCTCTAGTCATGTGTTGTGAGCATCTGCTGTCCAGGTAACACATGCTCTTATGTAGCCTTTTGAGAGAGCAAGCCTACAAAATCATCAAACATTAAATTTAGTAACCTAAACATGTTTGGCTCCCTTCTTGTTGAAAGAAGAATGCAATGCATGTATGTTATGCAGTGAATCATGCAATTTGGGTCTTCACACCCAATGTGTACTACGGTGAACAGTGCAACTGTGTGAGATGTATCCTAACATGCTACATGAAAAATATCTAACCCCAAGAAAAGGGTTTACTAATCTACTCGGGTGGTGATGTTTCCTTTTAAAGTTATGTGATGCATGTTAAATTGGTTTGTTATTTTTTAAAGCATTGAGATTTTGTAATTTCTTAAACTCTTTTTCTAACTCAGTTTGAGATGACTTCAAGGAATCACGTGCATCAGATAATTCAATATGCTTTTTGTTTAATGCATCAAACTCATCAAGTAATGACATGTGATTGCTATTAATTATAGAATGATCTTTAAATAATATTTCATGCTCTTTTTGTAAATTTAAAAACTCCAATTTTAAACTAGCATGCGATTTCTTAAGTTTTCTAAATAATGCATGAATTTGTTTAGAAAATTGAAGTAATTATTTGTAGGTTAGTTCATATACCTCTTATTGGTCAGACTGACCAAGATGATCGTCCTCCATCAAGCACAAGTTTGTAGTCTCCTCTTCAGCTTCAGTCTCAGAGGAGTCAGACGCAGAATCTGCCTAGAATGCCTTTTGGAACCGCTTCTTATCCTTGTCCTTTCTGAACTTGGGTTTCTCCCCACCCTTCTTCTTGCTTGAGTGAGCTTTAAGTGTAGCACAATTAGCTTTAACGTGTCCCATCTTCCTGCATTCAAAACATATTATATTATTAGAATTCTTAAAATTTTTGCTACCCTTACTTTTATTCCAATTCTAATAGTTCTTATACTTCTTCTTTAGAAAGCTTTTGAATTGCCTCGTAATTAAGGGAACATCATCGCTTTTAGACCCAGAAGAGTCAGTGTATGTGTCTTTGGCCTTTAGTGCCACAATTTTCTCCTTCTTTTTCTCACCTGCATCAAGGTTTCTTTTATTCACCCCTTGCTCGTAAGCAATGAGTGATCTAAGTAAGTTATCAATCAAACAGGTATTCAAATCTTTAGATTCATAAATTACAGTAATCTTAGCATAAAAGGAAGAAGACAAACATCTCAAAATTTTATTAACCTTTTCATAATTCGTGAGTTCTCTTCTTAAAGCATGCAATGAGGTGACTATTCGAGTAAATCTAGTATACATGTCAGAAATTGATTCATTAGGCTTCATACAAAAAATTTTGTTGTCTTGTAATAGAATATTCATCCTAGATTGTTTAACTTCTTTGGTCCCTTTATAAGTGATACACAGTTTATCTCAAATTTCTTTATCAGTAGCACAAGTTGAAACACGTATATAATATTTTGATTTTAACGCATAGAAAAAATAGTTCAAATATTTTTCATTAAGTTGTGCTAAATCTCTATCATAAAGGGTCCATTCATAAAAAGGAAGTGGAGTAGTAATGCCATTAACTTTACCAGACAGAGGTGAATAACCTTCTTTAATAAGCATCCACATATGATAGTCAATTGATGGTAAAAATATAGACATGCAAGTTTTCCAAAAATCAAAAAGAATATTATCAAAAAAAGGTGGTCGGGTAATATAATACCTTTCCACAGTATTACGATTGTCGGAGTTAGTCATGGATCAAAATTCAAAAGTTTTCAAGAACTCGATTTTATAAATCCAGCTCTGATATTACTTGAAAGTTTGTTAGGGATGTTAAGCCCTTATGAACTAGCCCAAGGCTAACCAAGAGGGGGGTGAATTGGTATTTAAAAAATTTCTCACTCAAAACATAAATTCAAACCAAAGTTCACCACAAAGAAAATCAAAGTACGAAAATTAAAAGTGGAAAAAGCAGTAATAAAGAATATAGAAATTTATAGTAGTTTGGTCAATTCGACCTATGTCCACTCCCTAGAGGCATCCTCTGTGTATTGCACTAAACTCAGTAACTCTCCTTTTCCTCCCATATCAAGACGGAGAAGCCTTTACAAATCTTCTTTCCCCCAACACTGGTGAGGTAAAGAATCCAACTCCTTTTGCTTCCTCCTGAAGCAGGTAGAGAACCTTGATCGAATGCTAAAGTAGATCTCTCTCGAACCTCTGAGGACTAGGGATGACGATTGGAGAAGATGACTTGGATCCTTGCTTGGAGCAACTTTTGTGAAACCCCTCACAAACTCCCCCTCACAAGATCCTCTCTCTCTCTCTCTCCCTTTCTTTCCCTCTCCTCTAGGCTCTCTCAGGTCAAGACAATAATAAAAGATGATCTCTTGGGTAGAATAAGAGGTCTTAAATAGAAGTACTTTAGAATAGCTCTTAATTTCACCAAACTGACATTATCATCCAGGAGGATATAAATATCCTCCTGTATTATCAATATAAATATCAACTAGGATGATTTGGGACGATCATAAGATTTTTGTTCATATCATCCAGGATGATAGGAAAACATCGCCCTGAATGGAGGTCTGGACGATAGAAAAATAACCTGATCATCCAGGTCGATCTCGCGATCGTCCTAGATGATTAGTTTAATTCAGTGCATATTTTCTAAAGTATCACCTTGAATAAAAGTTGGCTAATGTTCAATCAACCATGAACAACTAAGATTTTTGAATTGATCATCCCGGCTGATCCTGTGATCATCAAGGATGATATGATTGAACAATCAAACCTTAATTGCTTTCCTTAAATACTATATTAATTTAGGCATAATGGTATTACATCGTCCAGGACAATGTCCTGGACGATATCCAAAAATAAAAGCTACCTAAATAAATATGGCGACTGATTCTTTCTGATTTAAGCCTATTGTCCCTACCGATATGAATATCATCCAGGATGATACACTTAATGACGAATGCCTTAACCATGATGCCCTAATTAGGGTTTCTATTTTTAACTGATCATCCAGGCCAATTTATGGATCATCCCGGATGATGTGACCAAAAATAATAAACTCTAAAAATAGTCAAAAAATTTCTCCCAAGTGTGTGTGTGCAAGGTTACTTAGCATCAGAAACCACTTTGTTTATAATTGACTCAAGAAAAGGAAAAGATTACAAACTGACTCAGACCTAGTCTACCTAATCTTGAGCTGGTTCAAATTACATTTTTGATCTTGTGGACATGAAATATTAGTAGGTAAGGTAGTTGTAGAGAAATAAAAGTGTTTTCTATCATCAAAATTCTATTCCATGAATTCAGATTCTCAACAACTAGTTCTACTAAAATAGTGACATCTTTTTATACTATAAGAAGAGGATTATCAAACTCTATAATAGGTCAATAAGATTTTGTGCTGCCTAATTGATGGTTTTGATGCAAAAGTAACTGCCATTTATAAATCTAAAGAATTAAATATATTTTTTTATAATATACTTGGCTCGCTTATTGCTTATGGGCAAAATGTGAGTAAAAGATTACTTGATATAGGTGACAGGAGGAAGGAAAAGATAGTGGCACTGAAGGACATATTGACCTCATTTCTATATGAGGTCACTAAGACCCACTTGGGTTTCTTCCTAGAGACCCGATGATTGGAAAGTGTCTACTTCCTAATTATATAGGTTTAAGGTAAGACCCAATTCAATCCCTATCAAATTCAACTCCACCTTCCAATTCAATCTCTGATCCTGCTTCCAACCAACTTTCGAATCATATTCAATCAATTTTAATAATCCAATTGAATTTCATTGATATGGATGGTCCAATTCCATTCATTCAACTCCTAAATCTAATTCAGATCCAACATTCCAAATCAAATTTTTGTGTTAAGAACCCAGATCTTGAAACCCATTCTAGGTGATTTTCCTATCACCTTGAAACCTAATTAATTGGCATTTGAGTTAGAGTCTATCAAGTGCATGTTGATATGACATGTCTCTAGTGCTAACCTTTCAAATTTAAGCCCATTTTGAGGTCTCCAGACCTAGAAACCAGGTTAATCTCCAAAGGGTGTACGTAAAACTTTCAAATATTTATAGCCTATGCCACTATATATATCATCCGGTGGAATTTGACCTTGGGACCCATTTCAAACTGCCCAACTACATTCATAACATTTTTTAAGACCTATTGACCACAAACCTACACTTTCCTACACCTAATTTAACCCAATGATGAATAGGGGTCAAAATGACCAAAATGCCCTTTAAGAGATTTTTTGGTCTTTTTACCCATAATCTAACATGGCTTTCCCACCTCAACCCATAAAACATATCCCAATGTATCATGAATGTCATTTAGGATCCATTGGAGCCAAACCTAGACCTTGGATCAACCTAGTTGACCTAGGTTGACCCAAAAGCCCCTTAAGGTTTAAAATAGTCATTTTGATTAAAGTGGCGTCCATAGATCTTGAAACCACCCCAGTGAACTCCAAATATCAATCCAAACTTGTTGAGCCCAGACCCAACCTTTGGGTAAACCTATAGTTCTTTAAGGATCTAAATGGGTTATTCTAACCCATTCGATCAAATCAAACCTTTCAAACCTTCAAATCTTCACTTATGGATGACTCAAACATACTCCAAGCCTTGGAAAATCAAATCCAAATGATTTTGACCAAGTCAACCCAATATCACTTGGTCAAATCTCATTAAACATTCATGTTTCCATTCAAACTCCCATTCTTGAGTTTCAAATCCCTTTCAAATAAATCCCACCAGTTGGAGTTTGACACTTGGCCTGCCACCTCACTTGTGTATGACTATTTGACCAGTTAAGCAGTCAACACAAGGTTTTGAATGAGTCAAAATTGATCAAATTATTACCTTAAGATATCACCACTCGACTTCAAGTCATTTAAGTCTTCCAACCAGTTCAACACCCCCCTCACATGCCCCCTCATGATCTGCTAACCAGTTTGACTGGTCAAACTATTAACCTAAGCTCAAATGAGCTCTCTTGGTCAAACCCCTCTCATATGCCCAAGTCCTTCTCAAACCTTTTTAGTTGGCATGCCCAAATGAGAGCTAAAGCTCTCTTGTAGCTCACTAAACCAAGCCCAACTCTTGGTTTAGCCTTAAATGGAAAATTGTTCCCTCCACAAGCCTAAAGCAACCAATGGCCTTAGGGCCTTTTCAGCCTCTCCCCTTGCCATGTAATGGCCTTGGATGTTGAGATTGTTGTAACTTAATTTTGTAATTATTGATACTCCTGCAATATGCATGTGTTTTTGATGATTTCAAATATTATTATTTTAATTATAATTTCTCCTAACATATTTTGGATGTATTGTTTTTGTTGTTTGTGTGTACAAACATTTTAGGAAAATCATACTCTAGATTGTTGAAGACTTTAAATCAGATTAAGTTTTATTGTAATTAGAGTCTATACTTTTTCTTTTTATTGAGTAGGAGAGAGTGTGATTGTAATATAGTAACCATTAACACACACACTGGGGGAGTTTAAAATCTGAAATTTTTTAAGCTAATCATATTGTATGAAATACATGTTGTATGGGACAATTTGTTCAGTTATACTCTCATATGAGTAGTTAAACAACGAGAGGAGAATTTTTTTTATGTACTTATCATAATGTACGAAGCATTTTTCATATAGATGACGTTAAGAGTATAAATTTGATGAGTCCCTTTTCGTTACAATGAATTTCAGAGTTTTCTGAACTGATCATACTATACGATATGTTATTCATATAGATGATGTCCTGAGTATGAATTGGATGTGTCTCTTTTTGTCCCAAGGAATCTCAAAGTTTTTTGAATTGATCGTACTGTATGATATCCTATTTATACAAATGACATCCATAGTACAAATTGGATAGGTCTCTTTTCATATTGATAAATCTCAGAGTTTTCTAAACTAATCGTACTATATGATATCCTATTCATACAGATGACGTTCAGAGTATAAGTTAGATGGGTCCCTTTAATCCTGATGAATTTAAAAGTTTTATGAATAGATCATACTATATGATATCATGTTCATACAGACGACATCCAGAGTAAGAATTTGAAGCATCCCTTTTCATCCCGATGAATGCCAAATCTTTCTAAATGGATCATGCTATATAATTTCTTATTCATACAGATGACTTCTAGAGTATGAAAATGTGGGGTACTTTTTCATCCCGACATAGTTGAGTTTTTCTAACCGTTCATATAGTACGAACATGGTTCGTACTGGACAATCATTACGTATGAAAATATTTTATACATATTCATACAGGTTCATATGCAACAGTTTTTGAAATGTTCATACGTAAAAAAAATGAACGTACTATACGATCGTACATGCTCAAAATGAAAAATTTTAGTTTTTTAGACAATTTTTTCTTGTCTTTCATATAAAAGTTCCTTAGAAACTGACATGAAAAATATTGTTCTTCATGTTTTTTCAAGGGCAAGTGAAAGAGTGATTGTGGGAGAGTGTTTGAGAGAGAGTTCTTGCAAGTAGAGTGTGAAGGGATCATAAGGATACTCAAAGGTAAGAATCTCTTTTGTTTTTTGGTTACTACTCATCCTTTCTTCTTTCTAGTTGCTCGAGAGAAGATCTTTGAAGAAGATCCAGTTCTCTACCGACACTTGGAGGGTGTGAACAGATGATAATTTTTTGCCAATACATAGTGGGTGTGAAATGATGACGGTTCTCTGCCAACACTTGGAGGCAATGAAAGGATGGTAGTTCTCTATCGATATTTGAAGGGTGTAAAAGGATGACAGCTCTTTGCCACACCAAGG
The DNA here is from genome assembly GCA_022539455.1 of Dendrobium nobile. NCBI lineage: Eukaryota > Viridiplantae > Streptophyta > Magnoliopsida > Asparagales > Orchidaceae > Dendrobium > Dendrobium nobile. The sequence goes on along the minus strand of CM039728.1, from coordinate 15,401,321 downwards.
ATTAGTGGAAGAGAGAAAAATTGTGAAGGCTTCTCCGCCTTATTATGGGGGCAAAAGGAGAGTCACTTTTGGTAATAGTGCAATACATGAAGTGGGAGTCTTCAGAGAGTGGACATAGGTTTTGTTGGACCAAACCATTATAAATCTATGTGTCTTTTTTTTTGTCATTTTTATTTTCTACAGTTTAGTATTTATGGTTGAAAATTTTACTTTTGAAAAAAATATAAAAATCAATTTTCTATTAAAAAATCCAAGAAATTTTTAAATAACCAATTCATCCCCCTCCCCCCACTTAGTTAGCCTTGGGACAATTACATAGGTTTAACAACCTATACGAAATCTATAAGTGATATCAGAGCTTTATTTTTAAACTATAAGTTTAGACTATTTTTTTAAAATGATAATTGCTAGTTTTAGAAACTTAAATAAACTTGATGGGTAATCAATCACTATAACTCCGTTATTTGATAATATCCCTTTCAATTTTTGAAAAACACGTATGTTTACATTTCTTCAATTGCTTGACTATCGCATGTAGATTTTAGTTCAGGAAGGGTATACTAAGCCAACTAGACTTGTAGATGACATTAGAGTTGAAGCATCTTTTGCTGACTGGACTGTAGAAGAACACGAATTAGCACAACTAAATACAAAATGTTTAAATAGTTTTTTTTTTATACTCTTAAGTTTAAAGATTACATGTAGGTTTCTACTTGCAAAGTAGAAAGGACATTTGGGGCTTTGTATTATATATGAAGGGACTAATGAAGTGAAGTAATCTAGATTAATATCCTGTTACATGATTATGAATTATTTCACATGAAACCTAATGAATATATTTCTGACATGTAGACAAGATTTACTCAAATAGTCAATTATATACATGCATTAGGTAGGGAATTAATAAATGATGAAATGATTAATAAAATTCTTTGTTGTTTGTCTACTGCTTATGATGCTAAAATAATTACTATTATAGATCTAAGGACTTAAATATTTGTTTTATTAATAATCTTCTTGAATCACTAATTGCTTAGGAGCAATGAGTGACTCAAATGAAGATTGATGTAGGAGAACAACAAAAGGAGAAGAACATAGCACTGAAAGTGCATGACTCGAAGAGTGATTAGTCACAACCTAATGATGAGGATAACATTGCCTTGATGATAAGGCAATTCGGGAGTTTTCTTAAAAGGAAGCAAGGAGACGCCAATAGTAGAATAAAGGTAAGATCCATAGAAATGTTAAGGTTTCTAATGATGTAATTTGTTATAAATGTAAGAAACCTGGACATATAAAAATAGAATGACCTAATCTTAAAACCACTCCTAGCAAGGAGAAGGTAGTGGAGAAAGCAAATGTGAGAAATGGCAAGAAGAGAGTTCAGAGAGCTTTCTAAGAGGACTCAGCTTTGGATTCATCAGAAATAGAAAAAGGAAGAAGAAGTCACCAACTTATGCTTAATGGTCGATAATCTTTATCATTCAAATAAAGAAGAGGTATGTGACTTAACCTATAATAAATTTCTTGAAGTTTCTGAAAAAATTCATACTGCATATAGAAAACTCAAGAAAATACATGCTAGATTAAATTTAGAATTACAAGAGTTATAAAAAGAGCATGAAACCCTTAGGAAAGATCACACACAGATTGAAAACAATCACATAAGTGTACTAGATGAATTTGATGATTTGAATAAGCAAAATGAATTACTAAAATTATCCTGCACTAAATTGAAAAAAGAATTTAAAATTTTAAGGATGAATCTAAAAGTAAAAAGTACTATTTGAAATATGATATTAATGTGTTAGAAGATGTTAATTCATTTCTTAGAACTTAGGTGAAAGCTCTTGAGGAAAATATGACACCCCATACACATGAAGATTTTACTAATCCTATTTTGAGATCAAAAATCTTAAAACTTAGGAAGAGAGTTTTATTATCAGAGATTAAGAAATTCTTTTCCTAGAGTTAAGTGTTTTACTTATGGGATGATTGGATATATTTCACACACTTGTACTTTACATAGTAAAACTTATTTAGTGTGAAGACCAAAGATATATAAAATAAGTCATATCATATATGCATCTAGTTTAAATTTTCAAAGAGGTGAAACCAAACTTGTTTGGGTTCCCAAGACTAACGTTTGATTGTTTTGTAGAGTTACTTTCATAAAAGATCTCATGAGAGCATTTGGTACATGGACACTGATTTCTCAAAGCATATGACTGGAGACACTACTCAATTCATATCACTGGAAGCCAGAAATGGAGGCAAGGTTATATTGGGAGATAACACCACTAGGAATGTTGTTGGCACTATTATGATAAAAAACTTGAATATTTTTTTTCATTAAGAATGTATTACTTATAGAAGGCTTAAAATATAATTTATTAAGTATTAGCCAGCTATATGACAAAGAGTATAACATTAAATTTTTTCCCACTAACTGCATTTTATGATAAAATGGAAATGATGTATTACATGGAACTAGGGTAAATAATGTTTATATGTTAGATTTGAACTGTATTAAAACTCCTAATGCTTTTTTGTTTAAAAATAATTTCTAATAAATCTTAGTTATGGTATAGAAGGCTTTGTCATACTAGCATAAAAATTCTTAAGAAAATTTCCCAAAAAGAATTGGTTAGAGGTATACTAAAATTAGACTTTACTAAGGATCACCTTTGTTATGCATGTCAACTAGGAAAATAGGTGAAGTGCTCATTTCATTCCACTAAGGATCTTAGAACTAGCAAATCATTGGAAATAATAAATATGGATTTTTTTGGAATGGTTAGCACTATAAGTCTAGGAGGGAAGGTATACGAACTTGTGATTATTGATGATTTCTAAAGATAAGTTAAAATTTTATTTTAGAAGAGTGAATCATTTGAGGAATTTATAAAATTTTCAACTTAGATTTAGAGGAAACTAGGAAGTGAAATTTTATCAATTCAAAGTGATCACGAAGGTGAATTTGAAAATGAAAATTTTGAGAATTTTTTTGTAAAGAAGTTATAATTAATCACAATTTCTCTGCACCTAGGATCCCTCAGCAGAATGTGATAGTCAAAAGAAAGAACATAACATTAATTGAAGTCACTAGAGCCATGTTGGTAGAATATTCACTTCCTAAATAATTTTAGGCTGAAGCGGTTAATATTGTATCTTATGTTTTGAATAGGGTGAATATTAGATCAAAATTGAACAAAACACCCTATGAGCTTCTAAATGGGAGAACACCTAATTTGTAACTATTTACATGTATTTGGATGTAAGGTGTTCATTCATAATAATGAAAAATCTTATTTAGGAAAATGTGATCTAAAATCAGATAAAATAATTTTTCTTTGATAGTCTAGTATTAAAAACTCATATAGAGTATTTAATAAAAGATCTTTGATAGTTCAGGAGACCACGCATATTATATTTGATGAATATGATATTTTGGAAGAGCCAAGTTTGAAGGATAATGATATAGAAAATAACTCTCAAAGGATTGAGAAGATAAACTTGGAAGAAAATTTGGAGAAAGAAAACCCTTTGCCTAAAGAATTAAAATTTTTCTAAAAACCATCTTAAGGAAATGATTTTAGGCAAACCTAGTGATGGTGTTCAGATTAGGAATGGTCTTAGCAAAGAGGTTAACCATTCTACCTTTATTTCAATGATAGAACTCATAAATATTATTCAAGCACTTTCGGATGAATTTTGGAGTTTAGCCATACAAGAAGAGTTAAATCATTTTGTAAGGAATGATGTTTAGGAATTGATTAAAAGGCCAAAGAATCAAAGTGTAGTTGGAACTAAGTGGGTATTTAAAAATAAAATGAATGACACAGGAGTTATTGTTAGAAATAAGGCTAGATTGGTGGCTCAGGGGTATAATCAAATTGAAGGGATTAATTTTGAGTAGACTTTTTCCCCTATAACAAAACTTGAAGTAATTAGAGTTTTGTTAATTTTTACCTATTTTAGAGGATTTAAATTATTTCAAATGGATGTTGAAACTGCCTTTTAAGATAGAGTGATATAAGATGATATTTATGTTGAACAACCTTCAGGTTTTGAAAGTTCTAAATTATGTAATCATGTGTATAAACTAAACAAAGCATTGTATGGATTGAAACAGGCATATAGAGCTTGGTATGTGAGGCTAAGCACTTTTTTATTAGAGAGATCTTTTATAAAAGGAAGTGTGGACACCACTTTCTTTTTGAAGAAATTAGGAGACGATATACTCATTGTTCAGGATATGTTGATGATATCATTTTTGGTTCTACTAATAAAAAATTTTGTGATGATTTTTCAAAAATAATGAGTAGTAAATTTGAGATGTGTTTAATGTGAGACTTAAGTTATTTTTTGGGTTTTAGCATTAAGCAAATTGAGGAGGGAATAAATCTTAGTCAGTCAAAATATGCTAAGGACATCCTCAAGAAGTATGAAATGAATAATGCTAAATCAGTAAGTACACCAATGAGTTCCTCACTTTAGTTGGATAAGAACACAAAGGGAAAATCTGTTGATCAAAAGAAATTTAGAGAAATTATTAGATCTTTGTTTTATTTGATAACTAGTATATCAGATATTAACTTTAGTGTTTATTTGTGTGCTAAATTTCAATTAAATCTAAAAGAATCATATTAAAAAGGATTTTGAGATATCTTTTAGGAATTTAAAACTTAGGAATTTGGTATTCTAAGTATAATTCTTCATTTAAAATTATTAGATATTTTAATTTAGACTTTGCAGGTTGTAGGGTTGATAGAAAGAGTACATATAGAACTTATCAATTTATAAGAAATTATTTAGTTTCTTAGTCGAGTAGAAAATAGAATTCTGTAGCCCTATCTACTACTAAAGTTGAATACATTGCCTTAGGAAGTTGTGTGGCACAAGTTCTTTGATAGAAACAACAGTTGATTGATTTAGAATTTATATTAAGCACAATTCCAATCTATTGTGATAATACTATTGCCATTTGTATTTCAAAGAATCATATTCAATATTTTAGAACCAAACATGTAGACATAAGACATCATTTCAATACAGATCATGTAGCCAAAAGGAGAAATTGAATTGAATCATATTTCAACTGAAAATCAACTTATAGATATTTCTTGTAAAACCACTAGCCTTTGGTACTTTTAGCATCTTAAGAACAAGGTTATGTGTGATTGATCTTAATGCTTAGATAAAATCTTTTGCAAACTTGATCTGTTTTTATGTGTGTTTGATTTTATTTTTTTATTATTGTTTTAGTTTAGTTGTGAGTGTTTTTATTTTAGTTTTTTTAAGAGATTTTTAACTTTGACATTCGTCACTTGTATAAGGTTGATTGAATATGAGAAATTTTTTTGGATTTCATTTTCTAAGTGTTTTATTTATACCTTATGAAATTATTTTTGTATTATACGAACTATGTAGCATGCCATTAATTTGTCTTAGAGTGTATAAATAAAAAATAGATTTTTATAAAATTTTGTACTATACGATGCGGTCTGTATAGATTTATCTATACACATGTAGATGGTTATCCGGGTGGAAACAATTATCATAATTGATTGTATGTACAAAATCAAATTTCTATGTACAATCCACATGTCATTTTCTATGGGGACAAACCTAACCATCATTAAAATGATCTTAAATATTTAATCGTCTTGGATGAACATATGTTCATCTGTACGATCGTATGGTCAAAAAGTCTGTATAAAAGGATATCTCGTAAATTGTGTGTTTATGAAAAGTTTTTTTCATTTTGGACATTATCATTCATCCATACAAAAATTTTCTTGTCCCATACGATCTCAAGATCGTATATATGAAGCTATTTTTGTATTGTATGAAGGGTCATTTTTCTTTTAATAGGAGGGCTGTTGAATTCATTTCCATTCACTTCCAACCCCTTCTTGAATCGCTCTAAAAGCTCCAACCTAGGAATGACAAGTTCTAACGAGCGCTCTCGAGTAACTAAGGGATCATCATCTAGGGGTGGGGATGATAACTTCTTGTCTAGAGATAATGATGATTCTTTTTATAGGTATATAGCCACCAAAATCACTTCTTCAAGACTTCTCATTCAAGATGAAATCCATTTTTCTATTATGCCTCTTTTTGCTTCAACCTAGTTCTCTTTCATTTTAACTTTGATCTACGCTTACCACAGAGAGACTTTTCACTATTTCCTAATAAATATGAGGTTCAGTGAGGATTAAAGTAGGATAACATCATTTGTCAAAAAATTGCATGTGGAAATCACTAAGGAAGATCTAGAAACTTTTCTTCACATAAGGACTCATAGGACTAGAGCACACACTTTGACCTCTAAATCTGATTATGACTGGCCTGAGATAAATAAAACTTTTAGAGGTATAATTGAAGTCTATCACTTAGCTAGAGTCTACACATTAAATCAAAATGTCAGGGTCATCCAGCATGTCTTAAGAACTTCAATCATTCCTAAGGCTGGTGATTGCATAAATATGACTCATCTTCTATTTATCGTTACCTATTTGATCATGACTGGACAACCTATTGATGAGGCCCAACTCATCTTGGATTATTTTCATAACCTTTCTAAAATTGGGCTTCCTCATCATAAGAAGAAGAAAAAATATTTCTCTAGGATACTTAATGACCAATATTTTAGAAAAGAAGTACAATATTATTTATCCTGAACCTCCTACTGAAATGCCAATCTTCTTTATAGATGCCTCCTTTCGATATCTTTTTGGGAGAAATGAGAGTTCTAGTGAGGATACTGAGGGAGAAGGGGGAGCACCTGCACCTGCTCAGGGACCTGATCAGAATTACTTTTAGGAGTGGTCCAACGAATTGATCGATTAGAGACTCATTTTGATCAACATTTTGATCAAATTCAAACTCATCTAAACCAGTAGGATTCAAGATACCTAGAAGATATGGGGTGGATTCGAGGTTAGTTTGACTCGATAAGCATGAATGTAGCTATAATGAATAGCTATTTCTCAGTGTTCAATCAGCCACCTCCTCTAGACTAGGGCCCCTCTGAGTTTTAGTTGTACTTCCCTGATGTTGTTTGTATAAGATTTTTGCTTATGATGTGATGATGTCTTTATTTATTTCTTTATGTAGTACTTGTTTTTGTTTAGTCTTGTGTGGATGTTATGATATTTTAGGTTCGAATGTTTAGATGTTATGTTTATTGATATTAATGGCTTTGATGTATTTAATCTTTTTGATATCAATAAAAATAACATGTTTTGTGATGTTGCTTTTGTTTTTTATTTGAAATGTGAGTTTCTCTATATGAAAAGCTTGTTTTAATTAATCTCAAAATGTGTTATAAATTAACATGCATTACAAAATTAATTTTATTTTGAAATCTAATTTTTCAAAAAAAAAAATTAACTTATAACTCAATTAAATTAAGCATATCAATATCATGTTCTTTTTAGGCAAACATATTTGAATATTATTATTTCAATTTTGATATCTTAATATTGTTTTTTTTAATAAAATTATTTTTATTATTAGAGAAATTTGATTTTTAGATTATAGATTTTAGAAAGACTACAAAGAAAAAAAGGTATATCAAAAGAAATATATAATGTGTATAAAAAAAGAAAGAATGCGTAATGATTCACAAAATAAAAAGAGGCACAAAATTAGCCCAAATAAAAAAAAATTCATAAAGTGTGCCACAAATATTTGAAAAGATGCGCAATATCGGCAATTGAAATATTTATATTCTTTCATCTATGGTTTAATCTTTAATTCAAATCAATCTATTTTTTAATTATATTTTATATTAAAAATTGAAATTAACTAATATTAATTTCATCACTTTTACAATAATTCTCCTTTTCTAATTGTCTGGAATGCTTCATGACCTTGACAAAATTTTCTTATCTAAGTTGTTTTTTAATTTAAAATTTTTTAATCTTTCTTTTTCATCAAATGTAGTTAACTTTGTTATTGAAACTATATTTCAATCACTTTCAAGATCAATTATTTTGATTTCTCATTTGACATTTTTTATTTCAATTTTTTTTCCCTTTTTATTATTTTCAAAAGGGGGAGAAATCATTTTTGTTTGTGTTTTGTTTTTGAATGTTTATTTTAGTTTTGTGTGTTTGTGTTTTTGGATTTGTTTTTTTTTTTTTTTTGAATTTTTATGTTTTTGTGTATATGCTTATGTTTTTTAAATATTAAAAAAAATTGTGCTCTTCAAGAAATCTCCCTTTATTCATGTTCATTCTTTTAGGGGAAGCTAATGAGAAATTTAGGGTATGCATGTTAACTAAAATAATAACTATTTTTTCATCATAAAAAAGGGGGTGATTGTTGAGATTGTTGCAACTTAGTTATTCAATTATTGATATTCATGTAATATATATGTTTTTGATGATTTGAAATATTATTATTTTAATTATAATTTCTCCTAACATATTTTGGATGTATTATTTTTGTTTTGTGTGTGTACTAATATTTTAGAAAAATCATACTTCAGCTGTTGATGACTTTAAATCAGATTAGATTAAGTTTTATTATAATTGGAGTATGTACTTTTTCTTTTTATTGAGTTTGAGAGTGTGATTGTAATTGAGTAACCGTGCACACACACACTAGGGGAGTGTTTAAAATTTGAATTTTTTTTGAACTAATCGTATTGTATGAAATTCATGTCGCGCGAGATGATTTGTTCAGTTACACTCTCCTACGTGTAGTTAAATGAACGAGAGGAGAAATTTTTTTAAAGTGTTGATCGTATTATATGAAGGGTTCTTCGTATAAATGATCTCCAAAGTACGAATTAGATGGGTCCCTTTTCATCTGGATGAATCTCAGAGTTTTCTAAACTGATCGTACTATGCGATATCCTATTTGTATAAATGACATTTAGAGTATGAATTGGATGGGCCCCTTTTTGTCCCGACGACTATCAAAGTTTTCTGAATTGATTGTATTGTATGATATCCTATTTGTACAAATAATATCCAGAGCATGAATTAGATGGGTCCCTTTTCATCCTGATGAATCTCAGAGTTTTTTTAAACTTATCGTACTGCATGATTTCCTGTTTATTTAGAGTACGAATTTGAACAGTCCCTTTTCATCCCGATAAATAATAAAATATTTTTGAATGGATTTTACTCTATGATTTCCTATTCGTATAGATGATGTCCAGAGTACAAAAAAATGCGGAACCTTTTCATCCAGATGAAGTTGAAAAAAATTTTAACTGTTCGTACAGTATGAATATAGTTTATACTGGATGATCATCGTGTACGAAAATATTTCATAGAGATTCACATAGGTTCATACGCAATAATTTTTGAACAATTCGTACGTACAAAAATATGATTGTATTGTATGATCGTACAAGCTCTAAATGGAAATTTTTAGTTTTGTATATAGTTTTTTTATGTATTTTATATCAAAAGTCCTTAGAAATTAACGTGAAAAATGTTATTCTTTGTGATTTTTCAAGGGCAAGTGAAAGAGTGATTGTGGGAGAGTGTTTGAGAGAGAGTTCTTGTAAGTGGAGTGTGAAGGAATCACAAGGTTACTCAAAGGTAAGAATCTCATTTATTTATTGGTTACTACCCTTCCTTTCTTCTTTCTAGTTCCTCGAGAGAAGATCTTTGAAGAAGATTCGGTTCTCTACCAACACTTGGAGGGTGTGAACAAACGACGGTTCTCTATCGACACTTGGTCGGTGTGAAAGAACAACGGTTCTCTACCGATACTTGGAGGGTGTAAAAGGACGACGATTCTCTACCGACACTTAAAGGGTATAAAAGGATGGCAGTTCTCTACCGCATCGAGGGTATAAAAGGCTTCTCCGCTTTGCTGTGGGGGCAAAAGAAGAGTCACTTTTGGTAATAGTGCAATACCTAAAGAGGGAGTCTTCAGGGAGTGGACATAGGTCTTATTGGACTGAACTACTATAAATCTGTGTGTCAATTTATTTTCTGCATTTTTTTCTTTCTACACTTTAGTATTTGTGGCTGAAAATTTTACTTTCGAAAAAAAATAAAAAAATTAGTTTTCTAATAAAACATCAAAGAAAATTTTAAATAACCAATTAAACCAACTCTTGGTTAACCTTGGGAAAATTACGCAAGTTTAACAACCTATACATAATCTACATTAGACACATGTCAAGGATCCAAGGGAGTCCCCTAACCAATAAGGGCCATCTAGATCAAACCCTAAAGTTTTGTATTACCCAAGAGATTAAAAATGAGAGTCATTCCACATCTTATACTCTCTCACTTCCTCTTATATTCCTAGAGCCCTTAGAATTTTGCTTCAACTCTTAAGAGCTTCCTCAACATCTCCCTAAGTTGAACCAGCCATTTGAACCCATCGTAGGTGAGCTCCTGACTACCACCATACTACATCTCATATAAGGCTCCAAACTCTCAATCCAGATGTTTTTAGCATATGGAGTCTTCTAAGGGATTTTACGTGGACAAACAACAAGCTCAACCATTCCTTAAATGATTAAATCCATCCTCAAACCAAGGTGAAATTCTAAGCCATAGGGTAGAACACTTAGAGCTTCTTAACATTTCAATAAGTAATTTCTAAACTTTAAAGTAAAGCTCCAATGAGTTATATTCATTTGTATATTTTATGTTTAAAATTTCCTTGATTTTTATTGATTATATCAAGAGAACAAACCATTTTTTAAATATAGGATTCATTTTATTGTCTGGTTTATTGTGTGAAATCTCAGCCGTTAATTTTATGATCAATAGCTAAGATATCATATTTCCATCATCCATCTGACCGTGTATCAATGATTGTATGGATGATTGCTCACTCGCCCTGATAAGAGTCGTTAACCCAAAACTGTGTGGAATCGATAGCCCTGATCGTTGCCTAAGTGGTTTAGTGAAACCACATGAAGCTACCAGCACCTAACGCATGGCCTTCCATTACGCCAATCATTGGTGCCATCCAACAGTTTTGGGCCAGCGAACCCGAGCCTTCCACGTGGCCTTCCATCGCTAGTTTAATTAATTTTAGTTTTAAATTAGTTCAACCCTTTTTTTAAACCAAAAAACTTTAAAAAATTATTATAAATAAAATATAAATATAAAAAATCTATGTAATCTATCAATCTGCTCATATTTCAATTCTATCTAATTTAAAATAAAACTCAATTAAAAATACTTAACTTATTTTAAGTTATTTTAAATATTTAAATATATAGATTTTTAATTAATGCTTACTTAAATAATAACCTTAATATTTGCACAGATTGAGATTTTAATTTAAATATAATTTTAGAGTCAATATAATTAAAAAATTTAAATTTTAAAATAAATTAAATTTAAAATATTTCTCTTCAAATATTTTAAATAATTTTAACATTTAAATATTTAATTGATATCAACTTAAATAATTTTCAAAATTCAAAATCTTATTTTAAAAGATCCTTAATCAAATCTAAATATATTGAAAAAATATTCTAAAATTTAAACTTTTTTTAATATTTAAAATACTTTGAATAATTTAAATTAGTTAGTTATTTTAAATACTTAATTAATTACTAAATTAAATATTTTGAAAATTAAAACTTTTATTTTAATATTATTTGAATAAAAACTAGATAATATCATTTAATTATTTTAAAATTAAAATTTATTTTCAATATTTTAAACATCTTAAGTAATTTGAATTATTTAAATATTAAATTAATACTCAATAAAATTTAATTTAAATAACATTCAAAAATATAAAAAAATTTCCATTTCAAATTAATTTTAAATTATTAAAGTATTTTTTTAACTATTTTGAAATTATTCTAGATTTATTTTCAAATTATTTTAAATCTATATTATTTTTCTAGAAAATCCTAAAATCAACCTATTTTTTAATACAAAAATTAATTTTAAAAATATATTCATTAAATCTTGAGAGCCTTAAGGGAAATCTTGGAATTTTAAATATTTCTTAAGCTTATGTGAATGAAAATCATGGGGAATGATTAGTGGATAGATGTGTTTCAACTATTCACTAATCAAGTTATTACTTATGTTAATTATTTTTAATCTTTGTATGTTTAGGGTGCACATATTCACTTAACTTTAAGCTCTCCTAGATTTAAGTATATGATTGTGTTATGTGTGTATATCATGTGTGTTAAGTCCAAGGGTTAGTAGAATTTTGATTCAAACCTACATAACTTAGTGACATCATTAAGGATAATAATTAAAGACTTGTTTAGAGAACTTAGAAAAATTCTAATAATTAGGATACATATCCCCTTATCTTGAAGTTTTGAACACAAAAACATAGTGACATTGCATATCCCCTTAATTAATTTACTTAAATTTAAAATTTAAATTAAGCATTTAAATTTTCAAAAATTCTAATAAACCAAAACTAAATCTAAAAAATACATATAACACATATAACTAACCATAATCAAGCCCTTAATCAGAGAAAATTAAAAACCATTTGATTTGACATCAAAGGCAACTTAATTTAATTTTAATTAAAAATCAATACTTAAATAATTTACTTAATTAAAAATAATTAAAATTTTTGAAAAAATATCAAAATGCTTGGAAAAAACCCCCTTAGGTTAATATTGATCATTTGGGGTAATTCCAAGAGTTTTGGGGCTAATTTGGATAAAAATTATTATAATCCCCTTAATTAAAATAATTTTATAAATTCAATAAATACCCAAATTTCTAAAAATCCTAACTAATTCTAAAAAATTTCAATTTGATCAAACTAAATGGAATTAATCTAAAATTAAATCTAATATTTTAAAAAAAATGTTAAACCTTAAAAAATTAATCAAAGTAAAAAAAGTCAACTATCTCATCAACCTCAAGTCAAAATCAAGTCAAAACTCTGAAAATTCATAACGTTTTATAGAAAGTCCAAATTGAGCATACTAATTACTCATCACAAGGTCTAATATTTATTAAAAATTTGAAACCTTCAAAATTAACTTTAATTTAAAAAATTAACTTTTAACCCCTTAATTAACACATTATAATAATTCTAATAATTCTAAAAAATTCAATAATTAATAAAATTTTTAGATAACTTCATTTGATTAATAAAACTACTTAATCAAAATTCTAATACATAACAACCACTCCAAAGATAAAGTTTATTAAATGGACAACTCTAGAACGCATGCTACATATCATAAGGAAGCCTAGTTCCTCGAGCTTGGTGGCATAATGCCACTAATAGATTCAATGGAGTGTAAAACCTTAAATTAAGTCATTATTACTTATTTAATTTAATTAAAGTTTTTAATTCAACTATATCAATAAGATTTTTAGGATGGACTACTTGGGGCTGTGAGGCTACATGTTTTAAGGAGGCCTGGTTTCTTGAGCCATATGGCACAATGCCACGAACTTGTTGATAGAAAATACAAACTAATTTAACTTTTAAAATCAGTAATCAATTAAATTAATTAATCATTAATTTCTAACCAACTAAATTATCTTAATCAACCCAATTGCTACTAGGTAACCCAGGCATATAAGGTTATTAACTTAGCCCTAAGGAATATGAAATAAACTTTACGGCCTTTGTGAGCACTAAAGGTAGCAATAATTTAACAATTAAAACATACCATTAATTAAGCTTTAACACATTAATATTTAAACTCAAATATAAATATCCCCTTTAGCCTTTAACAAACTCAAACATTAGATAACTTAAAAAAATTACCCAATTTAGGATCTACCCCAGCCACACGACCTTTAGCACACACTTTAGGTGGTTTTCTAGAACAACCAACTCTAGATCTAGGCTAGGCCAGTGCTTACTTTTCAGATGTGTGTCGAAGGTTTCGAGTTTTCATTGCATGTTGTTATTGAAATTGGTTGGTGTGTTTGTTTACTTTCTCTATACTCTATGGATTGATATGGTCGATTGTGCATTAGATTTACCCCTAGGTTAGAGACAATTTATACTAATTCAATCTTATGCAGGTGGCCACGCTCATACAGGTCAATAAAGGGGCCTAAATAAATAATAAATATAACTACTATAGGTGTTTCGACTTCTTAGCTCTCAAAGTAAAAAAAAAGATGGTGACCAAGTGTGTTTACTTTTTTATGCATATATATATAAAACTGCTTGTGAATTAATTTGATTATTAAATGCCTAGGATTACCTTATAAGAGAGTCTATATTTTATTTTTATATCAAATATAATTTATACAAAGTTAAGAGTTATGAAAGTTGCACTTTGAGTTTGGGATACACAGATCCAAAATTGGATTTTAAAGAGAAAAGGATATCCCTTAAGAGGATAGTCCTTTTCCATTTAGAAGCCCAAGTTTGGATCACTTTCATACACAAGGTAAAAAGGAATAACCTCCCCTTCAGGGAAAGAGCTTTCTTTTTCATTTGGGTATCTAGCTATGAAGAATCTTATGAGTTACTCAAAGTCACTTACATCTACACTAGGATTAAAATCTGAGTTGTTAGTCGTGCCCTCCACTTTTAATTTTTTTGTAGACCATGGGTTATAATAAATGGGGCATTTGCTTATGGACTTTACTTAAAGGAATTTATTATATTGATGTGTTTGAGTTGATTTGATTGTGTATAGGGTTGCCTATTTTTCTTAGTTTTTTAATAATTGTATTCCATTTTTATTTTAGCCTAGATACACAGAGGCTCATGAGAGTGTGTAAAAAAGTTTCCTACTCAAATTTAAATAAAATATTTAAGATAAAATAGAAATTCTAACGATATAATAAGTAAGCCCGAGAATGCTGGGAGTTCTTTGTTGCACTCTTTTCATCCTTTTGTTAGGCACCTCCCAACCTACGGGTTTTTGGCAAACTACTTGACCTATGAGGATGCAAATCTGTAAAGGAGAATATATGCAATCTCTAGGATAAAAACAATTTTTATGACTTTTTTAAAATAGCTTCATTATAATTTCAAGTATTAATCGAGTCGATCAACATGCATCGCATTAGAAATATTCTTAAAAAAGAGTCAAAATCTTAATTGCATTTCTGTCTTTAGCATTTTCACCCAACATATGTCAAGAGGCCACTTAGGATAATTTCTATATGTTTGCCCCAACTCTCTAAATCCTTAATAAAAAATTTTCCAACCACTCTTTCATAAAAATAACCAGACTCATGGATTTAAAATTGACTAGGTGGTTAACTGACTCCCCAATCTAGGTCAGGGTAAGTCTAGATTTTTACATTACATTAATTAGGTTTGGATCACCATTATTTGGTGTCGAATTTAGATTTAAGATATGGGGCAGATTTTGAATCATAAGACCCTAACTTTCGGGAATATAATCCTAAATTTCTAATAAAATATTTAACTCAAATTAAATTTTCTCTCAATCCAAAATTTAAAGCCCAACACTTAGATTATGTCAGGGCACTTCTGAATCATTTTCATAATCCTAAAGTGTCTCCTACTCTTCTTCCTTTGATTTTGAAAATTAGTGCTCAATCTTGCTCCAATCCTACTTGAAATTCTAGTTTCACCTCCTTTGACATCACTCCTAAAAACTCTAAACAAAATTTTATCATTATTTTAATCGATAGTTTTCATAGGAGAGTATGATTTCCTATGATGTAATTAACTTTGAGGGCTTAAGCTCGTAGGAGATTTAGAATCCATATCCACGTTTTTCAAAATTGATTCTTTAAAACTTAATTGATATTTTTTTAGAAAATCAAATTTATAATGATCGTTATCATCATGTTTGAATAATCATTAATGAATGATATCTTCTTCCTTCAGGGAGACATATTATTTGTTAAGATGAATTCAAACATGAAACTAACAATCACTTCTCTTGATTACCGTAGTCTGATATTTGGCTAAACTTCATTTTGACCTTCCGGGGTCATATGTGGTCTTACCTTAAACCATGCACTTATATTGAAGAGAAAATCTACAATTCTGGATCTGAACATGTTGGGGGATTTTATTTCCACCTTTTGAGGCGATAAATCACCCATAATGATTAGTTTGATTTCATAATTGAAATTTAAACTTAATCCTAAATTTCCCAAAAGAAATTTTCAAAATTCAGATTAGTCTTCTTTGGAATAATTGAACCAACGATGATCCTTCTCGTAATGTCCGAATAATTAATAATCAATGATATCTTCTTCCTTAGGAGAGATATATCATTAATAAGGCTTTGGGCATGAAATTAATGATAATTAACATAGAATATCATAGTTAGAAATTATAGCAAACTCCATTTGACCTTCCAAGGTCATATGTAGTTCTTTCTTAAATCTAGCTATGATATTCGAGGTAGGATTTGTAATTCTGGATTTGAACCACATTCTAAAACCTTATTTCCACTTCTCGAGGTGGTATGACTTTTCTAATGGGATGTTTGATCTCAGAATTCAAATCCAAAATCAATTTCAAACTTCCAAAGAAAACTAACCCTTTTCAAAACCCACTTTCAAACTTCCACCAACAGGCCAATAACTTAGATAATGATAGCTCTATGGCTGATGGAGATGATGATATAGTATTAATGACCTAAAAGTTTAAAAGCTTTCTGAAGAGAAATCAAAGATGCTATTAAGACTAGAAAAAATCAAGTATAACTAATAAAATTTCTTCTAACACTATCTATTTTGAATGTAGGAAGCCCAAACATCTGAGGTTCGATTGCCCCAATTAAATAAGTCACCCTAATAAGGCAAAAAAGTGAAGAAAAATTAAGTGCTAGGAAGGGTTATGAAAATTAAAATGCTAAAAGGGGAAAACATCAAATATGAAAAGCCTATTGGATAGACTCTACCTTTGATTCATCAAAATAAGAATCAAAGAACGAGGTAACGAATCTATGCCTTATGGAAAATGATAATCTTATTAATTTTGATCGTGAAGAGGTATACCATCCTCCTCTACTACACTACTACTAAAACTCTCACTACTACTGCTACTAGGACTATTAGTTAAACGAGGGTCACTAGGACCATCCTTCTCTTTACAAAAATTTTTAAAGCTCTAAAAGTTTCTTTTAGTTAGGGTTAAAATTGGAA
This sequence comes from Dendrobium nobile, assembly GCA_022539455.1. Lineage (NCBI taxonomy): Eukaryota > Viridiplantae > Streptophyta > Magnoliopsida > Asparagales > Orchidaceae > Dendrobium > Dendrobium nobile. The sequence continues at coordinate 15,384,282 of CM039728.1, read as the reverse complement.
AAATTTACTCTTCACTAGGATCTCCCCTCAAACTAGCATTTATATATAAATAATAAATAAGAGAAGGATGCCACAAGTACACAAAATTAGTGCCTCTAATAATGTATATCAAGGAAGAATAAATAAGCTTTCTAATCATCAATGGTATACCCAGCCTGAATAGCATAATTAATAAAATCATGATCCTTCATTACCTAATTAATATTTTTACTAGGAAAAAGTCAAGTTAAAATAAAGTAATGTCATGCCTTATATATTTGGGTTAAATAAGATGTAGGAAAATTAGTATTTTTGTTCTCCCTCTTCTTGCACATAGCCCCAGAATTATGCTCATACAACACTCTTAGAATTTCCTTAGAATCAAAGTCATAAGAAAAAGGGGTATACTCATCAAACTCAAAATTTGAAAGCTTATAAAGATGGTTGATGGTTAAAGGACCAAAAGGTACATACTTAACTTGCACATAACACCTAGTATCCATAACCTCTTTCCCATTGGTGAAAAAATCCCTCAATATATTGACAACCACTATATAGGGTTCCTCACAAAATTTCTCCAAACTCTCACTTACAATCATTTTCCTAACTTCCTCTCCCAAGTTTTGGAAGCCTCTCTCAGGGATCAACTACTTGGATAACACTATCATCTTATACCATTGCTCAGCCTCGGCAAAGATGTATATGCTCTTATCATAGGATGATAAAGATCACTTTTTGTAAAACATTTTTGTGACCATTTCTTACAAAGCTCAAACAAAATGTAGAAACTTGGAGAGAATGAAAGAAATAAAGCAATGAAAAAAAATTCTAAATAGACACCTTATATATAAACATCATGAGCGCTACGACACATAACAATATAAAAATTACAAAGAATCAAACAAGCAAACACTACAGTGGTATGGGACACATGGTGTTGTAACGTAGGAATAAAAAAATGAAGCACCATTTTTTTGATTGGGGAAACATAGCAGTGCTTGACATAACATTAGCATTGCAACATTGAAAAAGACGGCCACTGTAGTGCTTTAACTATCATAACAATGGTTTTAAACTAATACAACAGTGCTGGAAATAGCATTGTGACACTCAATAAAGTGTTATAAAACTTATGAAAGTATGGAATATTGATTCCTCTTCCATAATTATTGTAGAGATAATAAACCAATGCTACAATGCTTGATAGAGTAGCGACAAGGCGCTCAGTCAGGCAAAATAGCACTATGATGTTTATTGATACAACATAGTGGTGGTGTAATCCAAAAAATTCTCTCAAGATTATAGTGCTGCAATATTATTTTAAATGTTATGGTGCTTGGCTTACAAATTCTATGGCACTTCAAATGCAAATGTTGTAGAGTTAGTTCAACAAATTTGTTCTCATGAAGTTTTTATAACTTAGCCAAAATAAATATTAATGATTTTATAAATAATATTGAACACACACATAACATAAATTACAAAACATAACATAAAAACATTAATTATAAAACATAACATAAAAGTATAAAATAGAATTTGGTTGCCTTCCAATATAACGCTAAATTTATAGTCTTTTCTCAAGCTTGCCTTGATATGTCACTCTGGTTGTGATGAATCACTTCTGTATCTCAAGTGGTCTCCACTATACTTTTTTCTTTCTCCTTTGGATTAACTTAAATATTACTAGGAAAAATTTCATGAGGTTTTCTACTAAAAGAGATTACAAGCTATCCTAATTGGTTTTTTAAGTTATTAATTAAAGCAACCTGACTTTACAATTGGGTGTCTAACTAAATCACAATCTCTTCTAAAGATGGTTTCTTCTCTCTAAATTGATTATTTTAGTTAAAACTTTTGGGGATACAAAGGTCTAATATTTACTTCAGCTTGTTGAGGATTATTCCAATTTTCTCCTTAATTAGATTGCCTTTCATTCTGCCAAATTTTACCATCAATATTTTTATTTGACCAGCTAAAAATTGAGTGGTTCATCGAACCTGGATTATTTGTAATAGAATAGTGTTTGTTTTATCTCCCAAATAAATTCATATTCTCAATCCCTGGTGCATTATTATCATCAATCGAATTTAAATCATACTCTTCCAATTACATAGAAGATATCGGTCCTGAACTAATTATAACAATGTCTAACATTTTTAGAAATTGAAGCTACCTATGCAGTCAAAATAGATATTATATCTAATTCATATAAACCACCTACTCCTTAGGATTCACCCTATTAGAAATCCACTAAAAATTATTTATTACCATTTCCTCAATTAGTTCATATGCTTCCTCAATTGGCATAGACATTAAAGATTATTTAGATACTACATCAATGATTGACCTAAGGGATCCTACCATTCTATTATAAAAAGTTTGAATACCCATGAGTTAGATAAACCATGATTAGGATATTTTCTAAGCTTTTTCTTAAATATCTCCAAGCTTTTAAAAAAAATTGACTCTCTTTCAAATTGGGGAAAGATGTGATGTCATTCCTAAGTTTGATAATTATTGAAGGTGGGAAATACTTAGCTAGGAATTTGTGTGCCAACACATTCCAAATGGAAGAGCATATGTGAAAGGGGTTCAATGACATATTAGTTTTGTTCTTAAGGGTAAATGGGAATAATCTATGTCTAATAGCATTATGCTGACACCATTATACTTAAATATTGCACAATTTTTTAACTAGCTCGCTAAGTGCAGGTTGGGAACCTTAATAGGAGTTCACCCAAACTTGGATTTTGAACCATATAAATTATGAAGTGTTTCAGTTCAAAGTTATTTGCCTAGATAGTAGTTCATACTTTGATGGATTCCTTCTACAAAAGGACTAGCATACTCTCTACAAGGTCTAGGATGTTCTTGATCTCATACTAGTTCGGACATCTCTAAAATCTTTTTTTCCCTATTTTATAGGTCTTTCTATCTCAAAATTAAATAACAAGGGCTCCTTACTAAATCTACTAATCATGCAATAATGATGTAGTAAAATAAAATAAATATCACAAAAAACATTCAATAAATATTATTTTTATCTTTGTTAAAATTTTAACAAACACAACAAAAATAAAGATACATGATACAAGTAGATCTAAATATATACTTGTTTCAACAATATAGTTCAAAATTATAATATGCATGTTGCTTCCCTAACAAAGGAACCAAAAACTTAATGGGTGGATTGGTTTGACTTTGCGGTCAATGATGTGAGCTACACACAAAACTAGCATGCAGTATGAATATGCTTAGGTTTCTTTGATATAAAAATAAAGAAAACCCACTAAATATTCAATTATCCATGTTGATCAAGTAATTAAGTGATAGAGATGAGTGTTGATCCCACGAGAAAGTGTTCTACTTAATTGAAATTAAAATGCAACTATTTAATTTAAATGCACAATTTATCCTATTAAATGTAAAATGCATATTTTTGAGTTTTTTCCACTTAATGTAGGCTTCCAAGAAAATTGGATACAAATGTACATCAAATATTTTGGATTACTGAATGCAAAATAACATAGTTTTTTTCCTATTGAGATTCTTAATTTAGATGTGGATTAGAACATATACATTCGAAGATCTATGTTAAGCTTTTTGGGTATAAATGGTGGTTTATGGCCTTCCTAGAATTATAATATCTCCACATAACCTAAAAGGTTTAACATCCTATGTCTAGGTATGCCAACATTTCATTTCAATACTCTATTTATTCTAATATTCCTCCATCAAGGTAATATATCACACTATATATGAACTACATACATGGACATTGTACACATTAAATTAAGAATGCGAGTTATTAAAAATATCTATAAACTAATTCTAAGCACAAGAGTCGAGAGTAGTACATGATATGTGTTTAGATTATTAGCCCAAAACTTAGAGTTTTATCGAGACATGTGTAACACAAACAGTAAACTAATTTTCATTTTATTCATATAAGAATAAGATAAAGGAGAATTAATAAAGAAAAATATCACTCAAATGGATCAAACAATATTCTCCACTACTTCTTCCTCCAACAATAGAATTACTTATATAATACTTGCTAAGATCTCTCAATGAAACTATCTTGCACTTCTCTAGCCTCCTATAGACTTTACTCTAAGGGATAAATAAAGGAAGACACTAAAAAGTACAAGGATTCATTGAAATGATAGAACTCTTCTAATGAAACAAAAAAAAAAAAAATATTTATACAAGTGTAAAAATGGTCTCAGGCACTATGGCACTTGTAGTATGGGAATTGCATTGGTGTAAAATGAACTAGCACTTCAATGTTGTAAAACTTGCTCTACTGTGGTGTTGTGCTATCCTTGCATGGTTAATGGTTAAACTGGCACATATTTTGGCTGAGTCAACATAGCTAATCATTTTTGTAACTACTCTGCCATAATGCTAAAAAGTTGAGCACCGCGACGCTTGCATGGATAATATGATATTACAACATTGTGATGATTAGTGCTATGATGTTGATTTTTCTAGGACTCTAGTCCTACAGTACTAATTTCTGGCATAGTGGTGCTGTAAATATTGCGCAAACCTTATCTCCATTACGATGCTAAATTTTTCTTAAATTCTTGAGAGGCTGGTGTTGTAATGTCAAGAATTGGCATTGGGGTATTATATATGATAATGCTACAATGTTGGATAGGTATGGGCGTTGCAATGCTCATTCAACACTTGTAAATTTATGCCTTCTCCTAAACATTTCCTACTTAATCACAAATAAAAGAACACATTTTCCCTGAATTTTAACACAATAAACAATACATAATTTACTTTAAATACAAATATGGATATTTAATTATATAATAGGATTTGGGTGTACCTGTTGAGTTATAAATACTCACCCTATTGAATTTTATCATTTTAGGAAAAAGAAAGAGCCCAGTGGAGGGTGTGGACTGATTATAGTTTTCTATGAAGATATTTTCTAATACAATTTTCGTATTTTGATTTATAGAGTCATTTATACTAGATTATTTGTATTTGATTTTTTTTTAAATGATAATTTAGATGGTTTTTATTTAAAAAAATGAAAGGGTAAGAAAAGTATTTATTTATGAAAAGTAATTTCTAATATGTTTTTATAAAATTAACAATTAGTTAATGTTTACATGATTTTGATATATAAACAATTATATTTCTAAGTGGCAAATATGGATATTGAATTCTATAATAGGACTTGGGTATGCCTTCTAAGTTGTAAATACTCACCTTAATGACTTTTAACAGTTCAAGGAAAGGAAAGAGCCTAGTTGAGTGAAGTTATAGGGTACAATCTAGTAAGGTATTTTGTAATCAAGTTATCATATTTTGATGTATAGAATCAATTTATACCATTTTATTTATACATGAATTATTTTGAAAATGAGAATTCATATGGTTATTATTTTTATTTATTATTTTAGTTTTCTTTGTAGTTATGGTGTGTTATATTATGGTTAAGAAACCTTGGTTTAGAAATTTAATTATTCCCTTAGATCTTGGGGCATGATAGGTCTTCCAACCATCATTACCTAATTAAAGTCTCCCAATTACCATCAACCAATTATAATCTCCTGACCATCATTACCCATTTATGGTCTCTTGACCACCATCTTCTAATATTATTTATCGAAACTATCACTAATTATAGCTAACTTTGTTACCCACCAACACCATTGATGTTCATACACAACATCATGTATAAGGCCACTATACACTATCGTAAATAATTATGACTCCAATTAGCAATAGAAATATTATGCTTGACTACTTGGTCTATGAACTCCTCTAGTTAAAGGAGAATAACTAAATAGATTGCAAATGTCCTCCTGAGCATAACTCTATGGTCTCAAGGTTCTTCAAACTTCCACCATCCAATTCATCTTCTACAATCATGGATAGTATATTATATTAAAGTTTTCCCAAATTGTAGGCAAGGACGTCAATGCCTTCCCATATATATTTCTCTCTTTTTTTTTCATACAAAAACTCTAGTTTTTCTTACAATTTGTCTCTTAGCTCTATGTGTTGAATCTTCACATAATGCTAAGACATTAACGACTTACTCTACCAACAAATATTATAACATGTGTGGTTTCTTTTCTTTCACCCCTCATGAATTTTCAAATCATAGCATAAATATTGATTATTACAATATGAGGAAATCAAGTTCTAGGGTGTGTAGTGGACGATTAATGGATGAAGAAGAGCGAAGATATGGTGGTTGCACAAGTGGGGCCATTCCCTTCCTCCTTTCCCTCCTTTATTTTGATTATAAAATGAAGAGACATGTTTCTACACTTGTTTTTTCAATGCATAAAATGTTCTAAGGCTAAAATAAGGAAAAGTTTAGTTTACTTGCACGTTTTGGAGAGAAATTCCAAGTGGATTGGAGGCTCAGTGGTAGACCATACTCAAGGGGATTGGGTGATCTCATTGAACACCTACTTTGGTGAGTAATTTTTTTATTTATGTACTTTTATTTACAACAATTTTCTTTCTTGGTGTTATTTTCTTAGTGTTACATCTTTAAAAATTTTCAAATTCCATTATTTCCCTTTTAATCTAAGAAAAATTACCCATAGTTAGTTTTGGATATGCTTTTAAATTATTGGATCATTTCTACTTTTGAAAGCATTTGACTAACCTAAACTACTCAAAACTTGATTAAATCTCTATATCATTAGAATATATCTAATTCTTTGTTAGACCTTATGGGCATTATGTACAAACATTATTTGTTAAGATAATAAACATTATAGCTATATTTGTAGGTCATTGCTTTTACACTACCATTTCTGGTAAAAGGAAGGATAATAAATAATGAAATATTTAGCTCAGAGGAGATAGAATAAGAAGGAATAGATTGAGCTTAGGATTGAACTTGTGAAGACCAGTTGCTTTAGCCTGTAATTTTCTGCTTTATTTCTTTGATTATTTTTATATTCTAGCTAGATAACGGGTTAAACAACCAAGCACACACACATGTACAATACTAAGTAAAATAAGAAATTTGAAAGTTAGTTTAAAAACTAGATTTTTTTTATTAGTTATATTGTATGATTTGAATCATACTCTATAATGAGCATATTTTTTTAAAATTTTTTTATAATAAATTTGTGTTAATTAACAAAAAGTAAAAAATCTAAATTTATATGACTTAATTATACTATATGATAATTATCATACTATTGACCAATTATTTCAAATTAAATTACCAACCCTCTATTATTTCCATAATTAGGTAAATTTAAATTTGTATTAATTTTATTGTATGAACTTATTTTTACTATAAGAATGTTTAAAATCTTAATAAATATTTGAGTAATTTAGGACCTAAGAACAAAGAGTTGAATCAGATATAATTTCATATTATATGATCCCTATCGTACAAACTAAATAAATAGAGAGCTTGTTCAAATGATCTTATTTTATATAAGATAATCTTGTACTATGAGTGAAAAACTTGAAATAACTTTACTTTACTATCCATATCATGCATGATGGTCAAATAGAAAGTAATTTTTAAGGTTTAATATTGAATGATCCAATTGTATTGTACAATCAATGGATTGTTCTATACAATCAAGATAGCAATTTTACAAATCGACCTTTTTATGGCTTACTTTTACTTCATCATATCAATTGTTAACCTTACGATTTCTATTATTGATATTACTTAGATTTTTTAGGGAGAGATTTTGAAAGAGGGTTGTATGAGAGTACTTTCTTTCTATTATTGTAATAGTTTGAGTGGAGAGTGGGGGAGAGAGATTGAAGAGAATGTGTGAGAGATTTCTTGGGAGTTACGAAGAAATCTTTTTGTGAGAAGTTCAAAAGAATGATTTCCTTAATTTATATACTTATTCCTCTAAGCTGTTGAAAGAAGATCTTTGGAAAATTTTCTAAAAAAACTTGGTGTAAGAGACTCTAGGTCTCGTTGAGAAGGCTAAAGAGTTGGTGGCATCTCCATAGTGCTGGGAGTCAAAGGAGGGAGTTGGAAGCTTTTCAAAAGAGAAGCAGTGTAAGAAGTTTTTCTCCAATACTCTATGAAGGAAAAAGGGTGTTGTTTGCCCTGTTGGGAGCAAAATGAGTGAGAAGTAGTAAAATTCTTGAGGAAAGAATCATGGGGAGTGGGCATTGATCAAGTTGATATAGCTACTATTAAAATTTGGTTTGCACTTTCTTTTTTTTTTTTCTTACAATCGTATTATTTATTTTTGTTTTAGTTATTGTTGATATTATTCAAAAGCAATGAAAACTATTTTAAAATTTGTGCCAACTTATTTTCTATTCAAAACTATAATTTTTTTAAATTTTTACTCTATTGTGTTAAAGTTCTTTTGAAATAAAAGAGATAATCATATCTTTGGTGTTTTAAATTATAAAAACTTCCACTATAATCATTAATTTTTTAAAAAAGACTAATTCACCCCCCTCTTGTGTGCATTGGACATTTTTAATTAGTATTAGAGTGGCATTATTAGATAGGTTTTAACACTATAAGTAGATCATAACATGGAACTCTTTAGAAATCAGAACATGTCGGTAGAGTACTTGATTATGAAAGTTTGTGAAGGTTGTTAAACCTCTAAGAACTAGCCCGAGGCTAACTAAGAGGGGGTGAATTGGTAATTTAAAAACTTCTTTAAGCAAAAAGAAAATCTTTTTATACTTTTACAAACACTTAAATTTGAAGATTTCAACAACAGATGCAGAAGCGAATAAATTCATAGTAGCAAAACAAATTAGAGTTTTTATCCACACAGTAAATCATAGAAAAGTGCAAAAATTAAAATGCGTAAAAGTAAAAGAGCAAAAATACTAGATTTTATAGTGATTCAATCAAATATGACTTACATCCACTCCCTGAAGGCCTCTACTCCAGTTATTGCACTAAACCTTTTATTGTCTCTCCTTTAGCTCCCACAGCTAGGTGAACAAGCCCTTGCAAAAATCTCTTCCACCAACCTAGTGTGGCATTGTTCCTTAAATCATTTTACCCCTCCTGGTGAAGGCATCAAGCTTGAATTTCTTTTCTTCCTCCTGGATATGGCAGAGAACCAAGAATCCTTTTACTCCTTTCTGGAGTTGGCAGAGAACCATGAATCCTTTTACTCCATCATGGAGTTGGCAGAGAACCATGACTCATTTTACTCTCTCCTGGTGTTGGCAGAGAACGATGAATATAATGATGAAGAATGTTTGTCCAAAGCCACCCAAGAATCAAAATAGAGACTTGAATAATATTGGAAGGAACTTTGCTTGGGATAACATTGTGAAGCTCTCACAATTCCCCCTCATAATAACTCTCCCTCTCTTCTCTCCCAAAACTCTCCTCAACTCTCGCTAAGCTCCCTCTCAAACAACCTACATCAAAACATTATCTTTATAAGATAGTATGAGAGCTTAAATATGTTGAGTCTAGTGAATAGGTTGTTAAACCTAAGTTAATGTCCTAAAGCTACCAAGAGGGGGGTGAATTGGTATTTAAAAATTTTCCCTCTTTTGATAAATTTAACCGAAATTAAACTTTAATGAATTTTTATAAAAAGTTTTTCAACCACAATTTTTAAAACACAAAATTAAATACAGAAAATAAAAAAATAGTAAAATAAAAAGACACGATTTATAGTGGTTCGGTCTAAATCAGACCTACATCCACTCCCCAGAGGCACCCTCTGAGTATTGCACTAATACTAATAGTGTCTCTCCTTTTGCACCCACAGCAAGGCGGAGAAGCCTTTACAAACACTCTTTTCACCACTACCCGGTGCAGTAGAGAACCGTCATTCTTTCACACTCTCATAGTGTGGGCAGAGAACCCTTCATCCTTTCACACTCTCCTAGTGTGGGCAGAGAACCCTTCATCCTTTCACACTCTCCTAGTGTGGTCAGAGAACCATTCGTCTGTTCACACTCTTCTAGTGTCGGCAGAGAACCGGATCTCCTTGACAGATCTCCTCATTAGAAATCTAGAAGGAAGAAAGAAAAAGAGTGAAGTAATCTCAAATCACAAGTAGGAAATCTTACCTTTAAACACCAAGCGAAGTCTTCACGCTCCAGTGGTAGAAATCCTTCTTTGAATGCTCTCTCTCACTCTCTCCTTGACTCTTCTTCCAATAGGCACGTAGATCAATGAGCAAAAAGATTGGGTGGCAGTCTAATTTGGGCTATATATACAAAAGACAAGAAAAACTACTCAAAAACTGCAAGTTTTCAATTCTGTACGCAGTGGATCATCCCGAACGATCGTGGATCATCCTGGACGATTTTACTTAAAGTGTCGGAAATGATCCTAATGTATATTGGTACGAACTATGATCGTACACGCTCATCATCCCGTATGAACTATGTTCGTCCGGTAGGAAACGGTTATTACATAGGTCGATTCCCAAAATTCTACAGGACGTAACCAACTGACGTAAGTCGGTTCAGTTCATCCTGGAACGAACAGGTTTCGTCCTGGGACGATGTTATACAGAGAGTTTCATCCAGGGACAAAAATTTATTTTGTCCTGTACGATTTCATACAGAGAGCTTCGTCCAGGGACAAAAATTTATTTCGTCCTGTACGATTTCATATAGAGAGCTTCATCCCGGTACGAACCATATTTTTCGTCTGGATGAACAGTGCAAGGTGAGAATCCAGAGACATTCGTCCCGGGATGAATATAAAATTCGTCCTGGATGATTGGGACTTAGAAAATTTTCTACTTGTTTGTTCAATCCATTGATCTTACTAGGGGTTAATTGACATGATTGTCCCGTACGAACCAGGTTCATCCCGTACGATCAGTTCACAAAAATTGTTCCCCAAGTGTGTATGTTGTGATTTTTCACTCAATTACAATCACTCCCTCTCATTTCAAAACTTATAATATACAAATGAATATTTGCTAAAAATGATTTGAAGTCTTCATAGCTTGGAGTTGATTTTCCTAAAATGTTAGTACACACTAGAGCAAAAACAAATCTTCCAAAAAGTGTTAGGAGATATATAAAATAATAATATTTGAAATCATCAAAACAATACAAGTTACAAAAATGTAAAACATGCAAATAGCAACTCTCTCTACAAAATAGAGAGCCTTCAAATAATCTCTAAATTTTAATATGACACTTATGATCATCCAATACAATCCATGATCATCCTATACGATGAGTTCAAAATAGTATTTTCAGCTAGTACGAACTGCATTAGTTTGGACTCATTGAATTGATTATCTTGTACTATCCTGCCATCACCCTATATGATTAATTCAAGAACTTGAACTAATCATCCAATACTATATTTGGCTTTAAATATTATCCCATGCAGAGATCAATTCGTACCGTATGAAGTTTGGGGATCATCATGTATGATCAATGAATAAAAATATGGTTTTTCATCTTGGATGATGGGTGGCATTTAATTATCATCCCATTCAGGAATTAAGTCATACAATATGATCGTCTATAATTTTCCTGTATGATATGATTGAATAATTTAACCATAATTAAACACTGAATCACATGATCAATTTAGGTATGATTGTTGTCAATAATATAGTATGATGAAGATCATACAGTATGATTAGATGTAGATTTTGAATTTTAAAATATTACCTAAATTATGATTAATGACTATTTTGCTGATTATAGCTGATCATCCTATATGATCTAGATCATATAATATGTTGAGATTAATCGATCATAATTAATTGAGGTACCATAATTAGGATTTTTTGTTTTAATAGATCATCTCGTACGATCTAAATTGTACTGTATGATTAGTCCAAAAAATAGAAATTTTTTGAACTCACCAACTCACTCCATCAATTGTGTGTGTGTGTGAAATATTACTTAGCTTACTATCCACCATATACATTACTTGACTAAAGAAAGGTAAAAGTACATTTAATGTTGAAATTATAAATAGACTCAACCCTAGTCTACCAAATGTTGAATTGATTGAAGTTGTAAGTGAACGGTGGACCTAAAATAGTAGTGAGGAGGGAAATAATACTAGATATGCAATAAATAGCAGTAAAAAATAATAATATTTATTATCATCAAAATCATAGTACTTGGGTCCAGATTTGTAATAATCTCCCCCTTTTTTATGATGGCAAACATTATTGTTAAAAATTTTTAAAGCACTTTGACATTTTTCAGAAACTCTCCCTTAGAAGATGAAAATTTAAAAATGAGAAGAGTTAATTTTTTTATTTTTAAAAAAATACAAGACATACATAAGTAAAATAGAAAATAATTAAAACATGAAAACTATGTTCATTAAAAGATGCACATGATTAAGAACACACTACTACTCTCCCTTTTGACACCAGAAAAAGGAGGAAATAAACAAAAATAAAAAGACATAAAGGAGAAAAAAATACATCATAAAGTACAAAAGTAAAGAATAGTACAAACACTAGAACAAAAATATAGAACAACTAGAAAAAGAAGAATCCTGATCAGGTGGAGGTCGTAGTGGTGGCTGAAAGAAGTGGTGAATGGAAGTAAATTACTCCCCAAACTAAGCCATGTCATTTGCATGTTTTTGCTACTGCTTTGATGCATAGCTTTCAAAATGAGCTAGATCATTTGCATGTTGTTGTTGTTGCTCAACTATGTAGTTTTCAAATCTAGCATTCCACTCATCAAACCTCTAAACTAAAAAATCAATCTGAGACTGCTGGTAGATAGGGGCTAGTGCTTGAGGTCATTCTCCCACTCCCTCGTCTGGCTCAAGTTCAACATATCAAATATGGTGGCGATGAGCATTGTGAAGAATATGGAAGGAGCTATTTGAATAGAAGACTGGGAGGTGATGAGGTGGTGCAAGATACTAGAGGTTGTATTTGCTTTCTAGAACATATGCAATGAGATGTCCTAAGGTAAGGTTAGACTTTCTTTAATGTTTAGGATCTCTAATGTATGTTAGTTTGTCAAGATATTGAATTATAATGTTAGCTGCAATAAAGTCCATTTGAGCCACGATATAATGGGTAGAAAGTGAGAGAACGTGTGTAATGTTAATCCTATCATCATCTCTAGGAATTATGGAATTTCTAAGAATGTGCTAGATGATGTGGGCATCCTGGACTAGATTATTGACTTGATCGTTAAGATAGTTAACATTGCACTCTCTAAGGATGGAGTTGGTTAGGGTCCAATTGTACTCAAGATTTGAGGATAAATATGATTTTATCTCTAGTAGTGGGAAGAAGAAGAAAGTCATGAAAGTCCTAGTAAGTGATTTCTCTAGGCCTTCTATTAACATAAGATTGTAATGTAGTAACCTCATTATTAATGTGAAGGCTTGCAAAGAATTCAAATAAAAGTTTAGAGTTGAATGAAAGGCAAAGGTGAGGATGAAGTCAAGAGTGGTATGGGCAAAGAGATCAAGTACCTAAAAGTTTAAAATCTCTTGGTTGACAATTTGGACAGTGTGATCCCATCTATTTTGTATCACTAATAGGATTGTTCAACATCAACCTCAATGAATTTAGGATTAATAGTTCATTTAGAAGAATTGCCCACCAGTGCTTGGGACTTTTTTCCACCAGCCATTTATAAGGATGGAGAGTTGAAGAGGGAAGTAAAGGATTAGAAGATTGGAATGGTGTGAAGAAATTGAATGAATTCTTGCTATCTAAAAAGAAATCAAGCAGATCATATAGTATGATCGTGAAATTATACTGGACGATATAGTGCAATCAATTTGTCCAGAAGAATGGTAAAAAAGGTGGTCTTATCATATAGTATGATCAGACATTGTTCTGTATGATTATAGATAATGTGATTTTCTTGAGGAGTTAGTCTGTATGATCATTGACATTTGAGTTCGTATAATACAAACAAGTGGAATGCATTCCTTGATCTCTATCGAGCTTGTAAGAATAAAAGATGTCCACCAACTTCCTACGATTATATCAACTTCTTATGAATTTAATATATTTCATACCATATGTCTAGGTATGACACATTCTAATTTAATATTCCTGGTTATGCTTACTTCCCTATGTACTACATTACATCTAATGTTTACTACACATATAACCAATATATGCATTAAATTAAGATATGATAATATTCAAAAATCATTTTAGTTATTTAAGGAATAAGAAAACTCATTAATATTATATATAATATTAATATCATAAATCTAAAACTATAGAATTTAGCTAGACATGGAGTAGAATTGAATAAAGCACATTTTTATTGATAGCATGATATAAAGATAATATAAGAGATAGATATTACGAGAATGGTTCAATATATCTCTTTTATACTCCTCTTTACTTATATATTTGCTTCCATAAATATAAGCCAAACACTATAATGATGGTATCAAGTACTTCTCTAAATTCCCTTAATTATCATCCTGAGGGAAATTTAGAGAAGCACTCTGAATTGTGCTGAAATTATCTAAATGACTAAACTCTTTTACAAACATAATACAATGACTATTTATGGGAAAACAAAAAGTAGGCATCTGGCATTATCACACTTAAAAGATTGGCGTCACTGTGCTAAATAAATGTGAAAGTTCATTAGGGATGTTAAGCCCTTATGAACTAGCCTAAGGCTAACTAAGAGGGGGGTGAATTGGTATTTTAAAAATCTTTCAATCAAAAATACAAACTCAAACCAAACCAAAATTCACCACAAAGAAATTTAAAGTTCGAAAATTAAACGTGAAAAAAATAATAATAAAGAACACATAAATTTATAGTGGTTTGGTTAACTCGAGCTACGTTCACTCCCTAGAGGCGCCCTACGAGTATTGCACTAAACTCAGTGAGTCTCCTTTTTCTCTCACAGCAAGGTGAAGAATCCTTTATAAACCTCCTTTCCACCAACACCAGTGAGGTAGAGAAGCCGACACCTTTTGCTTCCTCCTGAAGCAGGCAGAGAACCTTGATTGATTACTGAAGTAGATCTCTCTCAAACCTCCAAGGACTAGGGATGACGATTGGAGAAGATGACTTGGATCCTTGCTTGGAGCAACCTTTATGAAACCCCTCACAAACTTCCCCTTACAATATCCTCTCTCTCTCTCTCTCCCTTTCTCTCCCTGTCCTCTAGGCTCTCTTAGGTCAAGACAATAACAAATGATGATCTCTTGGGTAGAATAAGAGGTCTTAAATAGAAGAGCTTTGGAAAAAATCTTAATTGCAACAAACTGAAATCATCATCCAGGATGATCTGGAGATTGTCCTGTATGATTAGTATAAATTCAGCTCAATCAGCCAGAATGATTTGGGATGTTCAGAAGGAAATTTATTCATATCATCCAGGATGATAATAAATCATCCTGTACGATTAGTTCAATTAGTCAAATATCATCCAGAGAATCACCTTAAATGAACCAAGCCGATGAAACATCATCCAGGAAGAATTAAGGTTTTGTTTAATTGATCGTCCCGGACAATCCTGCGATCATCCCAGATTATATGATCATTCAATCAACATTATTTTCTTTCCTTAATTATTAGATTAATTTAGGCATAATTATACTACATCATCCAAGTTGA
The DNA here is from genome assembly GCA_022539455.1 of Dendrobium nobile. NCBI lineage: Eukaryota > Viridiplantae > Streptophyta > Magnoliopsida > Asparagales > Orchidaceae > Dendrobium > Dendrobium nobile. Next base: position 15,368,776 of record CM039728.1, on the reverse strand, counting down.
TTTCATGGACGATGTCCAAAAATAAAAGCTACCAAAATAGATATGGCGGCTGATTCTTTCTGATTTGAGTATATTATCCTAGTCGATATTAAATCATTTAGGATGATGCGCTTAATAATGGTTGCCTTAACTAGGATGCCCTAATTAGAAATTCTATTTTTAACTGATCGTCTAGGCCAATTTTTGGATCATCCCGAACGATGTGACCAAAAATAATAAACTCTAAAAATAGTCAGAAATTTTCTCCCAAGTATGTGAGTGCAAGGTTACTTAGCATCATGAACCACTATAATTTACTCAAGAAAGGAAAAGATTACAAACTGGCTCAGACCTAGTCCGCCCAATCTTGAGCTGGTTCAAATTACATTTTTGATCTTGTGGACTTGAAAAGTTAGTAGGCAAAGAAGTCATAGAGAAACAGAAGTATTTGCTATCATCAAAATTCTAATCCTTGAAATCATATTTGCAATAATCTCCCCCTTTTTGATGATGAAAAACACAAAAATAATTAAAGCAGTACAATGAAAACAGTGTGAAGAAATATATATTCAACTATCCAATATAAAACACAACAGAACAAATAGTACAACTACTCCCCCTTTTGACATCACAAAAAGGATGAGGTAAATAAAAAAAGAAATAAACCAGAGACTACCAAACAAAATCAAACAACAATAAGAAAAAAAGAAACAACACCATAAAAATCAATAAAAAAGATAAAAACAAAATTTGAAAAAAGACAAAAAATATTAAAATAAACGAAATAAGAGTGTTTTTTTTAATCAAAGCCAAAATATGAGAAATTATCCATGTGATTGAATTAAAACTTTATAAGAATCAATGAGTTAATATCGTCAAAATCCAAAAAAATTATAAAATAATCGATCTTATTAGCCCTAGCTCGGACTTCTCCCAGGGCAAACCATCTTTTTAAAATAAAGGTATAAATTAAAAAAATAATTGGATAAGAAAAATATATCCGTTTAAAAGTTGGTTCCGAAAAAATACTTTATAAAATAATATATCGAAGTAATTAGTCACAATCAAAAATTCTAAAATCAAGTCTTTGAAAAATATCAAGTGACAAATGAATTCTTTTAAAATTTAAAAATTTTGAAAGAGAGGAAAGCTTGCTTTTGGTGGGCTCATTTTATGCCTCTTGTCAATTGATTGGCGCTCTTTACGTATTTTTTTATTTTTAATACACTTTGTGTGTGTGTGTGTGTGTGTATTTCAATTTAGCTTCATTGTACATCTTTTGATTTTGACATTTTTGGCCACCTTTTTTTTTTAATTTTTTTGCAAGCTATATCCCTTTTTCAAAATTCTTAAATATTCTTAGTTGTGATTATATCTTCCATATGTTATAAAAGAAAAACTCACTCTCTAATATAAAGAAGAATGAATCACAAAATAGAATAAAAAATCATATGATAAATGCAATGACAAGATTACGAAAAATTTGAAGGTACTATAAAGTTTTTGAACATTATATATATAAGATGGATTACTATAGCAAGATTGAAAAAATCTAAATTGTAAAGTCCAGTTGTTAATTTGAGATAGACTTTTTTTTAGAAAAAAAATTACACCACTAAAAGAAGTTAGAGAAAAAGAAACAATCAAAGGTTTTTCCCCCTTTAACTAATTTAGAGATATTAAACATTGACTACAAATTTTTAAAAATAAAAACAAGGCTTAAGATATCAATTCAGTAGTGATTAAAAGAAAAAATAAAACAACAAAGAAAATTAAATCAAAAGAAGTGGAACAGATGAAAAAGTATAAAAATAAATAAGAAAAACTATAAAAAGAAAATAACAAACAACAGATAAAAAATCAAAAATCAGTAAGAATCAAGTTCATGCATTTATATCAATTACACCCAATCTGGTCCTTAAAGTGCTGAAAGTGTCGAAGGCTAGTGGTTTAGTAAAGATGTTAGTCAATTGATTCTAAGTTGCCACATAGTGTAACTCAATGTCTCCTTTAGTCACATTATCGCTAATAATGTGATGCCTTATGTTTATATGCTTGGTCCTTAAATGTTGGATAGGTTTCTTAGAAATACAGATGGAACTAGTGTTGTCACAAAGGATTAAAATTATTCTTACAAGTAATCCTAAATCCAAAACTTACTACTTCAACCAAAGGACTTAGGTCATATAACTCTCTAAAGCAATGTACTCAGCTTAAGCAGTGAAAAGTAAAATATAGTTTTGCTTTCTACTAGACCAGGAGAATAAAGATTGCAAGTCCCAAAAGTGCTCTTTCTATTCACCTTACATCCTACAAAATTAGAATCAAAATATCCAATAATCTCAAAAAAGGTGTTGTGCCTAGGATACTAGATTCCTAAGTTTTGGGTCCATAAGAGATATCTAAGAATTCTCTTAACTACAGTAGGGTGGGATTCTTTAGGACCAGCTTGAAATCTAGCAAAGAGAAAAACACTAAACATTATATCAGGTCAGCTAGCAGTCAGGTAAAGTAAAGATCCAATCATCCCTCTGTACTTTTTTTGATCCACTAATTTTCCATTTGGGTCCTTATCCAACTGAACACTGGATTTCATGGGAGTATTAATTAGCTTGGCTTTATCCATTTCATACTTCTTCAACATGTCCTTTATATATTTTGATTGATTTAGAAATGTCTCATCATCTAATTATCGTATGTTAACCCCCAAAAAGTAGGACAACTCTCCCACCATACTCATCTCAAACTCCTTACTCATTATTTTAGAAAAATCATCACATAGCCTTTTATCAGAAGATCCAAAAAGTATATCATTGACATAGATATTAATAATGAGTAATTCATCTTCTACTTTCCTTAGAAATAGGGTGGTGTCTACGCTCCAATTAACAAACTCCCTCTCTAATAAGAATGTGCTAAGCCTCTCATACCAAACTCTTGGCGCCTATTTTAATCCATATAAGGTCTTTTTTAATTTGTAGACATGATTTGGAAATTGGAAACTCTGAAAACCTAGGGGCTGCTCTATAAACACATCCTCTTTTATCATCCCATTTAAAAAGGCACTCTTAACATCCATTTGGAAAAGCTTAAATCTCTTATAACAAACAAAAGCTAGTAGCACTCTAATGACTTCCAATCTAGCTACAGGGGAAAAAGTCTCCTCAAAATTAATTCCTTCTATTTGGTTGTACCCCATAGCCACTAATCTCTCCTTATTCCTAATCACCACACCAGAATCATTCATCTTATTCTTAAAGACCCATTTGGTTCCAACTACACTTTATCACTTTGGTCTTTCTGCAAGCTCCCAAACATCATTCCTAACAAATTTGTTTAATTCCTCTTACATGGACAAGATCCAAAACTCATCAGAAAGGGCTTAATTGATATTGGTGGGTTCAGTCTTTGAGACAAAGGTAGAGTGGTTCACTTCCTTTCTAAGTCCATGCCTAGTCCTAACACATTTAGAAGGGTCTCCTATGATCTGTTCTTTAGGGTGACTCGAAGAATATCTCCAATCTCTAGGCAGGTGTGTAGGTTCAACCCTTTCCTTTAGATTTGCATTTTCTACTCCTTGGATAATATCACCAACTCCTTCAGTTTTTTGGGGCTAAACCCTCTTCTCCAAATTTTTAGCTCATGTGGTAATCTCTCTAACTTCATCTTCATCCTCAACTCTAGACTTCTTAGGATCAAATTTATCAAATACTATATGAGTAGTCTCCCCCACCACCAATTTCCTACTATTAAACACCCTAAAAGATTTTCCCATACTTGAATATCCTAAGAACACTCCATCAAATTTTGGGTCAAATTTTCCTAAGTGTGACTTCCCATTATTAAGAATAAAAATCTTACAGCCAAAGACATGGAGGTGGGAAAGGTTGGGTATCCTACCCTTAAGGATCTCATAGGATGTCTTATTAAGTTTGGCTCTAACATTCACCCTATTTAACACATAATAAGCTATGTTTATCGCTTCAGCCCAAAAGTACTTTGAATGTGAATACTTAATAAGCTTGGCTCTAGTCGCTTCAACTAAGGTCCAATTCTTTCTTTCAGCTACCCCATTCTGCTGAGGGGTCCTAAGAGATGAGAAGTCGTGACTAATCCCCTTATCCTCATAGAAGTATCCAAATTTCTCATTTTTAAACTCTCCCTCATGGTCACTATGAATGGTCAAAATCTCACAACCTAGCTTTTTTTGAATCTAAGTGAAGAAGGATCCAAACTCATCAAAAGACCCATTCTTATGTGACAGAAATTTAATCCAAGTAAACCTCGAGTAGTCATCGACAATCACAAAATCTTAGACTTTCCCCCCTAAGCTGGCAGTGCTAATGGGTCCAAACAAATTTATGTGAAGGACTTCTAAAGGTTTAGAGATGCTAATATCCTTAATGAAGTGAAAAGAGGATTGTACTTGCTTCCCTAGTTGGCAGGCATCATAAAGGTGGTCTTTGGAGAATTTAAGCTTAGGGATACCTCTAATTAGGTCTTTCTGGGTCACTCTCCTAAGGGGTTTCATACTGGCATGACATAATCTCTTGTACCACAACCATGAATTATCAATAATAATTTTTAAGAAAAATGGAGCAGCACATTCAATATTATTTAAGTCAAACTTGTAAACATTATTAATTCGCTTTCCCTGCAAAACAATGTTATTATTAAAGCTTATAATACAAGTATTTTCCAAGAATTTTATGATGAAGCCCTTATCGTAAAGTTGACTGATGTTGAGCAAGTTGTGTTTCTGTCCATGTACAAGAAAAATATTTTCAATCAAAAGGTTCTTGGAGTTTTTTATTATACCGATGCCCACCACTTTCCTGGTGGTGTTTTCTCCAAGAGTAATCTTGCCTCCAACCCTGGCATCCAGAAAAATGAATTGGTTTGCATCACCAATCATGTGTCATGAGCATTCGTTGTCCAGGTACCAAATTCTCTTATAAGGCCTTTTGTGAGAGCAATCCTACGAAATCATCAAATGTCATATTTAGGAACCCAAATATATTTGGGTCCCTTCTTATGGAAAGAAGAATGCAATGCATATATGTTATGCTATAAATTATGTAATTTGGGTCTCCACACCCAATGTGTACTATGGTGAATAGTGCAAGTGTATGAGATGTATCTTAACATGCCACATGAAAAATATCTAACCCAGGAAAAGGGTTTACTAATCTACTCGGGTGATGATGGTTCTTTTTAAGGTTATGTGATGCATTAAATATTGGATTGTTATTTTCAAAAGCTTTGAGAATTTTAAACTCTTTTTCTAACTCAGCATGAGATGACTTCAAGGAATCATGTGCATCAGATAATTCAATATGCTTTTTGTTTAATGCATCAAACTCATCAAGTAGTGACATGTAATTGCTATCGATTGTAGAGTGATCTTTTTATTAAAATTTCATGCTCTTTTTGCAAATTTAAAAACTCTAATTTCAAAATAGTATGTGATTTCTTAAGTTTCCTATATGTTACATGAATATGTTCTAAAACTTCAAGTAGTTGCTCATAGGTTAGTTCACATACCTCTTCTTTGTTACTTCGACCAAGAAGATCGTCAGCCATCAAACACAAGTTTATTGTCTCCACTTCAGCTTCAATCTCAGAGGAGTCCAATACAGAATCTGCCCAGAACACCTTTTGGAACCTCTTCTTATCCTTTTTTTAATTTGGGTTTCTCCTCACCCTTCTCCTTGCTTGAGTGAGCTTTAACTATAGGATAATTAGCTTTAAAATGTCCCGGCTTCCTTCATTTAAAATAGATCATATCATTAGAATTTTTAAAATTTTTGCTACCTTTACCTTTATTCCTCTTCTGATGGTTCTTATACTTCTTTCTTAGAAAGCTTTTAAATTATCTCATTATTAAGGCAACATCATCGCTTTCAGACCCGGAAGAGTCAGTGTCCATGTCGTTGGCCTTTAGCGCCATAGTTTTCTCCTTCTTTTTCTCACTTGCATCAAGATTTCTTTGATTCACCCTTTGCTCACAAGCAATGAGTGGTCGAAGTAAGTTATCAATCGAATAGGTATTCAAATCTTTAGATTCAAAAATTGTATTAATTTTATCATCAAAGGAAGAAGGCAAAAGTTTCAAAATTTTATTAACCTTTTCATAATTTTTTATTTCTCTTCCTAAAGCATGTAGTGAGGTGATAATTTGAGTAAATCTTGTGTACATGTCAGATATTAATTTATTCAGTTTCATACAAAAAAATTTGTAGTCATGCAATAAAATATTCATCCTTAATTGTTTGACTTCTTTGGTTCCTTCATAAGTGATACATAATTTATCCCAAATTTCTTTACTAGTAGCACAAGTTGAAACACACATAATCTTCTGATGTTAAAGTACAAAAAAAATAGTTTAAATATTTTACATTAAGTTAAGTTAAATCCCTATTATCATGTGTCCATTCAGTGAAAAGAAGTGGAATAGCAATGCCATTAATTTTACTAGTCCTAAGTGTATAACCATCTTTAACAAGCATCCATATGCTATAGTCAATCGATTGTAAAAACATAGACATGCAAGTTTTCCAAAAATCAAAAGGAATATTATCAAACATAGGTAGACGGGTAATAGAATACCCTTTTGCAGTATCACGAATATCGAAGTTAGCCATGGATCAAAATTTAAAAGTTTTTAAAACTTGATTTTATGAATCGTGCTCTGATACCACTTGAAAGTTCATTAGGAATGTTAAGCCCTTATGAACTAGCCCAAGGTTAACTAAGAGGGAGGTGGGGGGGGGGGGGGGGGGGGGGGGGAATTGGTATTTCAAAAAATCTTTCAATCAAAAATACAAAGTCAAACCAAACCAAAATTCACCAAACTATCATGTATTGGATCTCAAAATCATAGCCTAGCAATTTGGATAACCACTTTTGATGCTCCTCAATCAACATCCTTTTCTCTAATAAATATTTCAAGCTTATCAGATCTGTCCTGATAATAAAATGCCAACCCAGCAGGTAAGGATGTCACTTTTAAATAGCCAACTCAATAACCATCATTTTCCTCTCATATACTGACTTCAGTCTTGCTCTAGCTGGTAATATTGAGTGTAGTATGGTATAGGTCTATCATTCTATTTTAGTATGGCCCCCAAACCAGATTTGGATGCATCACTCCACAACAAAAATCTAACTAAAATCAGGAGAGCTAAAATTAGGACTGAAGTCATGGCTTTCTTCAGTCTCTCAAAAGTCTGGGTCGCTACCACTCCCCATTAAAAGAAATCCTTCTTTAATTACTCAGTCAAGAACTAGGTTATAGTACAATATCCCCTCACAAATCTCTGGTAGTAACCAAACAATCCTAACAAATCTCTCAACTCCCTCAGGGTCTTAGGGAAAGGCCACTTCTGTATTGCCTCTATTTTTATTTGATTAGCTGCCACTCCCTCTTGGGATACCACATTCCCCAAGTACTCCATACTAGCATGTACAAAGCTGCACTTCTTTAGGTTGGCCCTTAGTTGAAGCTCCTGTAGAACTCCTAAAATCACCCTCAAGTGCTATAGATTCTCCTCGTCAGTCTTGTTGTACACCAGTATATTATCAAAGAAAACCAGGACAAACTTCTAGAGGTATGGCCAAAATACCCTATTCATCAAGAATTAGAAAGTAGTATGGGCCTTATTAAGCCTAAATGGCATTACAAGAAACTTATAGTGCCCCTCATGTGTCCTAAAAGTCATCTTCTAAACATCTGCCTCCTTCATTCTGATTTGATGATAACATGACTTTAAATCCAACTTGGAAAACACCATTGGTCCATACAACTCATCCAAGAGCTCACGAATTACAGGAATAAATAACTTATCTAGCATTGTCCCCTTATTTAAATCTCTATAATCCATATAAAACCTCCAGCTTCTATCCTTCCTCTTGACCAGTAAGATTGGACTAGAGAAAGGACTCATACTTGGCCTGATGACCCTGCCTTCAACATCTCATGGACTAACTTTTCAATCTCATCCTTTTGAATTTAGGGATAGCAATATGACTGAACACTGATCTGTGACACCCCTTTCTTCAAGTTAATAGCATGCTCCAGCTCTCTCTATGGAGGTAAGCCCTAGGGAGGTTGAAAAACCTCACTGAATTGTGGTATGAATAGTTTAATTGAAGTAGGAATTTCTCCCTCATCCTCCAGCTTGACCCCTTCCAAGCATTTCAACTCCACCAAAAATTCTCCTCCCACCTCCTATATGTTCCTGATCAGAGATTTGAGAGATACCCCAGGCTTGGACAGCTCGATGTCGCTCTAAATCACCATCCTTCTTCCCCTACCAATAGCTCTATCCTTAGTGCTCCCCAATTGACCTTGATATCACCCAAGGTTTGTAGCCACTTCATCCCCAAGATGACATCAGTGCTATCTAACTCTAATGGAAGAAAGTCCTCCCTCACCTAGATCCTCTGAATAGTCAATACTACTCCCCTACATACTCCTCTATCCATCCCCACCTTTCCTGTACCTCTTATCACTCTGTAGCCCATCCACTAATTTTGCCCGTAATAGATTTATAATCTACTTAGAGAAGAAATTGTGGGTTAATCTACTACCGATTAGCACCACCACCTATTTGTCAACTATTTCTTCCTTCACTTTTATGGTGTGATTTGGGGTGAATCCCATCACTGAGTTTAGAAAGACTTCTGCTACATCCAAATGTAACTTCTCCTATTTTTCCACCACTAGCCCGCTCTCACCTCCCTTTGCAGCTTCCTCATTATCATAAATAGTGAGAACCTAAAAAGTTCGGTCCTTACACTTATGCCCTGGCATGTACTTCTCATCACATATGAAGCACAACCCTTTTTCCCTCTTCTCTTATATCTCCTTCTCAGTAAGCTTCTTGAAATTTTCCCCAAATACCCCTCCTCCATTTTTCTCCATTAATACTTCCCTTAAACTTTCTACTGCCTATCCCTTGTGAGCTAAGAATTTGGTGGTCATCCTTTATAAGCCCCTAGAGTTTCTTCCTCTAGCAGTTACTTTTGGTTCTCTATCAATTGTGCTTGCTCCATGGCGTCCCCCAAGTCGTATAGCCTCATCACTCAAACTACTACTCAAATCTCTAATTTAAGCCCCTTCATAAAATTTCCCTCTAGCACTATTTATGAAAGTCTATCTAGCCTATTAGCCAGATACTCGAACTTACCACGGTAATCTGATATGGTCCCCTCCTATGTAAGGGAAAATAACTGCTTATAGATGTACCCTCCCTTACTAGTTCAAAAATGTTATAATAAATAATCCTTGAACTCCCTCCAACTCCAAATGGCTTGCCTCATGTCCCTTCATTGATACCATGCTAGTGTCTTCCCTTCTAAGCATAGTCCTACCATTATCAATTTCTCCTCCTATATTAACTCATTGAATGCAAAGTATTGCTCCACCTTATAAATATTGTTGTAATCCATGACCCCTAGTCTGAGATTTTGATGATGACAAATAATGTTGTTTGAATTACTATTCATTAAATATTTTTCATTTATGATCTTGTCTATGAGTACTAACATTTTAGGGAGATCACAAGTTACTTAGATAATAAGAAGACTCAAGACTGGTAGAGTAGGAGTTGGAGTCATAGCATTGTAGTTTTCATTTATTATTATTTTTTAATTCTTGATTCTGGCCACAAATTGTATGTAAGATTGAGCAACCATGCACACACATAGGGGGAGAGGGTTTAAAAAATGAAGAAATTTTTTTCTGTTGATCGTGTTGTACAAGTTTACATCATACTGTACTAATTGATCTGGCTGAAATGGGTATCTATAAATAAGTCGTAATGTACGATTTATTTCATATTGTACGAAGTGTCTTTAATTTAAAAACCCTAGTCACCAGATTAATTTAAGTAAGTTTAATAAATATTCGTACTATACAATCACATTCGTACTGTGCGGTATGTTTTGAATACTTACTTAAAATAACCCTATGATTAGTGCATAAATCAAGGATTAATTTCTGATTGATTATCATAATGTATGACATGGTTCGTGCTATACGATCAACTGAGGCTATTTTAGGTCATCCCGGATATCGTACCGAACGATCCCTTGATTTTGTACTAATCATATTGTATGACGTGGTTTATACCATATGATGTCCAGAGATGATTTTCGTGGTCCCAACAATCATCCTGTACAAATAGAAGGATTTTATATATCATACTGTATGAGTTTATATCATATTGTATGATGATATTCAGAATTTTGGCCTATTCGTAAACCTTCATACTAGGACGAAGGCTATTTTGTACGGATCGTACTATACGATATACGATTATATTGAACGATTATAACAACTAATTTGAAATTTTTTTAGGGTTTCTTAGAGCCTATTTTTAAGTATCAAAATTTCTATTTTTGAAGTGTGACTGTAAGAGAGGAACGTGATTAGAGAGGGATTCCATGGGAGAGAGCTCTTGAGAAGATTTTAGGGTTTGTGAGAGGAAGGAGAAGGTGGGCTTAGTAAGGGAGAAGGAATGTGAGGGAGATCACACGGTTGCTCCAAGCTTGCTACAATTTGCTCCTCCTGGGCCTAAGAAGTTCTTATGGGAGGCTCTTTGAGGGGGAGATTCTTCTACATCCGTGTCCTCTAAGGTATTCTGCATTCTCCAGGAGGGAGAAAAATGAGAAGGTATGCTACCGTAGCTTGGAGGGTGACAAAGAGCTTGGCACTCCGCCACACCGGGTTGGTGAAAGTGAGATTTGTAAGGGCATCTCCACCCTGTTATGGGGAAAAAAAAGGAGAATTATTATTTAATAGTGAAATTCTCGGAGTAGAGGACTTCGGGGAGTGGACGTAGGTCAAGTGACTGAACCATAATGGACGTAGGTCAATTTAAGATTTTCTCCACTTGGATTCAAAGAAAGTTAGGATGTGAAATCTCAACAATCCATAATGATCATGGAGGAGAGTTTCAAAATAAAAAGTTTGAATTATTCTATTAAGAGATACGAATAAATCATAATTTCTCAGCCCCTAGAACTCCTCAGCAAAATAGAATAGCAGAAAGGAAGAATAGAACCTTGGTAGAAACTGCTAGGGCAATGTTAGCTGAGTACACCCTTCCTAGATATTTTTGGACAAAAGCAGTAAACACGACATGTTATGTCTTAAATATGGTGAGGTGAACATTATATCGAAGCTGAATAAAACTCCTTATGAACTCCTTAAGGGTCGGACACCAAATCTTTCACACTTACATGTTTTTGGTTGCAAGTGTTTTATCTTAATAAATGGCTAACTTCCCTTAGAAAAATTTGATCCCAAGTCTGATGAGGGTGTCATCGTAGGTTATTCATATATAGGTAAGGCCTATAAAATCTTTAATAAGAGAACCCTAGTAGTAAAAGAGTCTACCCATATAGTATTTGATGAATCAGATAAGCCCTCTGAATCTAGAATCGAAGAAGATGAACTAGAGGCAATTCAAGGAGTAGAAACTATGACTATATCAGAAAGTGGGGAACCTCAGGAAGATTTTTCTAGAGAATAGAGATACTCTTCTAGTCATCCTAAAGAATTAATTTTAGGAGACCCACCGGAAGGTGTGAGAGCTAGGCACAGACTTAGGAATGAAGTTGGTCATTTAGCATTAATCTCTATGATAGAACCCAACAGTATAGATCAAGCTTTAGGAGATGAGTTATGGATCCTAACAATACAAGAAGAATTGAATCAATTCACTAGGAATGATGTTTGGGAATTAGTAAAGAGACCTAAAGAACATAGTGTAGTTGGAACAAAATGGGTCTTTAAAAATAAGGTGAATGACTCAGGAACCATAATAAGAAATAAAGCCGACTAGTAGCTAAGGGGTACAACTAAATTGAGGGAATAGACTTTGAAGAAACCTTTATCCCAGTAGCTAAACTAGAAGCTATAAGGGTGCTCTTAGCTTTTGCTTGCTTCAAAAGTTTTCAACTATATCAAATGGACGTAAAGAGTGCTTTTCTAAATGGGGTAATCAAGGAGGATGTTTATGTTGAGCAACCCCCAGATTTGAAAGTTAATAATTTTCAAACCATGTATTCAAATTAAAAAATGCACTATATGGTTGAAGCAAGCACCTAGAGCTTGGTACGAAAGACTTAGCTCATTCTTACTGGATAGATGATTTGTTAAGGGTAATGTGGACACTGCACTATTTTTACAAAAGGTTAAAGATGAAATTCTCATTATTCATATTTATGTGGATGTCATTCTATTTGAATCTTCAGATACAAATTTATTTGATGAATTTTCAAAAATAATGAGTAATGAGTTTGAAATGAGTATGATGGGAGAGCTTAATTACTTTCTTGGCTTTAGTGTAAAATAAATGGATAATGGAATATTTCTTAAGCAAACAAAATACATTAAGGATGTTCTGAAAAAATATGAAATGGACAGTGCTAAGCCCATGAACACTCCAATGAGCTCCACGATTCAATTGGATAAAGACCCGAATGGAAAATTAGTAGACTAGAAAAAATATAGAGGAATGATCGGATCTCTCCTCTACCTGACTGCCAGTAGACCCGACATAATGTTTAGTGTGTGCCTCTGTGCCCTTTTTCAAGCTGATCCTAATGAGTCTCACTTAATTGTGATCAAGAGAATCCTTAGATATCTGCTAGGCACCCGGAACTTAGGAATTTAGTATCTTAGGCACAACACTTCCTTTGAAATCTTAGGGTACTTAGATTCTAATTTTGTAGGATGTAGGGTAGATAGAAAAAGAACCTATGGTACCTACCAATTCATAGGACATTCTTTAATTTCTTGGTCTAGTATGAAGCAAAATTTGGTAGCCCTTTCCATTTCCATGACTGAGGCAGAATATATTGCAATAGGAAGTTGTGTTGCATAAGTACTATGATTAAAACAACAACTTCTTGATCTTGGATTACCTATAAGAACCATCTCAATCATGTGCGATAACATAAGTGCAATTTGCATTTTTAAAAGTCTAATTCAACACTCTCAAACAAAACACATAGACATTAGACACCATTTCATAAGAGATCATATTGCTAAAGGAGATATAGAATTACATCACATAGCTGCAAGAGATTAATTGGCAGACATCTTCACAAAACCACTAGCCTATGACACCTTTAGGACTTTGAGGATAAGAATTGGTGTCATAGACATTAATGCATAACAATAATAAAAAAATTTATTTGAAGGCTATTCCTAATCATCACACACTCACTACACAAAATTCAAAATTTGACATTTTCTTTATCATATTATACGATACACTATTGTACTGTATGATATATCAAATTTACTCAAATCACAACCCAATCTCAGAATTCATCTTTGTTGATCGTACTGTATAATCACCATCGTATTGTATGATACAGGTGGCTGGTCATTTAATCCATTCAGTATAACATTATTGCACATCAAATGGTATTATATCTCCTCTTCGTACTGTATGATCCACATCAGCAAAATGGATGAGGACGCCTTAAAAGGGGTCGGTACAATATAATAGTTGTTTATACTATATGAACACATGTTTGTACTATACGACGCTTTTGGTCAAAGGTAATACCGACGACCCTCAGGAAGATTGAAATCATTCTATTTGTAATGTATGAGTTATATCATATTGTATGCTTTGACCATCTTTTTCTAACAGCTCATTCAAATGACATTATTATCCATCATATTGTATGATCCTCGATCATACTGTATGATATTTCCAAAATTCTATAAATTGGCTGAATCTGAAGCTCCTTTCCCTTACTCTTCCTTCACCTCACTTAGTATCATCTTTCTTCATGAAATGTCAAGATCTAGCAAGTGCAATCGTCTAATCAATGGAAGCTCATCTTCCTCTCACCATCCCAACGACCATTTCCTAACTCCCAAAAATGAAGAAGCCTATCATAAATACAAGGCCTGTAAAATTATGCCATCTCGGATGCTAAATCAAGCTGCTTTAAATTTTGAGGTAATGAACCTCTTCAAATCCACCACTCTCTAATTCCTCCTTACCCTAGCCTTCTCGTACAATTCAAAACACTTATTTGAATTATTGGCCAACCTAACCTTCACTATCGAAACCCTAACCTTCCACTCTTTTGTCTGCCGACAACGCGTAGAAATCACTAAGTCTGACATCACCCAATACATTGTGAAAGTTTGTTAGGGATGTTATGCCCTTAAGAACTGGCCCAAGGCTAACTAAGAGGGGGGGGGGGGTGAATTGGTATTTTAAAAAAAATCTTTCTTATAATCAATGAATAAAACTTAAAATCAAAATCACCACAGAAATCAAAGTGCAAAAAAATAAATGCGAAAATCAAAACAAAGAAAGATCACACCAGATTTATAGTGGTTCGATCAACTTGACCTACGTCCACTCCCCGGAGGCACCTTCCGAGTATTGCACTACAAAAGTGACTCTCCTTTTGCTCTCACAGCAAGGCAGAGAAGCCTTCACAAAAACGCCTTTCTGCCAACCCCGGCGAGGCAGACAACCCAACTCCTTTTGCTTCCTCCTGAAGCAGACAGAGAACCTAACTCCTTTTGCTTCCTCTTGAAGTAGGCAGAGAACCCAACTCCTTTTGCTTCCTCCTGAAGCAAGAAGAGAACCTTGACTCCTTTTCTTCCTCCTGAAGCAGGCAGAGAACCTCGACTAATTGCTGAATCTTACCTCCCTTGAACCCACAAGGATGAAGGATGAAGTCTGGAGTAGACGCCTTGGAACCTTGCTTGGAGCAACCTTTGTGAATCCCTCTCACAAACTCCCCCTCACAAGTTCCTCCCTCTCTCTCCCTCTCTCTCCCTCTCCTTTTGGCTCTCTCAGGTCAAGACAGTAGCTAAAGGTCTCTTTGCATGAGAAAATTTGAGTACTTTAAATAGAATTTCAAGAATTGACTTTATCATCCAGGATGATAGAAATATCATCCTGGCCGATCAGTACAAAGTAAGCTCAATCAGTCGGGATGATTTGGGATGATCAGAAGAAAATTGGTTACATCGTCCAGGCCGATACGATATCGTCATGGCCGATTAGTTAAAATTCGAGTACAATCGTCCTGAACATCGCCCTGAATAGAGTCTGGCTGATGTCAATCGTCTAGGACATCGTCCCGGCCTATTCTGGGATCGGCTCGGCCGATGTGATTGTATCAATCAGCCTTAATTATTTTTTATAATTGCTAGATTAATTTAGGCATAATTGTGTTGTAACGTCCAGGCCAATATTAAGTTTGTCTTGGCCGATATTTTAAAATAAAGAATACCTAAATTGATCATGGCGGCTAATTCTTTCTGATTTGAGCCTATCATCTTGGCCAATATAAGGATCGTCCAGGACAATATGATTAATGACGGCTGCTTAACCCGGATGCCCTAATTATGGTTTCTATTTTTAGACAAATTGGCCTGGACGATATGGATATCATCCAGGCCGATGTACTCAAAATAGAAAAACACATAAAAACCCTCAAGTGTGTGTATGCAAGATTACTTAGCATCAGGAACTACTTTTATAATTGATTCAAGAAAGGAAAACATTACAGACTGACTCAAATTAAATTACCCATTCTTGAGTTAGTCTTGAGTTGCGCTTGATCTTGTGAACCTGAAAAGTTAGTAGGCAAGGCAGTCGTAGAAAAACATGAATGTTTGCTATCATCAAAAGTCTAATCCATAATCTCATATTTGTAATACATTGGGCTGTCTACTGAAGGCCCTAAAGCTCATTCCTTCCTCTGAAATGATTTCAACTGGAGTGCTACAATTCTAGTATGTAACAATATAGCTTTCTATCAACACCAGCCTCTTGTTAATTCTTTAATCTGAAATGCTTGAATTATTCAACACGTCCTTCGCACTTCAATCATACCCAAAGCTGGCAACCAAATTTGCATGACCCCAATCTTATCAGTCGTTACCTACCTTATAATGTTAAATACAAAATTTGATGAGACAGATTTAATTATTGATTATATCCTAAACATGACCTTTGTTTGCCTCCATACCACCCATAGAAAACAAAATATAGCACTTGGCCACCTTATAGGTTACATCTTTCAAAAGAAATACCAATTAACCTATCCTGGTGAACCAGATAATCTACCAATCTTCTATACGTATGCCTCTTTCCTTATTCTATTTCATCGAGGGCAAGAGCCTGAAGAATAAGACTTTGATGAAGAAGAAAGAGAACCTGCTTCAGAAGGAGCCCCTGTTCCACAAAGACGGCGTGCACCACCCCGAGGACCTACACCAACCTACCCTCTTGATGACTTGGTCAACCGATTCAACCAACTCTAGGGTCATCTTGATGCTCACATCCAAGACCAGTACCACCAACATGAGGAAGATATACAGTGGTTTGGGGAATGCTTCACTTTGATTAATCAATAATTTGCATCAATCCACCAATACTTCCAACCACCTCCACCTCCAAGTGAACAGGCTCCTCCTTTCTGAAGTGTATCTATTTTGTGCTGCTTTTTTTGTGTTGCTTGTAACTCCTCTCTTTGTTGATGTCAAAATGGGAAGAAGTCTGTTGTAGTCATTATGTCTTGTTCTAGTTAGTATATTCTGCTTATATTTTTATTTAAGTTCAATAAAATGTATTTTTCTTTTCCTATTTTATTTTGTGATGTTTTAGTTAATTAAAAATAACAAAAAATTAATAAACCAAAAAAAAAACCTTACAAAATTGCTAATAACCAACATTATTTGACATCATCAAAAAGGGGGAGATTGTTGCAATCCATGACCCATAGTATGAGATTTTGATTATGATAAATAATATCGTTTGAATTACTATTCATTCAATATTTTTAAATTCTTCTCTTGTCTGTGAGTACTAACATTTCAAGGAGATCACAAGTTACTCAGGACAATAAGAAGACTCAAGACTGGGTAGAGTAGGAGTTGGAGTCCATAATAATATAATTTTTATTTATTATTATTTTTCATTTCTTGAGTCTTGGCACAAATTTTATGCAAGATTGAGCAACCATGCACACACACAAGGGGAGAGGGTTTAAAAAATAAAGAAATTTTTTTTACCGATTGTATTATATGAGTTTATAACATACTGTACGATCTGATCTAGCTAAAACGGCTATCTGTAAAGAAGTCGTACTGTACGATTTATTTCATGCTGTATGAAGTGTCTCTAATTTAAAAACGCTAGCCGCCAGATTAATTTAAATAAGTTTAATAACTATTCTTACTATATGATCGCATTCATACTGTACGGTATATTTTGAATACTTATTAAAAATAATTATGTGATTAGTCATAAATCTAGGATTAATTTATGATTGATTATCATACTGTACGACATGGTTCATATTGTATGATCAATCGAGGATATTTTCGGTCATCCTGGATATTGTACCGGATGATTCCTTGATTTTGTACTAATCATATTATACGATGTGGTTCGTACCATATGATATTCAGAGATGAGTTTCATCATCCTAGTAATCATCCTATACGAACAAAAGGATTTTATATATCGTACTATATGGGTTTATATCTTACTATATGATGATATTCAGAATTTTGAACTATTCATAAACCTTCATACCAGGAAGGATGTACTGTACTAATCATACTATATGATATATGATCGTACTGTATGATTATAACGGCTAATTTGAACTTTTTTTTTGGTTTCTTGGAGCCTATTTTTAAGTATCAAAATTTCTATTTTTGAAGTGTGACTATAAGAGAGGAACGTGATTAGAGAGGGATTCCTTGGGAGAGAGCTCTTCAAAAGATTTTAGGGTTTGTGAGAGGAAGTAGAAGGTGGGCTTAGTGAGAGAGGAGTGTCAGGGAGTTCACACGCTTGATTCAAGCTAATTACACTTTGCTCCTCCTGTGGCCCGAGAAGATCTTATGGGAGGCTCCCTGAGGGGGAGATTCTTCTATATCCATATCCTCTAAGATACCCTGCCTGCTCCCTGGAGGGTCACAAAGCGTAGTACGATCTTCTCAGAGAAACCTCCCTCAGAGAAAGTGTAGAAGGAGAACTATTGTTTAATAGTAAAATTTCCGGAGTGGAGGACTCTAGGGAGTGGACGTAGGTCAAGTGATCGAACCACTATAAAATCTATGGTGTGATTTTTCCTTTACTGCTTTTTATTTACGCTTGCATTTTATTCTCATTAAAATTGCTTGGTGAAAAATCATAGTGAAATTCGTTGTTGCAAGTTTTGTTATAAGCATTCACTTTCGTATTATTTCATTTTCTTGTTTAAGTTTTAAAAACACAAAGAAATAAAACTCCTATTTAGGATTATATTTTATTGAAACAATTTTCCCATTCATCCCCCCCCCCCCCCCCCCTCTTGACGCATATCGTAATTTCAAATACACCAATGTGCATCCTCACCGTCAAAGATGGACATCTTTAGGTTTCTCACCTTCGGGTCAACCCTATTTCGCTTGAATCATCCATAGCCTCTCATTCCTTAAATAGGAGGTGCCCCCCAATTGTCACACTTTTCCCTTCGACACTCATACCAAAATCCCTCCTCAAAATCCTCTCTTCTTCTTTCAAAATTAGCACCCCGGTGATCGAAATCATCCCCTCTCCTAACAAATTCAGCACCTCTTATTTTGTAGGAATTGCCCGACGCATTTTATATTCTCCCTCTAAGATATAAACTTCTGGATTTTTCCCTTCCCCTAAACATGTCAGGGTTCCCACCTCTTCCATGGCCATTGGTAGTTTCCTTTGCTTATGCTGTCGCTAAATTGGGTTTGACTTCAAGCAATATCTTCAACATGTCTTCCACCATGGCAAACTTTCCTCCATCTTTTCATTGACGAATGCCATATGATTTTGAAAATCAGAAATCTTCTCCTCAAAATCTGATTTGAGTTGCCCAAGTTCTCTCTAAAAAACCTCCACTTTTCTTTTGGTCATTGGTTCCCCTTAGATTGACGTGCTCTTATACCAATTTGATAAAAAATAGCAAGCAATAATGCATAAATTTGCTGAATTTTAAAGAAATTTAGTGAAACATAGTAGATTTTTCAAGATTTGTTGAGAAATAAGAGGAATACTCACTTCAATACCAATAATAGAAGAAGAAAATCATAAATAGATACAAGAATATTTAATTTGAGAGGGAGATTCAACTCTTCAAATCTCTAGCCAAAGCCAAGAACCCAAAAGAAAAACCTAGATCTCAAATTAGCCTCCAAATTCAAGATAACCCTCACCCTAGTAAGAAGAAAGTAATTAAAGAAAAAGGAAAATTATATAATCTCTAAATAGTCCTTAATTTAAAGTTTCCCTCCAATACAAAGCTTAATTAGTGAGTACGCCCCACCACACTACCCCCACCCTCTCCCTATTTCAGCCCCCTCCCCCCCCCCCCCCCCCCCCCCCCTAGCCCGCCATTTATAGCATTGAATCTATCTAGGATAGAGCAGTTTAGCTGGCCCTTGGGCATGCCTAACAGTGAACTCCCATGCATGACTAACTCGATGATCATACGCCAGCATTCATACATGTCATCTGTTAGAGCGAACTCCCACCCAAACGATCTTCTCCAACCAAACGCCTATTTTGTTGTGAGTAATTTTTTACAATGGCCCATGAAAATTAATTAAAAGAGATAGAATTATTGCTTGGTTTATTAGCCTCTAATTAAAGATTGTGATAATAATTTTATGTAAGTATATTATTTTATATAAATTAATGACTACAACTAGTAGTCTAGGGAATAAAAAAAAATTGTATAATGACTTAAATAGTAAACATGCATATAATTTTTCAAAACATCGCATTGTTTATCTTAGATCAAGTCAGGATGATTTTTAATGCAAGAACTCGTATCATTGATCTTAGATTCAGCTGAGATGATTTCAAAACCAAGCTCTCACACCATCGATCTTAGATCTGACTTAGAGGATTTTAAATTGAAGCCCTCGGATCATGGATCTTAGATTCTGTCAAGAAAAAATCAATAGCAAGTGTCATCTCGACCTCCACTTGAAGGGAGGGAAAATCGGGAGGCTGCAGAAATCGCCTTTAACGGCTACCAAGTTTTTTAAAAATTATAAAGAAATTCAATTCGAGCTTTAATTGATTAATTCAACTAATAAATTAATTAAAATGCAAAAAAACTATTAATTAATAATTAAATGTTAATTAATGTATTAAATTAATTAATATTTAATAAAAGTAATTAATTGACTTTTTTAAAATTAATTAATCAAAACTAATTGATTAATTAAAATTAGTTGATTAATAAAAATTAATTAATTAAAACTAAAAAATTAAAATTAATTATTTAAAATTAAATAATAAAAATTAATTTATTAGTTAAAACTAATTCATTGAGATTAATTGATTAATTAAAATTAATTGAAATTCAAATAAATGTATCAATTAAAATTAATTAATTAGTTATAAATTAATTAATTAAAGTTATTTTAATAATTAAAATTAATTAATTAATTTGATTAATTATTTTTAATTAATTTGATTAATTATTTTTAATTAATCAATTTATTTAAATTTTAGTTAATTTCAATCAATTAATTAAATAGTTTATTAATTAAAACTAATTAAGTGAGATTAATTCATTAATTAAAATTAATTGAAATTCAAATAAATTGATTAATTTAAATTAATTAATCAAAATTAATTAATTTATTAAAAAAAATTAATTAAAGTTAATTAATTAATGGAAATCAATTAATTAAAATTAGATAATTAATTGGAATCCGAGAATAGGTGAAATTCAAGAGATGTTGACTAATTAAAATATGAGGGTAGTTAAAATCCAAGAGTTATTGATAAATTGAAATCTGAGAGTTATTGGTTAATTAAAATTCGAGAGTAGTTGAAATTCGAGAGAGATGACATTTAAATGTTAATTAATTGGTTAATTAAATTAATCAATTAATTTTAAACCTAATTTGAGCCTATTTGATGAGGATTTTTTTATCAAAGAACAAAAAGAAATGAAAAGAAAAGAGATGGTTTTTTCCACTAATCAATTCTAAGTACAAGCTAAACATTGAAATAACACTCCTAAAACTAAAACTCAAGACACAAATGTAAAAAAAAAAAACTTCAAATCCTATGACTTGTGCAAGCTCTCCAAAGCTCCAAATAAGCTTCCACCACTACAAAGCTCCAAATACCTACAAGTAAGTGATAAAAATAATGAGCACTAAAACAAAACTGCTAAAGCAAGAAAGAAGGTACTAAAACTAAACTACTAAATAAAATGAAGGTATTGAAAAAAGTAGGTACTGAAACAAAAGCATGTAATAAAAGAAAAGGAAGGGTACTATAACAAACACTAGTGTCAAGCTTAAGGTACAAGTAAACAACTAAAACCTAAGGTCTAGTGTCAAGCTAGCAAACAAATACAAACTAAAATACTTGCAAACAAATTTACCCGAAACAAAACTAACGGGTAGCTTAGCCTATGGCTAAGTTGTTAGACCCACCAATGGGCCACTTTTAAGTGAAGCAGAAAAACCCACATGTTAGGAAAACTTCTAAGTGAAATACAACAACCATAAAACTCAAAAAAAAAAAAAGGAAACTTCGAAGGGAATTTATAATACATATCCAAAAAACCCATGAGCAACTTTGCTATAGAGCTAGTTTGTAAGACCCATCTAAAGACAAATTTCAATGAAATTCATATGTCATATCTAAATGTACCTTAACGCAACTTCTATTAAAAGATGTAATACCCATTATAAATCCAATTCTATGGACAACATTTAAAGAAAGGTGTAAGTCCCGACCCAAATTCAAACCTTTGGGCAACTTTTAAATGGAGTCAGAATACTTGAACCAACTCAATCAACCAAGCAACTTCTAAATGGTGCCATAAGCCTTGAAGCAACACAATCAATTGGGTAACTTCTAAATGAAGATAAAAATCCCAACCTAAACTAAATATCTTAAACATATCCATTTCAATTTACTTGATATCCCTGAGAGGATGCAACCTATGACTACTAATCAGATTCCCTGGACACTATGTTCAAAGATTGTTAGTGTTTGTATACCAAAACCTACAGTATTCACAGGATGATGAAACCATTGGATCTTAATTGGGTTTACCTCTATTTCCCCCTAGTATTGAGAATAAAATACTTAAAATTATTCATCCTTAATCGAGAGTTCTCTCTTACATATTAATAAGGGTAATTAATTATGAGGCTTGCACTCATAGGAACTAAGGACATAGATCTAACTCAACCATGGTACTACCCTTAGGGAAAATCTGATTAACTACAATTTTCCTTAACAAGAATGGAATCCTATAGCTGCAAAGTGGAATTCATGATAACGTGCCATTTTTCTTGAGCCAATAGATATTTACAACCTCATATCAAGGAAATTTATATATTGTTATGATTAATGGCATAAGGTTTATTAGATCTTTCAATTAAAGCACAATTTAAAATTGAAGAAAATTGATATGCTAATCATTTATATTGCTTGCCTATGAAGTGTATGCTTTCAAAAAAAAAAAAACATGTGCTTTATGTCACTTTGCTACTTCATGTTTGCAGTGTTATGCACTATGCTTTGTACCTTAACAAAAAAATCACGACTCAAAATTCATATTTTGTTTGGCATCCAATGAGATAAAAAAGCATAAACATTGGCATATTCACACTATTTCTCATAGTTGTTTAGTTGCCACTAACTAGCTCTCAATTTTCTCCTCTAATTCTAGTTGTTTTTTTTATGGTTCTTCTCATCACACTCCCTTACCCAAAAGTTTTCTTATACATTTCTCATTGGTTTTTATGCTAACACAAACATGTAACTAAGAAGCTTCTTCTAAAACATAACTCCGCATTATTCAAAATAACTCCCAATGTATTATTCACACTCTTCATCCCCATATATTATTCCATAGTTGCCCAATCATCGAAATATTCTTAATTTTTAAGTATTTTTTATCATGTTATGTTTAACATCTTAAAACTTTTTTGGCTATAAAATATCTGCAATTAAATTTATTTAACATATTATATTTTTGAAAAATTATTATGTATGATATAAATTTGGCTAATAAAATAATTATTATATACATATACTATATGTACAAATTATCTACAAATCATTAACACTCTATTCAATAAAAGCACCTCTTTACTATTCACTTGTGCATTGAAAAAATGTTTCAAATGCATTGCATGGAAAATGGGCTTGACTGGCTCAACCCCCATTCATGTTGATTTCATTGGTACCTCAATTTTAGTTTTAGTTTATAAATAAATGCAAATTGATTAATGCATTCACTATGACCAAGATTTACAAATTGAACAAAATATATAATTTGATTTAGCTAGCCCTTGAACACAACCAAGTTTAATTATATAAGTCTTCGATATCAATTAAATTTTAATAAGTGATAAAAAATTACAATTTAGTTTATTCACAACTTTTGGAATTAATGTGGTAGATTGATCAATTAAAATGTTGAATATATTCTTTTTTGATTGAATTTATTAAAAGTTTATATTACAATTTGTTTGTTTATCCAAATAATAATGATATATATGAGGATCGATGATATATTTGATCAATTCAAATGAACTTTTGTTTCCTTTCTTGAAATATAATTTTCACCAATGGTAGATCAAAGACAAAGATATGACTAAAAGGGTGTTCAATAATAATCATAGTTACCACAAAATTTGCATTAATGTTTTTTGGACTAGCAAATACACCAACTATAATTCATAATCATATCATTAGTATCTACAATTTTTTCATTAACTAATTTGTTATTGTATTGATAGAAAATATCCTTCTCTATTCTATAAAGAGGTTTGTCCTCTTAGCCACTTACATGTCATACTGCAAACACTTAAAAGAAATTAACTTATAAATGTACATAATCGAGTTTGGATGAGTATCTCCTCTCAATGTTATGATATTAATGGTTATGGCATTAAAAAAAAGATTATTTCTAGAAGGTTCTCCTATATTGTGATTCCACTTATTCAAACCAACATAGAAAAAGAGAAGGTATAATGATGTGATTAAAGTGAAGAAGCTTTCCAATGACAGAAGACATGTTTGATGGTTGCTCAAATGTTGGTTAATCTCTCTAGCTCTGAAGCAACGATTTTCTAAAATTACTTTCCAAAATACCGCTCTTTCAATTGCCACCAATTTACAATCACACCAAATTATAGCTTCCCCATCAACCAAGATGGATCAAATTATTACAAACTTGCAACCACTTTCCTAAAGCTTCCAATATTAATTTCCACAAACCGCATTCAACTTTTGCCAAAATGCAATCTTTGTAGACAACACAAGATGGTCTCTATGCCTCCGCATTTATTATAGTCCTCTAACAACCATCAACTATAATCCTCCTATAGCTCAAGCCTCCAAATACCACAACAAAGCTAGCTTAATTCTAGTTATCCCATGCCCATTATTTATTGATATGGAATAAAAAAAATTGCATTCATTTTGGGGTGTACATTGTTCAAATAAACTGAAAATTGAACTAAGCCAATAATATTTGGTTCCTTTCGCTAAGTTATTGGTTGTAATTTTGACTTTCGTTGGTTTTGGTCACTAGTTAATTTTCTGATTTTGTAAAATCAATCAACCCTAAAATAAAATAATATTAATTTTCTTCAAATATTAAATCAATATAATCATGTAAATAAATGACAAAGATTAATATAATTATTATTTTTTCACATATTGTAAGGTATTTAAGTCCAAAAGTATCATCTTAAATTCCTTTAATGTCCAAAAGATAAATGGACAACCTTGGATGTAAACTAGAGCCTCCAAGCATATAATAAGAGATGCCTCATTATTTCAAAACCTTCATTTGTTGAAAGGACCATATAATCATAATTGTTGATGGATTAATGTTGCAAATAACTATCATAGGGAGTATCAATGTACTAGTTCTATGTTTTCAACTTAATTCTTTTAATTGTTATGATTTCCCGCAACTCATTATCAATCAATAATTATTAATGATATGAACTTACTACTAATTTTCCTTCTAACCATTATGAATTCAAAATAGGAACTCAAGAAGACTTATTGGCAAGCCAAAGGAAAATTTTGGTCGTTATCTTCTATATTATAAAGGAAATCCAAACAAATATAGAAAAATGCCCAATATGCACCTTCCACTAACAAAAATAGAATCATGTCATAACGCTTTCACCTTAGCCATTCAAATTTTATATATCTAAAAAACGTGTTACTAGTTTCATGAACACAAATCTTAAAACACTTCAGTTTAAAACTAGTAAATTATCTACACTCAAACTACATAGCCTAGGCATTATTATCCACTGTTATCAATTATAACACATGTTATTTCCCATTATGTCATGGTAGCACACTAAATGGTCTTCTAATGACAATTTCTGAAGGAATGGAAGTCTGTAATTTATTGAAGTAAAGAATATAACACTTGCTTTATTGGAAGACATCAAGCCATAAATTGTAGAAGATAGTACGGTAGGCTTTAAATAATAAAAAGTGCTAAAATAAGTCACTTCCCTTTTTGCATGCATCTATTCCTTACCTTTTTTCTCTCATATAAACCTCATTAGAAAGGGTCAAAATTCAACCAATAAGGGACATGAAGTATTCCATTTTTCCCCCACTATTTAACATGTACTTCTTTATTATAAGGCTTTAATAAATAACTAGCCTTATTCTTTAAAAATCTATAACGAGCCTTCTCCCCATCTCTCATTTAGGATAGAGTGGAAATCCCTGACCTTGCACTAATAAAAAACAACACGTGTCATAGCTTAAAACTTCTCCACTTCTATTTATCAGGGAAGTTCAACTAGTTTTAAGCCTTTAATCTTATTTTTGTCAATTTAATTTTAGTTATTTGGCAATGTTATTATGATTTACATGTGCAAACATGATGTGTTATTTATATGAAGTTGCTAGCATATGAATAATAATTTATCTAGTGTGATCTATATTCATTGTGTTATCCTAGATGCAATATAAACTTCAGACTCTCGGTTAATAAAAATTTTAATCAATTCATTAATTTTGGTGGTTTCAATTCTCATTGCTTTTGTCATATATTTTTTATTTATTATTTATCATTTGGTTTGAACTTCATGTTTGTTGAGGATAAGGCTAATTACCATGATAATCTAGGAATTAATAATATCATATATGTGGAGAAATTTATCCAAAAGCCAATTGAAAAAGTAAAACACTAAAATGTGAGCCATATAATGATAAATGTGAAGCAATGTTTAAAAGTGTATCTTTGGGTATAGAGAAATTTTCCATCCGTGGGGCGAGGCATCAGCATAAAAATCAACAAATTGTATAAAATAATAAGTATTGTATGTGCATCAGAGTATGATTAAAAAATAGCATATTAACATCATAACCAATTAAAATATTAAAAAGAAAAAACATAAAAAAATATTAAAAAAAAACATTAGCATCTAAATATAGTAAGTAGTAATATATTGTATAAAATATAGAGCAATATATTGACATCATAACATTAAATCATGAAGAAATAAGTGTGACATAAACATCAAAGTAAGAGTTCCTAGTGGAGGAAGAAGAATTGGCTAGGAGGAGGTGATGGTGGATAGAAAGGAGATAGTCCACAACATTCGTGAGGAGTGCAGAAATGGTTGCATGAGAAAAGAGGCACTCTTGTAATGACTATTTGGTGGGATTGAATGCGTATGTGAGGTATGAGTATAATTTGTATAAGTGAAAATGTTTGATTAAGCTTTTTTAGTTGATTTTATCTGTCTTATGACCTATTCTAGTGATTTTGATGATAACAAACATATACTTGGATATTCAAATTAGCGTGCTAAGTAGTTCAAGTGTAATTATTTAATGAATACACATGAAAATTACTTATATGAGATATACATTACACAACTCAAGTACCATTAAAATTTGAGCTAAAAGAACTCAAGATTAACCAAGATGAATAGTTTGAGAAAATTTATACTAACATAGGAGTATATTATAGGTTCATTAATATTACTGATATGGTTTGTTTGCTCATAATCTAAATATCTATTAAAATGATTTGTATATTATTAATTAAGGACAAAAGCTTGATTTAAAATTTTATAAGATTCATTTATTAAATATATTTTATATGCTTCATGGATCATGTAAATTTTACCAAATATGAAAAGATACATAATTAGAGAAATTAAAAGTAATAAGCTTATATGGTAAAAAATTTATAACGTAATCATTTTGAATTGAACTTGTTTCATATAAATTTACTGATATACAATAAATTTTATCTAAATTACAACATATTGTTATATAAATATTTAATATATCTTTAAATATATCAAACTATGCATAATTTTTTATTTTGCTAAACCGCTACTATTTTGATGGAAAATGGCATACATTTTATTTCATTAGATTCCATGAATTTTGTAAATAAAAATTGATATGTCACATGACTCACTTTCGAGCTAAATTAAATTTATAATAATTTTCTAAACTTTAATGATTTTACTATTATATGTTGGGTCACCATATTTGCCTTATTTTGGATGTATATGAAGATTTTTTGACTTTTTAAGTGACTACCTATTTTATAGCCATTTGAAACTTATATTTATTTAATATAAATGAATTCTTTATCAAATATTATATTATTAGTTGATAAAATAAAATTAGATTATTAGTTCTATTCAAAATTGGATTTACTTACCCTTCCATTTAAATACCCCTCTTTCTCTTTTTGTTAGGGCTGTTAAAAAAAAAGAAACTCCATCATTTTCTCCATTTCTCTTTCCTTCTTTATATTATTAAATCTTAAAAGGAGAAACTTTGATCTTCATTCTAACAACTCTTTTCATTGGCAAGATCAAATTTTTGATTGGAAAGCTTCAACACACTAAATCATGTAACATATATTGGAGTTCTTGAGCTTGTTTTTTTTTTCTCTAAATACTTACTTGTTGTTCTTTTAGTTTTCACCAAGGCTTTTAAAACTGTATCAAACCGGCTGGTTGAACAGAGAACCAGCCGGCTGGCCTGTTACAGTTCGGTATACAACCGTGTTCATAGAAAATCGGCTGTGGACCACTCGAACCGGCGGTCCGACCGTCGAACCAATTCCAGTTTGCTTTAACCGGCCTGTTCGCTAAAAAGGGAAACAGATAGCTGAGATGCCATTAGTGCGAGTGGAGGTATTAAAAATAACGACGTGAAAAAAAAACCCTATTCAATTATTCATATCTCCTGCGGTCTGCTTGCTCGCGGCTCTGCCTTGGCATCATCTTCTCCGCCTCCGGTATTTTCTTCACTGCATCCGACTTCTTCTTCTCTGCTTTCGGTGTTTTTCTATTCTTCTACTTTCTACATGCTCTTGCACAAAACCATTTTAAAGTACATGCTTCATATTAACATGTAATAATATTTGAAAAGCAATTTCATGAATGGTTGTCAAGCAAAGCTAGGCCAAAACCAAGGAGTCTGTCTTGGTCATCTCAAGAAGAAGATCCTGGTCAGCAGCTAGAGGCAAAGCTTAATGCAGCCGAGCAAAAAAGGTTATACTTACAAATCATATTTTCTTTTTTCTTTTTTTTTTTTATATGAAATGCGTTGTCTTTTTTTCTTTTTTTTTTCTTCCTAGTTTTGTTATCCAACATGATAACTTGCTAGGTTTTTAGTTTAGGATTCCCTAATGCTTTAATTATAATTTAGTTTATTTTGGATTATGATCCTAAAATTCTAGTATGTTATATTCTTGAGATACTGGTTGGGGCTAGGATTCAATGTGCAGGTCTATCTTTCATTTACTGAAATTTTGATTGTGGAATCCTGAATCTTCTGTAGTTTTTTATAAATTTTAGGGGATTATGTAAGTGTTTCAATCAATTTTAAGGGACTTGATTACCATTAATTTTGTTATCCTATTGTATCCACAATATGCATCCATAATCCTATATGTAATGACCCTGAATGCTATCTAGTTTAAGTGAATAAATTATGAATTAAGTAGTTAATATAATTAGATATTATTTTTTAGCATTGATATAGTATTATATTATTATATGAGGTGAGCCCATTCCCTATTATGGAGATGCTGGAACCTTCTATTCCTCTTTTACTACTTTGCCTATGCATGAATCTTATTTCTAGCTCATAATGAATGAATGTTATTAGCTTAAATGTCATTAACAATTGTTCCCAATTCTAGTTTGATTGTTAGCCGATACAGATTTGTCTTAATTTATAAATGATGGCTTCATTGAATGTTATTCTCATATCAAAGAATTTTTTATGTTTTCTAGGTTGAACCTTTTAGCAAATGCACAAATGCGTTTAGCTCAGCTGGATGAGCTAAGGCAAGCTGCTAAATGTAGTGTAGAGATGCATTTTTTTATCTAACTTAGTATTACAGTAAGTCAAAATCAGATGCTTTTTTTACTAACATTTCCTTTGGTGAAAATGCATATTCCATTTGAAATCATCTTAAATCTATTCCAGGTTTTGAACGTGCTTTCTTTGCGGAATTCATCAATACTTTGTAAAGGTTGGAAACTTTAGTCTGTGGTGGAAGTTCAAGTGATATAAAATTTTAGCTCTTTGAGGTATGCATTCTATGTCATTTTAGCTTTGTGACTTTTTCAATTGTATAGTTTTCTACCTTGCATAGTTTTCTCTAGTTATAGTTTTCTTATTTGTAGTTTTCAACTTTGTAGTTTTCTACCTTGCATGGTCTTAATTAATTTTATGTGATTTTATTTAGTAAATCAAATTAGAATGGAAGCACATAGTAATCAGACTTCAGGTTCAACTTATACTGTGCGTGAGAAAGTGCACATTGCTTGGAATCATTTTACTGAAGTTAAAGGAGCTGATGGGAAGAAACAATTTAAATATTTACATTGTGGTATTTCATACAAGGGAGGAGGAATTAATAGAATGAAACAACATTTAGCAGGTGTAAAGGGGAATATAGCTGCTTGTAAGAAGGTCCCACATGATGTTAGATATCAAATGCATGAAAATTTGAAGGAAATTTTAAGAAAAAAACAACAAGCACAGGAAGAGTTGGACAGTATGCCATTTCATGTGGAATATGCTATAGATGAAGAGAGAGATTCATGTTCTCTACCAAAAACATAATCTTCTCAAGCACATGAGAGTAAAGGAAAAAGAAAAGCTTCTGATATGGATACCTTCTTTTCCCCCAGAACTACACGAGGTTCCCAACCTTCAATTAAGAGTGCTTTAGCAACTAAGGAAGTAGTGCACAGTGCAAATATGGCATTAGCAAGGTGGTTTTTTTATTGCTGCATTCCTTTCGATGCCCTTAATTCAATATATGCATAGAAAGCGATTGATGCCATTACTGCAATAGGTTCTGGTTACAAGCTCCCCAGTTATCATAACATGAGAGCAAACTTACTTAGGGATTGTAAGGAAGAATGCATGCTACTCATTGATGGTTATAAACAAACTTGGAAGGAAACAGGTTGTACACTTAAGGCAGATGGATGGACTGATAGTAGGAGCAGAACTCTAATCAATTTTTTGATATATTGTCCTCGTGGTGTTTCTTTTTTAAAGTCAGTTGATGCTTTAGACATCACAAAGGATGCTTCCACTTTGTGTTCTTTATTTACTGAGATTGTTGAGTGGGTTGGTCCAGAGAGTGTTATTCAAATAGTTACTAATAATGCTGCTAATTACAAGAAGGCAGGTCAACTGTTACATGAAAGATTCAACAATATATACTGGTCACCTTGTGTTGCACATTGTATGAATTTGATTTTGAAAGATATTGGAAGCATGCCACTCATAGAGGAGCTAGCAAAAAAAGAATCAAAATTGACAATTTTCTGTTATAATCATATATTCATACTAGCATGGCTTAGGAGAAGGCCAGGTTGGAAGGAGATCGTGCATCCTGGAGCAACTCGCTTTGCAACAACCTTCATAACTTTGAAAAGTGTACATGAGCACCATCATGACCTACAAGCACTAATTACAAGCAAGTTCTTTACGGATTTGAAGATATCTAAAACCTCTAAGGGAAAAGAAGTTGCTTCAATTATTTTGGACTTGAGGTTTTGTGATAATTGTCTTATTATTTCAAAGATATTGGGCCCTTTGATTAGGTTATTCCATATCGTTGACTCTGATGAAAAACCTTCCCTTGGATATCTATATGATGGCATGTACAGGGCGAGGAAAGCTATTAAAGCTATGTTCAGAAATGTAAAGAGATCATATAAGCCTTTTACTACTATAATCAAAAGAAGATGGGATACTTAATTAAGGCAAGGCATCCATTCAGCAGCATACCTTCTGAATCCTCATTTCCAGTATGATAGAGAGAACTATTGTCAAAAGCCAGAAATTTTACAAGGTCTAGTTGAATTAATTAGAAACAAAGATATTTGCACTAAGCCCAAAGTTACAATGAATGAAGTCAGATTATTCCGTAATTGCTTAAATAGCTTTGGAAAACCAATTGCACTAGCAATGGCGAAAGAAATGCAACCTGGTAATTCTCTTTTTTTACTTTCAATATGTGTATATACTTATACAAATATGCTTATTCACTAAACTATCAAACTTGATAATATGTAGATGAGTGGTGGAAGATGTTTGGATCAAGTGCTCCAAACTTGTAGAAAGTTGCTATTAGAATTCTCAGCCAAACATCATCTTCATCGGGATGCGAAAGAAATTGGAGTGTTTTTGAACAAATCCACTCAAAGAGACGGAATTATTTGGAGCATCAACGACTCAATGATCTTGTATATGCTTAATATAATCTAAATTTAAAGAATATGTATGATCTTACATTAAATTTATGTACAAGTGTCAATTTAAGTAGTATGTATAATCTTAACATAAAATTATTTATTCATTTTTTAGGTTTCAACTTAAAAAAAGACATTATGACCCTCTGGACTACACTTATGTTGAAATGGTTGATTTTTGGATATTTGAAGAAGAAACAACTCCAGAACTTAACTTATAGGATTTGGAAAATGAGATATACAAAGAGGATGCAATACTAGTTGTTGAAGAACAAAATACATCATTTAATCAGCCATGACATTGTAAGTTGACAAAGAAATTTAAATATATTATTTAATTGAAAGCAAAAATAATATCTTATTTTATATTTCTTATTTGTTGGTGAAGGTGATTTAGA
This sequence comes from Dendrobium nobile, assembly GCA_022539455.1. Lineage (NCBI taxonomy): Eukaryota > Viridiplantae > Streptophyta > Magnoliopsida > Asparagales > Orchidaceae > Dendrobium > Dendrobium nobile. Next base: position 15,336,583 of record CM039728.1, on the reverse strand, counting down.
GAATGAAGGAGATGTAGGCGACATAATCGGGCTCGATCAATTGGATGCATTTGAGTTTGAACATTTTGGTGAAGCGAGACCTGGAGACTCAACTTATATAGATAGATTTGATGATGCTAATTTAGGAGATCTTTGAAACTATTGAACTGAGAAAGTGAAACTTTGATTTTAATTATGAATATGTTTTGTTTTTGTTATCAGTTGGTATAAAGTAATTTTGCATCTTTTTATGATTGGTTGTGTCTTTAAGTGAAAAATATTGTTATGTTTTTCTTATTTACTTTATCTAATATTTTCTTATATACTTTATCTAATATGCCCATATGAATGAATAATCTACTTTGCTAATAGATTTTTTCATGATGTTTGAAATTGGGATTTAGTGAGGAATGAGAGGCTGAACTTGCAGAGTATAAATGAAGAGACTTTACATGATCTTGAGAATTATGAGTGTTTTGGTGATCAAATGAATGGTTTGCAGAATCTTATTTCCTTGAAACTTACAAAAGATCATAGCACCAGTGTGGAAGAGGTAGTAGAAGATTTTGATTTATCTGATTCTTTTTCAGTAATATATTCAAAAATAATGTTTATAATTTCTGTCATTCAGGAAGTTAAGAGAATAAGAAGTGACCGTCCTGAGGACTCTTTAGCCATTGCAAATAACATAGTCAAGGGATCATTGAAGTGACAAGAGCTTTTGGAGCTGGGTTTTTGAAGCAGGTATGTGCATGTCTTGTTATTGAATTTCAGTTTTGTATTTATGAATTTATAAAGTTGTTTTTTATACTTCATATTATAATTTTCTTCAATTTTTTCTATATATTTATAAATAGTTGTGTCATTATTATAATATTTAAATATAATAAATATTTATTACGTCATCCGGTTCGAGCCTGGTTCGACCTCGGTCGAACCATCAAACCTCTAACAACTCCTTCCGGTTCATTGATCGGTTCAGTTTTAAAAGCCTTGGTTTTCACTTTATATTTTTCTTAAAAATATTTATTGTTTGGTGAAATGCTAGTTGAGAATATTATATTAAGTTTTCTATATTAAATCTCTTAAAATCCATAAAGATAGCAAGAAAGTATTTTTATTTTCTTTTATTTGGCATAGATTTTCATTTCAAACTAATTCATTTTTAAAATTATTATATGAATTGAGGAGTTATATTTTAAATCAATAAGAAAAATTTTTTATTTAAAATATTATTCATATTTATATCAAGATATAATTATATCTTATAGTGAGAAAATTTTATATTCCATATACAAGTAGCGAGGTGATTGAAATTAAATTCTAAAAATCACCACAACTATTTTGATCATTTTATTGCAAGATAATTTTAGCTTCTATTATTTACATCAAATTGTAGTTTTTTTTGTTAATATAAACCATTTGGATTAGAGAAATTTAAATTTATAATTATATTAGATTGTACTCGCCCATTAAGAGAATACTTAGGTTGTAAATAACTTCTTTAGTTCAAAGAAGTGAGGTTTGCAAGGCAAACTTGGGATTAGTGGATTCTAGCCCGAGTGTTAGTTAGCATGGACTAGGCCTGATTGGAATCTGAGTCAAACCACGTAAAAATATTGTGTATATTATTTTTTTCTTGCATTTATTTTTATTTAACCTTTACATAAAAATTTGTGTTCATTTATTTTTTTGTCAAATAGCATCAAAGTTATTTTAATTATTTTCTCTTCATAAAATTTTTTTAAACCCAATTCACTCCCTCCCTCTTAGGGTGCTATAGTCATCCAACAATTAGTATCACAATCTTGGCAAATTTTATTTTGGCTTAACATCATAGAGTAGATCCACTTATAAACTATGACACAAGGTTTTTCTAATGGTTCACTTTACGAAGAACAATTCACTCATCTGCCACTATTGTTGGAAAATGTTCTTTTTAATTATTGGAAAAAATAGAATTAGTACTTTCTTAATAGGGTAAAACTCTCATATGTGGCACATACTTATACACCAATATCATATACCCACTAAAGAAATTAATGGAATTCAAATTTAAAAACCTTTTGATAAATGCTAGGGCATGTAATACTTTATATTGTGCACTTCTTCTTGATGATTACATGAAAATTTTCTTGTTAAATTTAGCAAAAAAAAAAAGATATAAATTAATTATAACTTATGAAGGTACTAGTGAGGTTAGAGATGCTCACATAAATAAACTTGTTCATGAATTTGAATTATTTTGTATGCCTCTTTCTGAGTCAATTTTTGATAAGCATACTAGATTTATGAAAATAAATAACACAGTATATTCTCTTGAAAGAACATACAAGAATCAAGACTTAGTCTACAAGTTTCTTAGATGCCTTCCCAAAGAATGGAATGCTAAAGTAACTACAATTAATGAGGCTTAAGATTCATATGCTTATCCACTTGATCAACTTTTGGTTCTAATAGCACATGAATAAATTATATCTCAAAGGGATAAGTTGGATAGCTCCTCTAAGAAAGAGAAATATAAAGGCAAAACCATTATCTTATATATTGATGATAATGATGAGCCTAGTTCCTCAAGCTCTAATGAAGATAGTGATGAGGTGGCCAACGTTTTGAAGAAGACTTGGAAGCTTACTAAGAAGAAAAAATCAAAGGTATAAAAAATCTAAAAATTATAAATTTCAAACTAAGAAATTTCTTACAAAATAATGGATTATTTGCTATCATTGCAAGAAACCTATACATGTAAGATAAGATTGTCCAAATCTTAATGATTCAAAGAAGAAATAGATGGACATGGAGAGAAAGAATGATAAGAAAGAAAAAAAGCATTTCAAGAAGAAGAAGAAGAAGAAGGCTCTATGGGCCAACCTAGATTTAAATGAATCAAGCTCTTCGGATGAAGAGATGAACATATTTCTTATGGCAAGAGCAGAATCTGATTGTGATTCTCAAGAGGTATGTAATGATATATCTTATGAAGAATTTGATGATGTATTTAACGAATTAGTTGATGAATATAAAAAAGTAAAGAGAAAATATAATATTTTAGAAAAGGAGCATAAAAATTTAAATATGCATTTTAATGATTTAAAAAATAAAAATAGTTCTTTATTAGATCATTCTTTACTTGTTTTTAAACTTGAACGAGAAAATATTCAATTAAAAAGCAAGATTAGATTTATGCATGAAATCACAAGTTCATTATAAAGTTCCATTAAGTTCAACATTAAATAAAAGTTCTTCTTACATGTCACATAGACATCAATCTACGCCATATGCAAAACACTAATATTTGGAGTAATTCTTGTGGCAAAAAAGAACACATCTCATTTGATTGCTATGCTTTTAGATCACAAAATACTAAAAAATCATTTTTTATATGGGTACCAAAAAATATAAGCACTTTATATACCATACATAATAGACATCATAGTAGTCATTTAGAATGTGAAACTAAAAATATTTGGGTTCCAAAAGTTAACATTTAATTTTCTTTTGTAGGAATGCATTCAAAGTAAAATCAATGAAGGCATGTGATACTTGGGCAGCAGATGTTCATGAAATATGACGGGTGATAAAACAAAATTCTCTACAATAAAATCAAATGATAGAGGATATGTGACATATGGAGATAATACAAAGGAACAGATTATTGGCATTAGATCCATATGTAAGAACTCAATCAAAAAAGTTTTATTTGTTTCTAGTTTAAACATAACTTAATATCAATTAATCAATTATGTGATAAATATTTAAATATTTCTTTTTATGCTTCACATAGCATAAAAAAGTTTTAAACTTCATTTAGTAGTTGGTTTACCAAAAATAAATTTTTATTTTGATTCTATGTGTGATGCATGCATTCATGGTAAACATATGAAATGTTCATTCAAGAGTAAAAATATAGTTTCTACTATTAGACCTTTAAAATTATTGCACATGGATTTATTTAAGCCAATTAAAAAAAACTAGTTTAGGTGGTAAGAATTATGGATTTATTATTATAGATGTTTATCCAACATACACTTGGATATTAATCTTAGCTAATAAAAATAATACATTCAATGATTTAAGAAAAATTTCTAAGTATATTCAAAGAGAACAACATTATTTGATTCATAAAATCTAAATAGATCATGATAGAGAATTTGAAAATAAATCATTTGAAAATATTGTGATGAAAATGAAATTAGACATACTTTTTTAGCTCATAGGACTCCTCAATAGAATGGCATAGTTTAAAAAAGAATCATACTTTAGTAGAATTAACAAGCTTAATGTTAGATGAATATAAAGTTCCAAAGTATTTTTAGGCAGAAGCAATAAACACTGTATGTTATGTTACAAGTAGAGTTTATTTAAGACATATTATTAAAAAGACACCTTATGAAATATTTTTTGAAAGAAACCTAAGATTAATCATTTATATATTTTCAGATGTAAGTGTTTGTTTTGATGGAAAAAAATATTTTGAAAAGTATTAATTTTCTTTCGGAAAGTTAATAAGTTGAATTTTAGTTTTGGAATTGAACACGACATTAAGAACGATATATCATCTCAAAAGAAGAGAATATCATTCACTAATTGGTTCAGATTACAAAACTTTAACTTTATCCTTATTATCGTAGTCAAACTCAAGAAAGAATCACATTTGACCCTGAAGGATCAAAATGAAATTTAATCGAGTGTTTGACTATACTAATATGGATTAAAAATCATTAATTTCTTAATCAAAACCACGATAATAATTGGTATATATCTCCGAAGAAAGAAGATATCAATCATTATTGATCGTCTGAAAATGATGATAATGATCGTCGGGTTTGATTTTCCCAAAGAGAATTAATTGAGGTTTTGAAAAATTGATTTTGAAAATCAGGTCTGGGTTTCTAAATCTCCTACGAGCGCAAGCCCTCGAAGTTAATTATATCGTAGGGAAACTGAAGTTTTCCTATAAATACTCTTGATTATAATGCAGTAGATATTTTATTTAGGATTTTCAAAGATCGATATCAAAGGAGGTTAAGGGTTGGAATTTTCAAATTTAAACATTTATTTCTTGAATCGAAGGAAGAAGTGTAGGAGGTTTTTTGAGATTCTGAATTACTTCAGAAACATCCCAACCTATCCTAAGTGTTGGGCTTGAATTTGATGGAAAGAGATTTAATATTCAAGTGATCATTTTTATTAGAAAATTGGGGTTCAATTCCCGAAGTTTGAGGTCTTATAGCTCGAGCTTGTCTTAGAACCTAAGTCTAAATTAGGCACTTAAAAGTGCCCGAGCCTAGCTAGTGCGATGCAAGTCTGGTCTTACCCCGGCCTAGATTGGGGAGCTAGCTAACCACCTAATCGATTTAAAATAGATGAATTCGGTCTTTTATAAAAGAGTGGTAGGGATATTTTATTTAAAGTTTTGGAGAGTTGGGGCTGACAACTAGAGATTTTCTTAATTGGCCCCTTTAACTTATGTTGGGTGCAAAATGCTAAAAACTAATGCAATTAAAATTTTAACTCTTTTAAATCTGTTTCTAATGCAATGCATGATAGTTAACAACCTCAAATCAAGTATGCTTGAAAGTTAAAAAACAGGCTTATAAAATAATTTTTTAGAAGACTGGACTTCCCCAGGTCCGGCACCTCATCCTCATAGGTCAGATTATCCAGACTCTACCCGCAGGCGGGGAAGGGTCTAAAGTAAGGAGAGAAGAAGTGCAAAAATATGCATGCGACCCCAGGGTCGATCCCCGTCTAATTTCCTAAATTCGTTATCTTTCTATGTTGCTCAAACTCGCTAAAATCTTAAACTTTAAAGTTATGAGTATAAAAATTTTTACACCCTCATGAGTCTCACGAGTCCAGGCAAAAACAAAAGAGGCATACAAATGCCAAAAAAACTACGAAAAGTAGGTAATTCTATACGAAATGACATCAAATATCAAATACAAATGAATTAATTAATAAATGTTCATAGGCAAAGTTGCCTTGATTATTACAAATCAGGGTCTGCTGAAAGTAAAGTGGCCGGGCACCACTGACAACAACCCAGGTTCTAAACCTAGAAATCAAGTGACTTTGAGATTTGGGATTCTTCTCGTTATCCACTTCTTTATCTTCTCACGAGCATCTTGATTCGTCAATTTTGGATATCCAAATGAAAAGAAACTCCCCCTTGAATGGGGTGTTACTTTCCTCTTTGGATATTTGAAGAACATCCAAACTTGATCTTCCAAATGGACGAAAACTCTCCCCTTTAGGGATGTCTTCTCCTCTTTGGAATTCAAGCTGGATCTAAACATCCCAACTCAAATCACTTTAAATACATCTCAAATTATATCAAATTACATTAATCAAAATTGAAAACTCTAGACTCAATCCTGTAGGGTTATCCTAATAATCAACAGTTATATATCATCCCAAGTAATTATATTTGATCTCAAGCAGGTTATATATTTGAAATTTAAACGCTCAACAGAGTGCAGTAAATAAATAAACAGATAGTCAATCAATTCTAAGTTAACAACCAACATGTAGTGAAAGCTCAAAAACTCGTCACACAGCAGAAAAGTAAACACTGGTCTATCCTAAAACTAGAGTTGGTTGTCCTAGTAAACCATCTAAAGTGTGTGAGGTAGGTTGTGTGGAGGGCAATTTGTTAAAGTTATTTATAGTTCTTGTTGGTTGAAAGACTTAAGGGAAGATTTAAATTTGAGTTTAAGTATTAATAATTTGAAATTGATTTTAAGGTTGATTAATGATTTCTGGAGTTTTAAGACAATTTTCAAATTTTAGGAATTTTTTGGACTATTTTAATCATTTAATTAAGGGGTCAAAAGTTAAATTTTTGATTAAGAGTGTTTTTTAGAAAATTAGTATTTTATTAAAATACTTAAAATTAGTACAATCAGTTAGACTGTAAGTACGCTGAAATAGGATTTTTCTACATTTAGTTACGAATGTTTGAAGTTTTGAACTCATTTTAACTTAAGTTTGACCAAAAAGTTGACTTTTTGACTTTAACGCTTTTCTAGAGTTCTGATATTTTTAATAAATATTAGACATCATTATGAGTTGAATGCAAGTGAGTTTGGTCAATTTGGAGTTTTCTATATTTAGTTATAAAATTTTGAAGTTTGAAGTATTTATTGAATTTTTGAAATTATTTAATTAGAAGGGTTTTCTTGATTTTACTCCAAATGAATTTCCAACTCCTTGAAATCAACTCCAAAGGTCAGGAATAACTTAAGGAGAGATTCTCAAGTATTTAGGGATTTTCTAGATTTTTTTAATTATTATTAATTAATTAAATTAATTAAATATTCAATTTTACATAAAATTAGATTAAGATCAAATATGATGTCAAATTAAATTGGTTTTAATTTTCTTTGATTAAAGGTTGGTTTCTGGTCAGTTCAATGTATTATTTATATTTTTTATATTTTAAAATGATTTATTACAATTTTTGGAAGTTTCAAAGTCCTTAATGAGGCTGAATTTTTATTTGCTTAATTTTCTAACTTAATGACCTCCAAATTATGTGAAATTTAAACCTAAGGTTTAAAATGTCACTATGTTTACTGTGTTCAAGTTTCACCCCTATTGGGTGTGTGTGCAATGCTCTAAGAATTTTTTAAATTTTCTAGATATTTTTTAAATATTTTTCTTAGGTGTATCTACTATTCAAATTGGTCTGAAATTTGGTTTTCCTAACCCTGGTCCACATGCATTTACACCATATAAATTTTACAGCAAAACACTAAAAATTTAGAGAGTTATAAATTTTCAAAATTTAGGATCCAAAATGGACCCTTTACCTTAAAAATTCACATCACAGAAATCCATTGGGTATCTGACCCTAGAAAAGTCAGTGAACATGCCTAAGATACCCAATAATCTTACACCAAAATTTGTACTCCAGTTGTCCACTGGATTGTGAGAAAATTATAAAAAAATTATTTTAAACAAATGTAAATATCTCATAATACATAAGCCAAATCAATTTAATTTTAATTTTAATAAATACTACATTGAATTACCTTTCTAACAAGCCCAAGAACCTCCAATTTGGTGAAAATTTTGATTTTTTATAAATTTTGGAAGATCTGGGCATTTTTTAATTTTTTTGGGTCAAGTTGACAGCTGGCGCCAATGATTGGCACCAAATCTGCGGTGCCCAATAGAAAAGCGCCACGTGGCGGGCTGGGGCCTGCCACTTAACCACGTCGGACGGCTGGATTAGTCATCCGATGAACAGCGGGGGGAATGGACGGTCCAGATTGTGCCACATCATCACCAGCGGTTTGAAATGGGGCGAGTTCGAATCCAGGGGAAGACGTCGCGTTCGGGGAGAGGCCACGTGGCCGTTTCTGGACAGTCTGATCGCGCTAAAGGCGCGATCGGACAGCTCTGGATGAACTAGAGTTAAGGATTTTCAAATGCCCATAACTTTTAAATTACTCAGCAAAATTGCACAAAATTTGAACTGTAGCTAGAGGGCAACATGTTCTAACAATGCCTAGAGTGTGGAGGCTCCATGCATTGTAGATTTGCCAAAGTTTCAAATTGAAATTTAAACTTCAAATGGGCATAACTTACAATCCAACCATTAAATTTTCAAGTTCTTAGGCTTGTTGGAAAGCTGCTAAGATCCTCTTCAACTTTGTAGAAGACCATAGGAGTTGGATCAGGCTGGATTTGAAGTTATTCTGGAATTTCTGGATTCTCTCTCTAAACTATCTCTATTCTCCAAATTGAGTTTTGGAGGCCAAGATCTGGTGTGGGAAGGCTAGGGAAAGCTTAGATAAGTTTTTTTTTAGGGTTTTGGAGGTTGGGATAGCTCTTGGATGAGAGGAATTTTGGTGAGAGAGGCTTAAGGGTCATATTGGCTGAATTAAGATATTTTTTCCTAATCAGGCCATCTTGATGCATTTGGATGGTTGAGATTAAGTGGCTGAGCTCCTAGATGGTTGACAAGTGCCCATGGAGTTGATGGGAGTAGGGAATCAAAGGACATGCCAAGATGGAAAATGTCCTTTGTCCTTATGCAAGCATGTAGAATTGATAGGGATCATTAGATCTCCATCTAAGGGCTGGGAATGGCTAAAGAAGACTCTAGAAAGACTCTAAGAAGCTGGAGATATTTAAATTAAGTATAAAAGATTTTAAAGTAGTCATTTTAGCCATTTAATGATCATTTGACTAGTCATTGACTGGTTTGACCAGTCAATGGCCCATGAGAGTTGAGGTGGCAAGTGAGAGGGGTTAATGAGCTGGGTTGGAAAGGGTTCAAAGCTATAGATTCAAAGTGTAAATGAAATAACCCATGTATAGGAAAGTTTGACCATGTATTTTTTAAGTTGACAAAGTCAGAATGACTAAGATTTGATTGGCCCAGGATTAAAAAATATTTGAGCCATGATTTGGAGTTGATTTGAAGCTTAAAAGAGGTTAAATGGTTTAAATAGGTTAAAATAACCTATTTAAACATTAAAAGGAATTTAGGTGAACCTAGGTTGACTTGGTCAACTAGGTTGACTTGGTCAACCAGGTTGGCCCAGGACCCGAATTTGGGCTCAACAAGCTTGGTTTGATGTTTTGAGTCTATTGGAGGTGGTTCTATGGTTTGGAAAGGTCAATTTGGTAAAAATACCTATTTTGAACTTAAAGAGCCTCTTTTGGTCAACCTAGGTTGACCCAAGGTCTGGAAATGGGCTCAATCAATTTGAAATAATATTTGGAGACTATTGGAGGTGGTCTCTAGGTCTGAAGAAGTCAAATCAATTAAAATGCCTCTTTTGCCCCTTAAGAGCCTGGTTGGTCAACCTAGGTTAACTTGGTCAACCAGGTTAACCTAGGATCTAGGTTTGGGTCTGACAGGTTTGGTTTGATATTTGAAACTTGTTGGATGTTGTTCCAAACAATTTGGAGTTTATTTGGTTTGAAATGGGTATTTGAATCCCATAAGGGTACTTTGGTCATTTTGACCCCTGGTCAATTGGGGGTCAAAATGGGTCCAACAAAGTGCAGTTTAATGTTCAATGGGTCAGGATTAAGTGTTTCTAAGTAATTTGTGGCTTTGGAGAAAGCTCCAAGGTCAGGATCCATTAGATGGCAAGTCCAGTGGCATAGATCGTAAATATTTGAAGGTTTTACAGCCTTTGGATTTTAATTCAATTTCTATGGTTAGAGACCTCAGAACGGGCTCAAATTTAGAGGGCTACCTCTAGAGACATGTCTTATCACTGTGCAAGTGATAGACTCTAGATTGGAGGTCATTTGACTAGGTTTGAAGTGTTTGAAAAATCACTGAAAAAGGCTTTTAGGACTTAACCTTTGGAGTTGGAATTTGGCTCTGGATTTTTGGGTTTGAGTTAGATTCTGGATTTGAACTATCCATATCATTTATGATTATTTGGATGATCATAAGTGATAGGGTAGGGTTGAACTATATCAAAGATAGGATTAAGGTCTGAACTTGAGTTTGGATCATGAGGAGTTCAAAGTTCAAAGTTTGAATATGTCTGAAATCTGAATTTAATTGAAGTTTGAATGGAATTGATATTTGGATTGGCTTAAGGTCAAGATTGATTTGAAGTCTAGATTGGTTTGAGATTTAGATTAATCAGGTGTTTGGATTAATTTGAATCTGGATTGGTCCTAGCATCTAGAGGGACTCTAGGGTGTAGAATCTAGAAGTTTCAGGGCTTGGGGTCTAGAAGAATCCTTGGACCTAAAATAGGTCCTAAGATCTGGATCTAGGAGAATCCTAGAGTTTAGGTTCAACTAGAAGAATCCTAGGGTCTAGAGTGGATCTTATGGTCTGGATTGATTTAGAGTCTAGAAGGATCCTAGGATATAGAATAGATCCTAAGGTCTGGATTCTAGGAGGATCCTAGAGTCTAGATTGGTCTGGAGATTAAATTGATCTGGGGTCAGGTTTAATCTAGAGTCTGGGTGGGTCATTAATGACCTCATACAAAAATGAGGTCAATAAATGGACCCCCAATATGTGTACTTGAATGAAGTTCTAGTGCACATATTGGCGTTGACCGAAAAATGTCGAGTCTAGAATTTTGATCTTAAGGGTAGGAAAAGGTCTATCCCTGGGGAATTAAGGTTTGAATTTATACTAGGGTAGTGGCACGGAGGGCATACTCTACAACTAGTGGGTCTGGTTCTTAAGGGAAGTAAGGGTCTATCCCCAGGGAAAAGAAAGACTGGGTGATCGTACATAAAGGAAGAATTCCTAACTATAGAGGATTTAGTATGGGTTTATCCCCAGCGGAGTCGCCATTTTGTTTTTATTGAAAAAAAAATATTTTGAAAAATATTAATTTTCTTTGGGAAAGTTAAAAAAGTTGAATTTCAGTTTTGGAATTGAACACGACATTAAGAACGATATAGCATCTCAAAAGAAGAGAATATCATTCACTAATTGGTTCAGATTACAAAACTTTAACTTTATCCTTATTATCATAGTCAAACTCAAGAAAGAATCACATTTGATCCAGAAGGATCAAAATGGAATTTAATCCAGTGTTTGACTATGCTAATATGGATTAAAGATCATTAATTTCTTAATCAAAACCACTATAATAATTGGTATATCCTCCAAAGAAAGAAGATATCAATCATTATCGATCGTCTAAAAATGATGATAATGATCGTCGGGTTTGATTTTCCCAAAGAGAATTAATTGAGGTTTTAAAAAATTGATTTTAAAAATAAGGTCTGAGTTTCTAAATCTCCTACGAGTGCAAGCCCTCGTAGTTAATTACATCGTAGGGAAACTGGAGTTTTCCTACGAATACTCTCGATTAAAATAGCTGAAGAAATTTTATTTAGGATTTTCAAAGATCAATATCAAAGGAGGTTAAGGGTTAGAATTTTCAGTCGGGATTGGGTCAAATTTGAACATTTATATCTGGAGTCGAAGGAAGAAGTGTAGAAGGTGTTTTGAGATTCTTAATTACTTCAGAAACACCCCAACCTATCATAAGTGTTGGGCTTGAATTTGATGGAAAGTGATTTAATATTCAAGTGATCATTTTGATTAGAAAATTGGGGTTCATTTCTTGGAGGTTGAGGTCTTATAGCCCGAGCTTGCCTCAGAACCTAAGTCTAAATTGGGCACTTAAAAGTGCCCTAAACCTAGCTAGTGCGATGCTTACCCCAGCCTGGATTGGGGAGCCAGCTAACCACCTAATCGATTTAAAATAGATGAATTTAGTCTTTTATAAAAGAGTGGTAAGGACATTTTTTTTAAGTTTTGGAGAGTTGGGGCCAACATCTAGAGATTTTCTTAATTGACCCTTTTGACTTACGCTGGGTGCAAAATGCTAAAAATTAATGTAATTAAAATTTTGACTCTTTTAAATCTGTTTCTAATGTAATGCATGCTAGTTAACAACCTCAAATCAAGTATGCCTGAAAGTTAAAAAAATAATCTTATAAAATTATATTTTTAGAAGACTGGACTTCCCCAGGTTCGGCACCTCATCCTCATAGGTCAGACTATCCGGACTCAACCCATAGGCTGGGAAGGGTCTAAAGCAGGGAGAGAAGAAGTGCAGAAATATGCATGCGCCCTCGAGGTCGATCCCTAGCTAATTTCCTAAATTCTTTATCTTTATAAGTTGTTCATACTCGCTAAAATCTTAAACTTTAAAGTTATGAGTATAAAATTTTTACACCCTCACTAGTCTCACAAGTCCAGACAAAAATAAAAGCGGCATACAAATGCCAAAAAACTATGAAATGCAGGTAATTCTATACGCAATCACATCAAACATCAAATATAAATGAATTAATTAATAAATGTCCATAGGCAAAGTTGCCTTGCTTATTACAAATCAGGGTCTTCTGAAAGTAGAGTGGTCGGGCACCACTAACAACATTCCGGGTTCTAAACCTAAAACTCAAATGACTTTGAGATTTGGGATTCTTCTCGTTATCCACTTCTTTATCTTCTCGCGAGCATCATGATTCGTCGGTTCTGGATATCCAAACGAAAAGAAACTCCCCCTTGAATGGGGTGTTATCTTTCCTCTTTGAATATTTGAAGAGCATCCAAACTTGATCTTCCAAATGGACGAAAACTCTCCCCTTTAGGGATGTCTTCTCCTCTTTGGAATTCAAGTTGGATCTAAACATCCCAACTTAAATCATTTTAAATACAACTCAAATTATATCAAATTACATTAATCAAAATCGAAAACTCTAGACTCGATCCTGTATGGTTATCCTAATAATAAGCAGTTATATATCATCCCAAGCAATTATAATTGATCTCAAGCAGTTGATATATTTGAAATTTAAATGCTCAACATAGTGCAGTAAATAAATAAACAGACAGTCAATCAATTCTAAGTTAAATAAAGCATACAGTAAAAGCTAAAAAACCCAGCACACAGCAGAAAGTAAATACCGGCCTATCCTAAAACTAGAGATGGTTGTACTAGCAAACTATCTAAAGTGTGTGAGGTAGGCTGTGTGGTTTGGATATATCCTATGGAGGGCAATTTGTTAAAGTTGTTTGAAGTTCTGGTTGGTTGAAAGACTTAAGGGAAGATTTAAATTTGAGTTTAAGTATTAATAATTTGAAATTCATTTTAAGGTTGATTAATGATTTCTAGAGTTTTAAGACAATTTTCAAATTTTAGGAATTTTATGGATTATTTTAATCATTTAATTAAGGTGTCAAAAGTTAACTTTTTGATTAAGATTGTTTTCTAGAAAATTAGCATCTTATTAAAATACTAGACCTTAATACAATCAGTTAGACTGTAATTACGCTGAAATCGGATTTTTCTACATTTAGTTACGAATGTTTGAAGTTTTGAACTAATTTTGACTTAAGTTTGACCAAAAAGTTAACTTTTTGAATTTAAAGTTTTTCTGGAATTTTGATATTTTTGATAAATATTAGACATGATTATGAGTTGAATGCAAGTGAGTTTGGTCAATTTGGATTTTTCTATATTTAGTTATGAAATTTTAAAGTTTGAAGTATTTTTTGAATTTTTGAAATTATTTAATTAGAAGGGTTTTCTTGATTTTGCTCCAAATGAATTCCCAACTTCTTGAAATCAACTCCAAAGGTCAGGAATAACCTCAGAAGAGATTCTCAAGTGCTTAGAAATTTTATGGAATTTTTAATTAATATTAATTAATTAAATTAATTAAATATTCAATTTTACTTAAAATTAGATTAAGATCAGATTTGATGTCAAATTCAATTGGTTTTAATTTTCATTGATTAAAGGTTGGTTTCTAGTTTGTTCAAGGTATTATTTTTATTTTTTTAGATTTAAAAATGATTTATTACAATTTTTGGAACTTTCAAAGTCCTTAATGAGGCTGATTTTTTATTTGCTTAATTTTCTAACTTAATGACCTCCAAATTAGGTGAAATTTGAACCTAAGGTTTAAAAGGTCACTATGTTTAATGTGTTCAAGTTTCACCCCTATTGGGTGTGTGTACAATGCCTTAGGAATTTTTATATTTTCTAGACATTTTCTTAAATATTTTTCCTAGGTGTATCTATTGTTCAAATTCGCCTGAAATTTGGTTTATCTAACCCTGGTCCACGTGCATTTACACCACAGAAATTTCACAGCAAAACACAAAGAATTTAGAGAGTTATGAATTTTCAAAATTTATGGTCCAAAATGGAAGGGAAGACCTACTTCTGATGTCACCCCCGCCTCTCCCTCCCAGTGGAATATACCAACTATTCTCTATCCAATTCCGTAATGGATCCTGATTAAGTATGGGTCATCGGGGCGAAGAGGGTGGGGAGATCATTGATAGAATGAGAAAGAGTGAAAAGTGCTTATCAATCATTGTCGCTAGAGAAGAACACGAAGTCAAAGGCCACCATTAGAACTTATAATGAGTGAAGCTACCTAAAAGAAAGGGCTAACTCGCCGTACAGCGGTTTAGACTTTTTTCACTTTTTCTTTCACTTTTGCATTAAGTGTTTTTGCGGAAAGATGGTCTTGCTCTAGTGCGTGCTGTATGAGTCTTGCTCGTGTAGTGTTGGTGAAAAACCTTCCTAACACAGCGGTCTCTTCCAAGGTCTTATGTCACCTCTGCCCATTTGAGAAGAAAAGTGTGGGTGACTGTACACCATCTGAGACACAGACGAGTCAGCATAGATATATCTTGGGTAAAACCTAACCTTAGAAGGTTGAATTTGAATTTGATTCTAAGGGAAGGGAAGACCTAAACCCTAAGGAAGAGAAGGCTAGAATGATCGTATAGGAAGGAAGAATTCCTAACTACAGAGGACCGAATTTGGATTTGATACTAGGGTAATGTCACGAGGGGTGTACTCTACTACTAGTATATAAAGGGAAGGAGGAAAGCTAACCCTAAGGAGAAGAAGACTGGAGGACCCTGTGGGAAGGAAGCATTGCTTCCCACAGAAGGTCTAATCTAGATTTTAAAACTAGGATGGTGCCATAGAGGGCATGCTCCATCACTAAAGGACGATCTTGTGGAGAGGAAACTTGCTCTGTACAAAAGATCGAATCTAGAATTTGAAACTAGAATGGTGCCACAGAGGGCGTGCTCCACCCCTAGTGGGTCTAATCCTAAGGATAGAAAGCACGATGACTCATATATATCTGACCTTAAGGAAAAGAAACTCAAAGATCTCATGAGAAGGAAGCATTGCTTCTCATGGAAGATTAGGTCTGGATGATCGTATGTAGAGGAAACTTGCTCCACATAGAGGATCAGGTTTGAATGATCGTATGTAGAGGAAACTTGCTCTACACGGAGGATCGGGTCTGGATTGATCGTATGTAAAGGAAGCTTGATTTACACAGAGGATCGGGTCTAGAATGATCGTATGTGGAGGAAACTTGCTCCACATAAAATTGAGATCAAGATTTAAATTTCAGGGTGGTGCCGCAAGGGGCATACTCCACCATTAGGAGATCTAAACTTAAGGCAATAATGTAGAATCATTCACGTTTAGCCTTAAGAAAGAGACAAAAAATTGAGATTGTAAAAAAAAATTTAAACAAAATTGAATAAGCTAAACTTGAAACTTGAAATTTTTATTGATTGAAAGTTCGAGCTACATCAAGCATAGTATCTTTTAAGGAATTGCCCATTTACAAGAAGCATTGGGTGATTTCCCTTACAATCCACTAGCTGATACGAGCCTCCTTCGTAGACTGTTTCTACTACAAAGGGTCCTTCCCAAGTTGGTTCAAACTTTCCACCGATCTTTCGGTGCGCTAAGATAGGCCTCCGAAGAACCAAGACCAAGTTGCCTACTTGGAAGGTTCTAGGTCGCACTAACTTATCGTGAGCTTGAATCATTCGGGCTTTGTACAACTCTAGGTTTTGTTGAGCCTGAAGACGACGCCCTTCAAGAGCTTCAAGCTCTTTTAAACGGAGTTGTGCATTCTGTTGAGTTGTGATTTGGTTCTGGATTGCAATTCTGAGTGAAGGGATTTAAACTTCTAGAGGGAGTACAGTCTCAGATCCATACACTAGTGCAAACGTTGTTGATTGGGTTGGGGTTCGGTAAGTGGTACGGTAGGCCCACAAAGCTTCCACCAACCTCTCATCCCACTGACGTTTATTATCATCGAGGGTCTTTTTGATGATTTGAACCAAGGTTTTGTTGAAGGCCTCAGCCAATCTATTAGCCCATGGGTAATAGATTGTTGAGTATCTCCAATCAATGTTATGGCGACTTACAAAGTTATTAATTTTTGTAGACTTAAAAGTGGACCCATTGTCGGATATAATTCTGCGTGGCACACCAAATTGATATACGATATGGTTATGGAAGAATTTCATTACATGGTGTGATGTTATATTTCTTAATGGGACTGCTTCCGCCCACTTTGAAACATAATCAGTTGCTGCTAAAATGAAGCGATGACCCCTTAAAAAAGGAGGGTCAATTGGCCCAATGACATCTGTGCCATAACTTTCAAAGGGCCACGAGGCTATCGTGGGGTGCAACACATTAGGCGGCTGATGTAAAACCACACCATCTACTTGGCACTGATGATAACATTTTACAATTTTCATGCAATCGTCAATCATCATAGGCCAGTAATAATAAAGCCTTTTGATTTTCATTTTCATCTTAGGACCTGATTGATGAGCACCGTACAGTCCGGCATGGACTTCATTGGCAATCTTCAGGGCCTCACATTTATTTAAACAATGAAATGACCATCGGTATAACGTATTGTTGACTAGTGCGTATGATAGGGCATGTTTCTTGATTTGATTGGCAAGTAATTTGTCTTGAGGAAGCTTGCCTTCTTTAAGGTATTCAATTATTAGTTGTCTCCAATATCCTTCTTCATCAATTGTTGAAGAGGTAGAAAGGACTTGGAAAGTTTGTTTGTTGATGTACTCCATTCTATAGTAGACAGGACTTGACGACCCTGCACTTCTATAGGGATAGAGTCTTCTTCTGGACAGGCAAATTCCTTTGCAAGCTTTGCAAGGGCGTCCGCCAAAGAATTGATCCCACGTAGAATCCTATACATAGTTACGATGGGAATTTGCTAGAGCAAGTGACTGGTGTACTGGTGGTACTTCAGGAGTTTAGGATTCAAAACCTTATAGATTCCCGCAATCTGGTTGATCACCAATTGAGAGTCACCAAAGATTTTAATCTCTTTAATCTCCATTAGAATTTTAAGTTCCAGACCAATTATCAGAGCTTCGTACTCTTCTTCAATGTTTGTATAAGGTTCTAATAAATGATAGGAAAAATACATCATTCCCTTATAAATCAGGCTGATTCCGTATTTTCTAGGGATAGTAGGTTGATGTGCTTTGCCCCGCTGGGAGGATGCAGCTCCATCAAAATACATTTCCCAGGTTTGAGTGTTAGATTCCTCAAAACTCATGATTTGCTCGTCAGGTAAATCATCGTTTAGAGGAGATTCTGCCGGCAACGGGTGTGCTGCAAGGAAGTCGGCGACGGCCCGCCCTTTCACAACACGTAGGGGAATGAAAGTGATTTCAAATTGGAGCAATATCATAGACCAACAAGCCAAACATCCTGACAGCGTAGGCTTGGTCATAAGATATTGCAGGGGATTAAAACTGGAAATTAAGTTAACTTGATAAGAAAGCATCTAATGTCTTAGTTTTTGTGCTGCAAAGACTAAGGCAAGACAATGTTTCTCGATCGTTGGATATCGAATTTCCGTTGGGAGAAGCCTCCGACTCAGGTAATAGAGAGCATTTGTTTTCCCCTCATCATTGACTTGAGCAAGGAGGGCCCCGAGAGACTCGTCAAGGGCCGCAGTGTAAAGGATTAGAGGTCTCCCCGGAATGGGGGCTGCCAAGATAGGTGGATTTGTTAGGTATTATTTGATATTTTCAAAAGCATATTGACATTTCTCATCCCAAATGAAATTAGCATTCTTTTTAGCAAGGACCGAGAATGGCTGACATCTTCCGGAAAGATTGGAAATGAATCTTCTTATATACGCTAGTCTACCTTGAAGAGACCTTAGTTGAGTAAGGCTCTTAGGAGGCGACATATTTAAGATAGCTTCGATTTTGGCAGGATCAATTTCAATTCCGCGTTGCCTAACTACGAAGCCTAAAAATTTCCCTGATGTGACACCGAAGGCACACTTCAAAGGATTCATCTTAAGGTCGTAGCGGCCCAACCGCTCGAAGACGATTCTTAAGTCATAAAGATGAGCCTCTTTAACTTTACTCTTGACAACTAAATCATCGATATAGCATTCGACTTAATTATAGATTAAGTCGTCAATGATTCGAGTCATAGCCCGCTGGTAGGTTCCACCGATATTTTTAAGGCAAAATGACATCACTTTATAACAAAAGATCCCTATAGGACTTCTAAATGTAGTGTTTCTCTCATCTTCTAGGGCCATCTTGATTTGGTTATAACCGGACGAGCCATCCATAAAGGAGAAAACAACATGCAAAGAGGCAATGTCCACCATGAGTTTTGGAATAGGCAAAGGAAATTCATCCTTACGACATGCCTTATTCAGGTCTCTATAGTCAACACAGACCCGAATTTGACCATTTTTCTTTCAAACATGCACGATGCTGGCTACCTAAGAACGATATTGTTCCTCCCGGATAAATCCAGCCTCGGCCAATTTCTTGACTTCAGAAATGACTTGTTGTTCGATCTCCAGACGCATGCGTCGTGGATCTTGTTTGACAGGAATGACATCATGCCGAATTCCAAGTTTATGAACTACTACATTGGTGGACAAGCCCAGCATTTCATCATATGCCCAAGCAAAATAATCCTTAAATTCGGATAGAAGTTGAATTAGATCCTTAGACTCGTCCTAACTCAACAAAGAACTTATAAAAGTGGGGCGAGGGTCGTTCTCTATTCCAAGGTTAATTTCTTAAAGTTCATCAATTATCGATTTGATTTCTTCTTCAAATTCAGGGGGTGCATCTCAAATTGAACTTCATCGGAATCGTCTAAGGTCTCTAAACAAAGTTTGTCGAGTGAATCAATGACTTATGTAGGGACACTTTTAGATTCAGAATGGCTAGTTATCATCAGACAATATTCATCATCATCAAATGAACTAACGGTACCAAAGCCGATACCATTTATCTAATTTTTATTGAATTTTGAATTTCAAATATTTTGATGGTATCTAGCTTGATCCTTAGTCCATCGACTTGGATCGAAACCTTTAGAGATAAGAGCTTTAACACCAACAGCAAAGTAGCCAAAAGGTAATTCTATTAATTCATTGGAATCTGCCTCCTCAAAGATTACATCACCTTTGTTCCTTGAAGAGGAGGAGCCAGGGAAGAACTTTTGGACTTTCCTTACATCTCCATCTAAGTTGGGGGCATCCTTAGTTACTAACCCTGAGACTCTGTCAGCAGATAGTGGGGATAAGGTTAAGGATTCAACATTCCTATTAAGCTTTTCATATAGAGTCAATTCATGCTCGTCACTTTGATGTTTTGAAATGTTACCCTCCTGGTCACTATCTGAATCTAAGGTGAGATCAAACTTTGGAGGAGGATTGATTTTCCTGTAGTTAAAAGCACTTCTAGCACCCCTCTTTTTTTATTCTTCATCAGAACTTGTTTCAAGTTTGATGTATATTGGGGAATTTCTCTTTTCAACTGAAGGGCGGCCTCGACCGCGTGCTCTTTGGGTCATCCTTCCACCTCTTTAAGGTAGATTGATTGGAGGCCTAAAAACCACATGCTCGACATCATCTTCACTACTTGACTCTTGTCTTTTTTTATTCTTGACTTTTTCTTTTCTCAACTTTTGAATTACTTTTGAACTTTGAGTTTCTGCCTTTTCCTCCTTAACGTTGATCTCTACCTGAGATTTGGTAGTGGACCCTTTGGGAACATAATATGCAGCATCCTCATAAATCTTGATCTCGTGAATAGAGAATGGTTGCAGATCACCCTTAATTGCAAACTCAATGCCATCTCATTGGTATTTGATGCATTGGTGTAGGGTGGAAGGAACCATCCTATATTTATGGATCTAGGGCCTACCTAGGAGAGTGTTAAAAGACGTCACCGAATCGATTATATGAAATTTTGCTTCAGTTTTTAACTCTCCTATCTCTAGAAGTAGTGTGATTGAACCTAAAGTATTCTTGCCCTTTTCGTTGAACCCACGAAGCACCATCCTATCGGTTGAGAGCTTGCTAGTATCAACCCTAAGATATGAGAGAGCTTTTATGTTTATCACGTTGACCGATGCACCCGGACAACAAGAACTCTTGATAGCTTGAAATTGCCCATATTTATGGTGATGTAAAGTGGACGATTTGTGATCGGCAGTCCCTAGGAGTAGATCTTCATTAGAGAAGGTAACTTCTGGGATTTCCTTGAAGTATAAAGCTTCTTCCTCAAAAGTTGAAGCGAGTTGAGCTAAGCAAATCTTTGGGTCGAGAAGTGCTTTAATTAGAGTCTCCCTCATCTCTTTTGAAAGGATAAGGGCGTCATAAATGCTCAACTTAGCAGGTAACTTCCTAAGGTGAGCTAAGACGTTGTAATCAACACTTGGAACATTAACATTAGGACCCGGTGGATTCGAAGGAGGATTTAATTGCTGAGTAGAGATTTGAATTGGATTAGTGGAAACAACTTGCTTTCCCTTTTCCTATGGGGGAAGCCTAGGGGGTAAGACCTTACCATCGCGCAGTTGTACTTGTACGATCTCATCAGAAGAACAAGCTATGGGGAGGTCAACGCTCTCCTTAGGCGATTGATTATCATTTTCTGAGTGAGAATCTGAATCTGAGAAATCTATCATAACGGGGCTCCCTTGAAAGTTAATTTTGAGGGTATCACCATCTGATAAGACATCATATTCATTTTCTCCTTGAAAGGTCAAATTTGGAGAGCTGAGTTTTTGAACTACTTGATCGATCTCAGCTGCTTTTGGGTTATTTTCAACAAAAGAGTCATCTGGAATCACATTCTCAGCATTAATCATTAAGATTTAAGTAGAAGGTTCTTTCTTTTTATTTAATTTTTGACCCTTTGCCTTTGATGGGGCAAAGCAAAAGTCAGATAACATTAGTGGGGCCAGTAGTTTTGAGCCACCATCCACCACTTGTACAGATCTCTCATCAACAAAGTTTCTCTCTACAAAAGGTTTACTCTTTTCATTTTTATTTGTTACAGTAGTTCCTATAACTACTGGAGAGGAAACCATCCCAACATCCTCCTGCGATGCCTCCAGGTCAACTTCCCAGATCGGGCCCCGGGCTCTTGTCGGTAACTGTTGAGAAAGACGAAATGATTGGTTAATCAACTTTTTAAATGCTCGGGATAATGCTATATCCCAACCATCTTCAAGGGATAAAGAAAGATTAGAGTTTTTACCTGAAATGGAATTGATAGACCCTGATCCGGATCGACTAGGTACTCCTTTGGAATTATTAGGCCTGTCAACATTTGACACGACCCGAAAACCCGACCCGAACCCGACCCAAGAAATTCGGGTTAGGGTCAACCCGAACCCGAAATGGGTCGGGTTCGGGTTCTAGTTTTTGACCCGTATGGCATTTCGGGTCAGGTTCGGGTCAACCTGGGTAACCCGAAAATGACCCGTTTGACCCGTTTTCACATTTATACATTTAACATTTTAATTTTTAAGTTTTAAGTAGCCATCCCATTATCGAGCCATCGAGCGAGACTGCGAGCGTTCAAATTGTGAGTCGTGACTTCGTCTCTCTTCGAGCGAGAAAACCCTAAGCTCTTTGCGCCTCTGCGGTCGATTTCGCTGAGATCTCCTCCTCTGCGCCTCTGCGGCTCTTTGATTCTTCCGTTCTTCGTCAATCGTCAATCGTCATCAACTCATCGGCTCATAAGCTCGTTGGTTTGATTTTTTTGTTAACTTGCTTTCGGTTATCTTTGAAGTCTGAAGTCAAGCAATGAGTGTTGAAAATTTTTATGATTTTTAGTTACGGAAGCATTGATTTTTTTTAGTTATTTGCTTCTTCGATTCTTCCTTCCAATTCGAAGTTGCTGTGGCAGTGTGGCGTTGAAATACCGATTAGGGCTTCACATTTTGTGCTTTAGCTGTTTAGTTTTTTATGAATTTTTATCTTAAGATGCAGTTAATTAGTTTATTATGAAATCATAAAGACATAAACAGATTTTTGTTGAGATCCGGTTTAGGGTTTTTTGAAAATTGAAGTTCCGACTTATGTTAGCAGTTAGCAGTTGGCTAGGCTTTCTTTGGACTTTGATTATCTGTTATGGCAAATTAAAATTGGCATTATCTATTAGCAGTTGGCTTGACTTTTTGTTAGCACTTGGTTGCTGCCTGTGTCCTGTGGGTTGTCGGCCTTGTGGCTCAGTTGCTGTTAATCTATTATTGGCCTTGTGAGTTGTGGGCCTGCTCTTGTGGCTGTGATTCACTGATTCTGTGTATGAGTCATGAGTGTATCTGTGATAAGTGGCTTAGTGTATTGAATTTGACTATGTCTATATGCAATTAGTCAATTACAACAATTTTGTACTATTTCACTGAGTTTGTATTTGTGTGTTGGATATTTTTTTAAGGTAAATTATCATTTTTCATTTGTATAATTTGATATAATTTTTGCAATAGATGGAGGATTCAAACACACTTCCTGAAAATTATATTCAAGAAAATGATGAAGTTCGCATTGAAGACAATGTAGTAGAGGGATTAGATGCATCCGATGATGCATGTGATGATGGTTCAGTCGTCATTAAGAAGCGTAGAAGGATGACTTCCAAGATTTGAGGTCATTTTGAGATGTTACCTTATCCAACAGATGGTAAACAAAGGTGTAAATGCAAAATATGTGGTGCTCAATACTTATGTGATAGTAAAAATGGCACTGGTAAATTAAGGAGACACTTGCAAAATTGCAAGAAGAGAGATTTACGTGATATAGGACAGCTCATATTGCAAACTGGTTCTAGTGCATCTATTTCTATGATTGATCAAAAGTTTGACAATGCTGAATTTCGTGATTTATTTACTGCTTGCATAATTATGCATGACTTGCCCTTCCAATGTGTTGAATGGATGGGTGTTCGATCACTTATGACATATCTTAGTCGGGATGTTCAAATGTTTTCTAGGAATACAGCAAGGAATGATTGCAAGAAATTATTCACTAAAGAGGTTTGTAATATTCGATCAAACTTAAGTAACTGCACTAGCAGAGTTTCTATTACATCTGATTTGTGGACATCTATAAACACTGATGGCTTTATTTGTTTGACCGTGCATTATATTGACAATGAGTGGCATTTACACAAAAAAATAATTAGTTTTTCTTTCATGCCACCACCCCATGATGGGATAGCACTATGTGAGAAATTGCAGTCTCTTTTTCTTGAATAGAAAATTGAATCTAAACTTTTCAGTGTTACCTTAGACAACGCTTCGGCAAACAATGTATGTGTTGACTACTTGAGAAATCAGTTGAATTTGAGAATAGCTTTACTATGTGAAGGTCAGTTTTTTCATATTAGATGCACAGCTCATATTGTTAATCTTATTGTTCAAGAGGGAATGAAGGAGATTGATGTTTCAATCTCAAAAATCAGAGAGAGCATAAAATATGTCAAGGGATCTCAAGCTAGGAAACAAAAATTTTTAGATTGTGTGAAACAGAGTTGCTTGGAATCGAAAAGAGGCTTAAGACAAGATGTTCCTACAAGGTGGAACTCCACTTTCATAATGTTAGAAAGTGCTCTATATTACCGCAGGGCTTTCCAACAATTAGAGTTGGGTGATTCCAACTTCAAAACATGTCCAGTAAATTCAGAATGGGAAAGAGTTGAGAAAATTTCAACATTCTTGAAACCTTTTTATGATATAACGAAGATTATCTCTGGAACGAAGTATCCAACAGCAAATCTATATTTTCTATGCATATCTACAGCTTATGCTACATTGAAACATGAATTAATAGAGGGCCCTGATTATATAAAACAAATGTATAGAAGGATGATTGCAAAATTTGAAAAGTATTGGCATGATTTTAGTGTCATTCTTGCAATAGTAGTTATTCTTGATCCGAGATATAAATTTGCATTTGTAGAATGGTGCTACAAGAGGTTATATGTGGGTGATTATGTGTTTGAGGTTAAGAAGGTGAAAGACAGTTTATTTTCATTATTCTCAAATTATGCATCCATTAATGTCAATGTTCCGGCTAATGTAAGTGAACGACGAAATTCTGAATGCACAAATTCTTCTTCAACTGTGATAAATTCTCAATTTCTACTGGTATTACTTTTTTTTAATTAACAATGTGTGATTCCTTTGAGGCTTAACTTGCACCAATGCTCAATTCTTACTTTCCAAAACAGGATTTTGATTCTTTTGAGGAGGAGGTAGAAATGCCAAAAAAATCCGAATTGGAGATGTATCTTGATGAACCAAAAATAGATAGAAAAATTGAGCTAGATATCTTACATTTTTGGAAAGCCAACCAATATAGATTTCCTGAGGTTTCTGCAATGGCACGTGATGTTTTGTGTATTCCCATATCAACTGTTGCCTCTGAAAGTGCTTTTAGTAATAGTGGGTGAATCCTCGATCAATATCGGAGTGCACTAAAACATGAAATCGTTGAGGCTTTGGTCTGTACCAAGGATTGGCTATACGGGGATAAGGGTGCAATTTTCCTAAACTTTTACTTATAAAATTGCACTTTCTTTAGTAATTAAGAGATGAATTATTAAAAACATATTATTATTTGTTGGTTTGTTGCAGTTATACATGATCCTGAACTTGAAGCTGTGACTGAAGATGTCCTTAATTTAACAGTAAATGAACTTGAGACAAATGCTGCTGAAAGTTCTAGAATATGAAAAATTTATTTGCTTGATTGGTACTTTGGTTTAATGTTGAACTTGAAACTTGAAAGACAGTTATTTGTTTAATGTTGTATTTCTATAAGTGTGTTTGGTATTTTGGTTTCGAGTTACATGCTACTGTAGTGCTGTGTTCATTCCTATCAAAAATTTATTTGGTTGTGCACTTGTGCAGTTGTGCTATTGCTATATGCATTTGCCATTTCTGTACACGATCCAAAACATTAGCATTTCGGCTGGCCGGCTGGGTTACCTGTTGTCCTGTTGGCTGTTGTGTTTTTTCGGGCTGTTTTGCAACTTTGCTGAACTTTAATATTCTGACTTCTGAGCTATTCAGTTTATTGCTGGTTCTTTCTGTATTTTGTTGTTGTTTTGAAGTGATGATGCGGTGATGATCAACCTTCTCAAATTATGGTGAGAATAATTTCAGAAAAAATGCTATTACAACCAGGATTGACATTTGTAATTTTGTATTCAAATCAAATGAGTAGATACTACATAAATAAATGAATAGATACTAACTTAATGCAAAATACAATTTGTCTCCTTGGATGGTAATATGCTAATGTTGATTGAACATACACCTCAGAAGGTGATTAAAGATTTAGAAGGTTTAATCTGAGCAATGAGCATCATATCTAACTTATTTATTTCGCAGAATACAGTTCTTCCTTGTTCTGTGAATACTGAATACAGGTCGACGGGGTCGTGTGCCTGAAGACTTGAAGTTGAGCAAGGGAAAAGTGACGACGCGGTCATTTTGTTGATTTCTATTTTCTAATTTGTAAATGATAATTATTATATGTAATTTTTTTTGTTAAAGATATGTAATTTATTGATTTGTAATTTTTAAATGATATGTTTTGTTGTACATTTTAAAATTTTGATTAACAATTAATTGAAGGGTACATTTTTTATTTGTAATTAAATACAAAACCCCAAAATTTTAATTTTTATCGGGTCAAACGGGTCGGGTCGGGTTGACCCGGACCCGAAGCGGGTCGGGTTCGGGTCCAGCAAAATGACCCGTTTCCAAAAACGGGTCGGGTTCGGGTTGACCCGTATGAACCCGGGTCTGTTTCGGGTTGAACCCAAACCCGACCCGTGACCCGGTTTTGACAGGCCTAGGAATTATGATGTTACCTTGACGAAAGTTCTTCTTGAGCCAGTCCTTAAAGACTATGTAGTCTTCGATTGTGCGGCCTAACATGCTGTGGTAGGGGCAAAAAGTTGGATCGTAATTTTTATTTGCCTCTTCCGGCTTCTTGGCCTTCGGCAATCAAAAATCTAGCTTCTTTTGAAGGCTCTTAAAAATCTTTCTCACCGACTCTCTTTTAAATGGATACGGACGGAGCCAATCTCTCTTTAAAAGTAATCTGGTGAGATTCTCTGGTAGGTTGAGAAGTTACCTGAAAAGGTTGAGATTTTTGAGTTTGCTGAGTTGTAGGATTACTCGATTGGGTATTGATCAATTTCTTCCCTTTGTCAACTGCTGAAACCATTGTTGTTCTCTTTTCAAAGGACTTCAACGGTTTACTAGCCTTCTTATCTTTAGTAGAATCCTTTAGGAATGGCATTTTGGAGGCCTCTTCCTGTAGATTACTAGCTTTATTAAGAAGCTTTTCAAAGGTGTTGATTGTAAACCCCTTTAGCATAAAAGCAATAGGCCCGTGGATATTCTTTAGATGAATCTCAACTATATGTTGCTCTTGCAGTTGGGGTTCACATTTCATCGAAAGGTTTCATCATCTCAAGATGTAATCAACCAAAGGCTCGTCCAGTTTTTGCTTTTCGATGACGAGATCACCAACAGTTACACGTTGTTGAGCTCCTGAGAATCTCTTTAAAAAGAGACCCTCAAGCTCTGTGAAAGTTTTTACATAACCATTTGGTAAATCTGCATACCACTCAAAAGCAATACCGGACAAACTACTCACAAACTGACGAAAGAGTAGAGCATCTAACCCTCCTGCGTTGCAACAGCTCGCTCGAAATTGGGCCAAATGCTGCCTCAGATTTTCTAAGCCACTAAAAACTTTAAAAGAAGGTGGCACGAAGCCTTCGGATAAGGAACCAAATCATATTCCTCGGGGTAGGGTCTACCCTTTGGAATAGATATAGTTCCTTGAGAATGAGCTAGGGCCTCCCTTACCTGGATTTCAATCATTTGGTGAATGTCATTATTTGCCGTAGAAACTAGAGAAGTAACTTCTGGAGGTTTAGGGTTTGAATTAGCTTTCCTGCTATGCTCGTTCATTGTGTGTACTGTAGTCTGCAACTGCTCGGGTTTAGACTGCTATGACTGAATAAGCTGATTCTGCATCTGTTCAACTCTTATCATCATCTCCTCATGTTTTTTTTTCAAAATATATTCATCTTTTTCCCTCAATTTGACAGAAGTATCTGAATATGAATTTACTACTGCCGACTCTTCATCTTTACCAAAGCAGTGTTTAGAAGCCTCAACATCTTTAGTTGATGATCGAGTTTCAACCATATGAACATCTGCTACTAGATCTTCCTCTACTAACAAATCATCATCATCTGGATTGAATTCTTCAACAGCCTTCTTTTTAAGAATGTCTCTAATTTCTTGTACTACCTCCTCAACTGGTCTCACATCTATTGCTTCAGCATAGATTGGTAAGTATCATTCATAATCTATGACTCGATCGAACTCTTCTACATTTAGTTTAGCAAAGATGTCATTAATTTTAGCGTCTTCTTTAGTGAGTTCTTGTGCAACTATCTGTTCTAACATTTCTTCATCAGGATTTTGAATCGTCTTCTCCCCTTCGACTGTCCCAGGGTCGGTAGTCGCAAGGGTGACATCCTGAGTAGGGTAAGGGATATCAATCTTAATTGGTGATGGAGGAGCTTGAACAGCAGAGACTCCAACATCAATCGAAACAGAATTCTCACATCCCTGAACTAGGAGTCGTGGGAGTTCAACTAGCGTCTGAATTTGAGGTTCTCTAATTTGAATGCCAATAGATTTGCTAAACTTCTTTCGCACATATGATTCATCTGGAGACATGAGCCTCTTTCCCTTGACATCAACTGGTTTCTGCTCCTTAATGATTTCTTTAGATTTGGTGATCATTGGGGCAAGCATGGACAGTTTTAAAGGTGGGGTCAGTGGTCTACAGCTAAAAGGGTGACTCTGGCTAGACCCGGTTAACACTGTCTCCTCCATCTTTGCAGATGGGAGGCGAGGCACCCAATGATATTCATCCACTAAAACTGAAGTTGCAGGTTGCTTGACAAATTTCTTATATTTTCTCATTGGCTGAGGAGTCAAATTTTTTGCTTCAGACTTTTCTTCATTTAACACTTCTTTCTCAAGTTTATGTGAGATAACCCCCTTTAGGTGTCTCACATATTATTCTTTGGTCTCACCTGTCTGAGCAGCACGGGTGTTGATGATGTTCCTCAACATCCTAATCCTCAAAGTGAGCTTTTCCTTTGGAGTTCTCTTAATTGAGTAATCCATTGGGCTCGGCGGAGTGCTAGCTATCCTAGTAACTCTCTCCTCCCCCTCAATAGCTGTAAGGGGGTGAAAACGACTCCCTTTTAGGAGTGGAGAAGAGGCAGGGATTGGCAGCTCCTCAGCAGCCACGAGTTCAACTTTAGCTAAGGTATTCAGCTCGGCTATCTTCTTTGACTTAGTAATTTTCTTCCTCACCCTCCTAAGGTAGTTCTTTTTGGCATTCTTGCTGTCATAGAGGGTTTCAGAACTAGAAGATCCTTTCTCAAACAATAACTTGCATTCAGTGGCAGCTTTTAATTTTTTCGCATCCTCAAGGAATTCTTTGGGTACGGAAGCAAGATTTAGTGCAAACCAGAGACTAGGAGGGGCATCATTTTCGGCTTCTATAGCTAATTGAACTAAAGGGGCATCCTTCTCACCGTTGACAGCAAGGTCCACCAAAGTATTCCCATTCATTACCAATCTCTGAGATTTAAACCCTATTCTAAACTGAATCGAATTCTCATAAATCAGTTCTTCAATCAATAGGTCGCAGTCCATTGAGAATAACAGTTTTCCAGCCATTGTAAGTGATTTGATTATCTAAGATTTAAAATGAGAATATTTTAAATTAAAAACTTGAATTTTGAATTTGAAAATAAATTTATATTTTATCAATATATCAGATTATAAGAGCTACAACCTGGTATATAATGATAAGATATAGAGATTGATTTTAATTGAAAGAAAACTTGAATTTTCATTGTATATGTTCAATAATAAGAGAATGTTGTAGAAAAACATATAGCAATGATAATGGATTTAAGAAAAAGGATTTGAATTTCGAAGGTTGAAGTATTTTCTATAAATTGTGAAACTTAGCATGCTAGATTTATTCGCATGCAAGTTTGCAACAAATACAGGAGAATTTTGGCTTGACTCTCTCGCCCTACCAATCAAGTTGGAGGCAAAATGTCAAAGCTCGACTTAGAGGGAGGTATCCTACACTCATCTCTCTTTTGACATGTCTTAATTGAGTTGGCCACACTCACCCAAGAGAGAAATGGGTAGATGTACCAACAGAGAGAAAAGTAGTTAAAACTACCAATGCAATAAAATTTATACCACTATTAAAGATAGAGAGTGAGACTCTTCCCCAAAAGAGTCGCCATTTTGTTTTGATTGAAAAAAAATGTTTTGAAAAGTATTAATTTTCTTGGGTAAAGTTAAAAAGTTAAATTTTAGTTTTGGAATTGAATAAGACATTAAGAACGATATATTCTCTCAAAAGGAGAAAATATTATTCACTAATTGGTTCAGATTATAAAACTTTAAATTTATCCTTATTATCGTAGTCAAACTCAATAAAGAATCACATTTGACCCCGAAGGATCAAAATGGAATTTAATCGAGTGTTTGACTATGCTAATATGGATTAAAGATCATTAATTTCTTAATCAAAACCACAATAATAATTGGTATATCTCTCTGAAAAAAGAAGATATCAATCATTATCGATCGTCTGAAAATGATGATAATGATCGTCAGGTTTGATTTTCCCAAAGAGAATTAATTGAGGTTTTGAAAATTTGATTTTGAAAATCAGGTATGGATTTCTAAATCTCCTACGAGCGCAAGCCGTCGTAGTTAATTATATCGTAGGGAAACCGGAGTTTTCCTACGAATACTCTCGATTAAAATAGCGGTAGAAATTTTATTTAGGATTTTCAAATATCGATATCAAAGGAGGTTAAAGGTTGAAATTTTTAATCGGGATTGGGTCAAATTTGAACATTTATTTCTGGAGTCGAAGAAAGAAGTGTAGGAGGTGTTTTGAGATTCTGAATTACTTCAGAAACACCCCAACCTATCTTAAGTATTGGGCTTGAATTTGATGGAAAGAGATTTAATATTCAAGTGATCATTTTTATTAGAAATTGGGGTTCAATTCCCGGAGGTTGAGGTCTTATAGCCTGAGCTAGCCTCAGAACCTAAGTCTAAATTGGGCGCTTAAAAGTGCCCCGAACCTAGCTAGAGTGATGCAAGTCTGGTCTTACCCCGGCCTGGATTAGGGAGCCAGCTAACCACCTAATCGATTTAAAATAGATGAATTCAGTGTTTTATAAAAGAGTGGTAGGGATATTTTATTTAAAGTTTTGAAGAGTTGGGATCGAATCTAGAGATTTTCTTAATTGGCCCCTTTGACTTATGCTAGGTATAAAATGCTAAAAACTAATGCAATTAAAATTTTGACTCTTTTAAATCTATTTCTAATGCAATGCATGCTAGTTAACAACCTCAAATCAAGTATGCTTGAAAGTTAAAAAATAGGCTTATAAAATAATTTTTTTAGAAGACTGGACTTCCCCATGTCCGACACCTCGTCCTCATAGGTCAGACTATCCGGACTCTACCCGCAGTCGAGGAAGGGTCTAAAGCAAGGAGAGAAGAAGTGCAGAAATATGCATGCGACCCCGGGGATGATCCCCCGCTAATTTACTAAATTCGTTATCTTTCTATGTTATTCAAACTCGCTAAAATCTTAAACATTAAAGTTATGATTATAAAAATTTTCACACCTTTACGAGTCTCACGAGTCCAGGCAAAAATAAAAGCGGCATACAAACGCCAAAAACTACGAAAAGCAAGTAATTCTATACGCAATCACATCAAACATCAAATATAAATGAATTAATTAATAAAGGTCCATAGACAAAGTTGCCTTGCTTATTACAAATCAGGGTCTACTGAAAGTAAAGTGGCCGGGCACTACTGACAACAACCCGGGTTCTAAAGCTAGAACTCAAGTGACTTTGAGATTTGGGATTATTCTCATTATCCACTTCTTTATCTTCTCACGAGCATCTTGATTCGTCGGTTCCGGATATCCAAACGAAACGAAACTCCCCCTTGAACGGGGTGTTATCTTTCCTTTTTGGATATTTGAAGAGCATCCAAACTTGATCTTCGAAATGGACGAAAACTCTCTCCTTTAGGGATGTCTTCTCCTCTTTGGAATTCAAGTTGGATCTAAACATCCTAACTCAAATTGCTTTAAATACAACTCAAATTATATAAAATTACATTAATCAAAATCAAAAACTCTAGACTCGATCTTGCAGGGTTATCCTAATAATCAGCAGTTATATATCATCCAAAGAAATTATAATTTATCTCAAGTAATTGATATATTTGAAATTTAAATGCTCAATAGAGTGCAGTAAATAAATAAACAGACAGTCAATCAATTCTAAGTTAACAACCAGCATGTAGTGAAAGCTCGAAAACTCGACACACAGCAGAAAAGTAAACACCGGCCTATCCTAAAACTAGAGTGGGTTGTCCTAGCAAACCATCTAAAGTGTGTGAGGTAGGCTGTGTGGTTTGGATATATCCTATGGAGGGCAATTTGTTAAAGTTGTTTGAAGTTCTGGTTGGTTGAAAGACTTAAGGGAAGATTTAAATTTGAGTTTAAGTATTAATAAATTGAAATTGATTTTAAGGTTGATTAATGATTTATGGGGATTTAAGACAATTTTCAAATTTTAGGAATTTTCTGGATTATTTTAATCATTTAAATAAGGGGTCAAAAGTTGACTTTTTGATTAAGAGTGTTTTCTGAAAAATTAGAATTTTATTAAAATACTAGACCTTAATACAATCAGTTAGACTATAAGTACGCTGAAATTGAATTTTTCTACATTTAGTTACGAATATTTGATGTTTTGAACTAATTTTGACTTAAGTTTGACGAAAAAGTTGATTTTTTGAATTTAATGCTTTTCTGGAATTTTGATATTTTTAATAAATATTAGACATCATTATGAGTTGAATGCAAGTGAGTTTGGTCAATTTGAATTTTTCTATATTTAGTTATGAAATTTTGAAGTTTGAAGTATTTATTGACTTTTTGAAATTGTTTAATTAGAAGGTTTTCTTGATTTTGCTCTAAATGAATTTTCAACTCCTTGAAATCAACTCCAAAGGTCAGGAATAACCTAAGGAGAGATTCTCAAGTGTTTAGTATTTTTTGGAAATTTTAATTATTATTAATTAATTAAATTAATTAAATATTCAATTTTACTTAAAATTAGATTAAGATCAGATTTGATGCCAAATTCAATTGGTTTTAATTTTCATTGATTAAAGGTTAGTTTCTAGTCAGTTCAAGGTATTATTTGTATTTTTTAGATTTAAAAATGATTTATTATAATTTTTGGAAGTTTCAAAGTCCTTAATGAGGCTGATTTTTAATTTGCTTAATTTTCTAACTTAATGACCTCCAAATTATGTGAAATTTGAACATAAGGTTTAAAAGGTCACTATGTTTACTATGTTCTAGTTTCACCCTTATTGGGTGTGTGTACAATGTCCTAGGAATTTTCTAAATTTTTTAGACATTTTCTTAAATATTTTTTCTAGGTATATCTACTTTTCAAATTGGCCTGCAATTTGGTTTTTCTAACCCTAGTCCACATACATTTACACCACAAAAATTTCACAGCAAAACACTAAGAATTTAGAGAGTTATGAATTTTCAAAATTTAGGGTCCAAAATGGACCCTTTACCTTGAAAATTCACATCACAGAAATCCATTGGGTATCTGACCCTAGAAAAATCAGTGAATATGCTTACGATACCCAATAATCTTCCATCAAAATTTGGACTCCAGTTGACCATTGGATTGTGAGAAAATTGCAAAACATGTATTTCAAACAAATGTACATGTCTCACAATTCAGATGCCAAATCAACTTAATTTTAATTTTAATAAATAATACATTGAATTCCCTTTCCAAAGAGCTCAAGAACATCCAATTTGGTGAAAAATTCGATTTTCTATGAATTTTGGAAGATATGGACATTTTTTGAATTTATTTTAATTTTTTTTGGTCAAGTTGACAGCCGGCGCCAATCATTGGCACCGGATCGGCGGCGCCCAATAGGAAAGCGCCACGTGGCAGGCTGGGGCCCACCACTTAACCACGTCGGATGGCTGGATCAGCCGTTTGATCGACCGCGGGTGGAAAACACTGTCCAGATTGCGCCACGTCATCACCCGTGGTCTGAAATGGCACGAGTTCAAATTCAGGGGAAGATGCCGCATTCGAGGAGAGGCCATGTGGCCGTTTCTAGACCGTCTGATCGCGCTAAAGGCGCAATCAGACGGCTCTGGATGAAATAGAGTAAAAATTTTTCAAATGCCCATAACTTTTAAAATACTCAACAAAATTGCACGAAATTTGAACTGTAGCTAGAGGGCAACATGATCTAATAATGCCTGGAGTTTGAAGGCTCCATGCATTGTAGATTTGTCATAGTTTCAAATTGAAATTTAAACTTCAAATAGGCTTAACTTACAATCCAATTGTCAGATTTTTGAGTTCTCGGGATTGTTGGAAAGCTGCTAAGATCCTCTTAAACTTTGTAGAAGACCTCAGGAGCTGGATTCAGCTAGATTTGAAGTTATTCTGGAATTTCTTGATTCTCTCTCTAAACTATCTCTCTTCTCCAATTTGAGTTTTGGAGGCCAAGATCTGGTGTGGGAAGGCTTGGGAAGGTTAGGGAAAATCTTGGAGAAGGTTTTTTAGGGTTTTGGAGGCTGGGATAGCTCTTGGATGAGAGGAATTTTGGTGGGAGAGGCTTAAGGTTCATATTGGCTTAATTAAGATATTTTTTCCTAATTAAGCCATCTTGATGCATTTGGATGGTTGAGATTAAATGGCTGAGCTCCTAGATGGTTGCCAAGTGCCCATGGAGTTGATGAGAGCAGGGAATCAAAGGACATGCCATGATGGAAGATATCCTTTGTCCTTATGCAAGCATATAAAATTGATAGGGATTATTAGATCTTCATCTAAGGGCTAGGAATGGCTCAAGAAGACTCTAGAAAGAGTCTAAGAAGCTGGAGATATTTAAATTAGAGTATAAAAGATTTTAAAGTGGTCATTTTAGCCATTTAATGGTCATTTGACCAGTCAATGGCCCATGAGAGCTGAGGTGGCAGGTGAGAGGGGCTAATGAGCTGGGTTGGAAAGGGTTCAAAGCTACAGGTTCAAAGTTTAAATGAAATAACCCATGAATAGGAAATTTTGACCATGTATTTTTTAAGTTGACTAAGTCAGCATGACTTAGATTTGATTGACCCATAATTAAAAAATATTTGAGCCATAGTTTGGAGTTGATTTGAAGCTTAAAAGTGGTTAAATGGTTTGAATAGGTTAAAATAACCTATTTAAACATTAAAGGGAATTTAGGTCAACCTAGGTTGACTTGGTCAACCAGGTTGGCCCAGGACCCGAATTTGGGCTCAACAAGCTTGGTTTGATATTTTGAGTCTATTAGAGGTGGTTCTATGGTTTGGAAAGGTCAATTTGGTCAAAATGCCTGTTTTGACCTTAAAGAGCCTGTTTTAGTCAACCTAGGTTGACTTGATCAACTAGGTTGACCCAGGGTCTGGAAATGGGCTCAATCAATTTGAAATGACATTTGGAGACTATTGGTGGTGGTCTCCAGGTCTGGAGAAATCAAATCAGTTAAAATGCCTATTTTGGCCCTTTAGGGCCTGGTTGGTCAACCTAGGTTGACTTGGTCAACCAGGTTGACCTAGGATCTAGGTTTGGGTCTGACAGGTTTGGTTTGATATTTGAAACTTGTTGGAAGTGGTTTCAAATAATTTGGAGTTCATTTGGTTTTAAATGGATATTTGAATCCCATAAGGGTACTTTGGTCATTTTGACCCCTGGTCAACTGGGGGTCAAAATGGGTCCACCAAAGTGTAGATTAATGTTCAATGGGTCAGGATTAAGTGTTTGGAAGTGATTAGAGGCTTTGGAGAAAGCTCCAAGGTCAGGATCCACTAGATGGCAAGTCCAATGGCAAAGATCGTAAATATTTGAAGGTTTTACAGCCTTTGGATTTTAATTCAATTTCTAAGGTTAGAGACCTCAGAATGGGCTCAAATTTGGAGGGCTACCTCTAGAGACATGTCTTATCACTGTGCAAGTGATAGACTCTAAATTGCAGGTTATTTGATTGGTTTTGAAGTGTTTGAAAAATCATTGAAAAAGGCTTTTAGGACTATACCTTTGGACTTGGAATTTGGCTCTAGATTTTTGGGTTTGAGTTAGATTCTGGATTTGAACTATCCATATCATTTATGATTATTTGGATGATCATAAGTGATAGGGTAGGGTTGAACTATATCAAAGGTAGGATTAAGGTTTGAACTTGAGTTTGGATAAGGAGGAGTTCAAAGTTCAAAGTCTGAATATGTCTGAAATCTGGATTTAATTGAAGTTTGAATGGAATTGATATCTGGATTGGCTTAAGGTCAAGATTGATTTGAATTCTAGATTGGTTTGAGATTTAGATTAATCAGGTGTTTGGATTAATTTGAATCTGGATTGGTCCTAGCATCTAGAGGGACTCTAGGGTCTAGAATTTAAAAGTTTCAGGGCCTGGGGTCTAGAAAAATCCTAGGACCTAAAATAGGTCCAAAGATCTGGATCTAGGAGAATCCTAGAGTTTAGGTTGATCTGGAAGAATCCTAGGGTCTAGAGTGGATCCTAGGATCTAGAATATATCCTAAGGTCTGGATTCTAGGAGGATCCTAGAGTCTAGATTGGTCTAGAGATTAAATTGATTTGGGGTCAGGATTAATCTGGAGTCTGGGTGGATCATTAATGATCTCATACAAAAATGAGGTCAACGGTATTTTAATTTAAATAATGATAAGAATCCTTTAGAAAAATTTGATAGTAAGTTTGATGATGGTATATTTTAGGATATTTAATTTTTAAAATTCTTTTAAAGTTTTTAATAAGAGAAAATTAACTATTGAAGAATATGTTCATGTAATTTTTGATGAAAACCCTATAGATTTAATAAGAAATGATTTAAATGATGATGATATTGAGAATATAAATAAAATAAATTTGAAAGAAAAGTAGGATGATTCATTACCTAATGAATAGTGATATAATAGAAATTACCCAAAAAATTTAATAATTAGTGATCCTTCTCAATGTGTTAAGACTAGGAGAAACCATAGTGATGAGGTAAAAAATTCAGTATTTCTATCAGAAATTGAACCTAGAAATATAGATAAATCTTTACAAAATTTTTGGATAGTTGTTATGGAAGAGAAACTTAATCAATTTGTAAGAAATTATATTTGGGAGCTAGTCCCAAGACCTCATGATCAAAATATAATTGGAACTACATGAGTCTATAAAAATAAGCTAGATGACTCAGGAAGTATTATTAGAAAAAAAGCTAGGTTAGTTGCACCAGGATACACTCAAATAAAAGGAATCTACTTTGAAGAATCTCTTGCAACTATAACAAAAATAGATGCCATTAGATTAGTCCTTGCCTTTGCATGTTTTAAGGACTTTAAACTTTTTCAAATGGATGTCAAAAGTGCATTTTTGAATGGGTATAATGGTCAAAAGAGCATTTGAAGGACAACCACCTGGTTTTGAAAGCATTAATTTTTCTAATCCTGTGCATAAATTGAAGAAAGCATTATATAATTTACAAGTTCCACGTGCATGGTTTGATAAGTTAAGGAATTTTTTAATTGAATATGATTTTAAAAAAGGTAAGGTAGATATAACTCTTTTTATAAAAAATATTAGAGATGAATTTATTATTATAAAATTTATGTTTATGATATATTATTTTGAAGGACCAATGAAAGTTTGTGCCATGAGTTCTCTTCATTAATGCCAAAGAAATTTGAAATGAGTATGATAGTAGAACTCACATTTTTCTTAGGACTTCAAGTAAAACAACTACAGTCTAGCACATTCATATGTAACACTAAGTATATAAATGAAATATTAGAAAAGTTTAATATGAAGAGATTCGAATTGAGTAAAACCCCTATAAGCCCATCAACTAGACTTGATTTAGAAGAATCAGGAAAAATAATATATAAAAAATTTTATAGGAGTATGATATGTTCACTTTTGTATCTTACTGCTAGTATGCTTGATCTTATGTTTGCAATATGTTTGTGTGCAAGATTTCAAGCTAATTCTAAGGAATCACACTAAATAGTACTTAAATGAATATTTCACTATTTGAAAGGAACTCCTAGGTTAGGCTTATGGCATCCCAAAATTTTGTTGTCATACAATTTAGTTGCATTTTCTGATGCAGACTATGCTGGTTATAAACTTGATAGAAAAAGTATATATAAAACCTATCAATTTTTAAGATCATCACTTATTTCTTGCCATTTTAGAAAATAAATATCTGTAGCTTTATCCACTACTAATGTTGAGTAAATAGATGCAGGTAGCTGCATTGCTCATGTTTTATGGATAAAGCAATAATTAGAAACTTTTGGAATTAAGCTTAAAATATTCATATTAAATGTGATAACACAAGTGCTCATGTTTGCAATATGTTTGTGTGCAAGATTTCAAGCTAATTCTAAGGAATCACACTAAATAGTACTTAAATAAATATTTCACTATTTGAAAGGAACTCCTAGGTTAGGCTTATGGCATCCCAAAATGTTGTTGTCATATAATTTAGTTGCATTTTCTGATGCAGACTATGCTGGTGTAAAGTTGATAGAAAAAGTATATATAAAACCTATCAATTTTTAAGATCATCACTTATTTCTTGGAATTTTAGAAAATAAATATATGTAGCTTTATCCACTACTAATGTTGAGTAAATAGATGCAGGTAGTTGCATTGCTCATGTTTTATGGATAAAGCAATAATTAGAAACTTTTGGAATTAAGCTTAAAATATTCCTATTAAATGTGATAACACAAGTGCTATGAGGTTAATAAAAAATCATATACAACACTTATGAACTAAACACATAGAGATTAAACATCATATTATTAGAGATTATGTTAATAAGTTTGATGTGGATATAAATTTTATAAATGCAAATTCTTAAATAACATATATTTTTACAAAACCAACCATTAGATGAAGAAAGATTTTGTATGTAAAAATATATTCTTAGGATGTTATAACCTAATATTTAAACTTTTTATATATTTATATTATTCTTTTTAATGTTGCCAAAGGGGGTGAAAATTATATATTGGTCATAATTCTTTTCACATGCATATATTTAGGGGGAGAATTATTTTTTAGCAACTTAACATTTAAAAATTTTTCTCGATTATTATATATGTAATTATTTTAATGCTTAAAATTTATGATAAAATGTCAATTTGCACCTTTGCTATAACTATACTCAATATAAGTTTGTCATCATAAAAAAGAGTGAGCTTGTTGATATTATCTTCCTCATGACTTATTTTAGTAATTTTGATGATAATAAACATATGCTTGGATGTTCTAATTTATATGATAAGTATTTCAGGTGTAATATTTTGGTGAATGTGCACGATAATTACTTATATGGGACGAACATTGTACAACTCAAGTTCAATCAGATTTGAGCTGAAAAACTCAAGATGGATCGAGATGGACAGCTTGAAGGTTTTTATATTAACGTAGGAGTATGTTAGAGATCCATTGATATTTATTTGTATGGTATGATTTTCTCATAATCTAAATATCTATTAAAATGATGTGTATATTATTAATTAAGGATAATAAACTTGATTTAGAAATCTATAAGATTCCTTTATTAAATAAATTTTATATGCTTCATAGATTATGTAAATTTTATCAAAAATGAAAAGATATTTAATTAGGAAAATTAAAAGTAATAAGCTTAGAAGTATTGATACTATAAAAAATGATGGCTATTAGGGCACCTTAAAGTGCCTTAATATGTATCCATTAAAGCATATGATATTTTTTGAGATCAAACTAAGGTGTCACTTAGGTGGCCGTTGACATATGGAAAAGGGCATCTTTTTGTGCTCTAAAAACTAAACTTTCATGGCATATAATTTTGATGGAATAGACTTTAAATGACACGTATAAGATACCCTAATAGACAAGCTTTTCCAACACCTTATTGTGATGGAATTTATGAATAAATACAACAAACATTAGGTGTCATAATAGGTTAACTTTACTAATGCATTTATTTGATGGGACATGTTTAATAATAAGACACATTTAAATTGTCCTAAGATATATGGTTTCCCAACACTTCTATTTAATGAAATAATCATAATAGAATGGCAGTATTATGTGCCTCAATATATGCTTTGTGCTATGTTGATTACATTCAAACATTAATTAGTTGTGATGACTCATAATACTTCAATTGCAAAAAATTAATCTCCAATCAAATTTCTAAAAATCTCATATATGAAAGCTTACATAATTTATTTTTCTTCAAATAAAAAAAATGTTTCATAAATCTAAAATTATAAGAACTTTTAAACTTAAAAAAAAAATGGCTTCTTGATGCTTCATATATGTACATAATCAATCTATTACAATAAATGTCTTCAAAAAACATCACACAAAAATCCACAAAAATGACTCTTATCATGAGGGCAGTTTCTTTACACAATAGCAACCACATCTTGGAATCTCTGTTTCCACACTTTATTAGCATCCACTCAAGCCTACAGTTGAAAAGCAAATTTCAAATTTGAAATCATAAAATCATGAATATGAATACGTTAATATATCTTATTCATGCAACTTTAATAAGTTTGGAAAATAAAGCGATGAACAAAATAACACACTACTCCTTATTCTAGAATGACAATTATTGATTAGGACCAAACATCAAAGGAGATATACGAGCAAACTTAATTAAGAATGCAATTGATAAACAAACCTTAAATTTTAAGAAAATCTTATTCATTTTTAAGAAAACTTTAAATGAACAACAATGATATATTACTACCAAAAAAAAAAAAAAAAAACTATTCAATAGCAAAATCATGTTGTTGCCAATGATAATTAGAGCAATTTGCTACATCAAATCCCATGATTTTAATGAGAAAATTAAGAAAATCTTATTTATTTTCACTTTGATTCAGGTTCAGCTAAATAAGAGTGGACTTGGTGCACTCTAATTTAGGTTCATAACTTGAATAACACCTAATGAATTATGCCATTTTTTATTAAATTATATAAATCCAATTATGTATTATTATTAGGCTTTATGTTTAAATTATTAGTATCAAACATATAATTAGTTAAGCTTAATTAAAGCTTGATTGTGGCTTAACCTCGATAAAAAGATAATAAACAAGCTTGAATAAATTTTTAAAACTCATATCATTTTCAAACTTGGTTCAAACTTAATAAAAAAAATAAACAAACGAACACGAAGAGTTTAATACTGAATTTGACTCCATTCATTTACATCCCTATAAATGGGTGAACCTCGCTCTAAAAGATCTATGAATCATGTATAATTGTGTTGGATGCATTATTTGATTGATATTGTAGAGGAGTGATCTCTATGTTCAATAAGTCAAAGAGAGAATTCTTTCAAGTGGTCTGAAAAAACCCTAATGCATATTATCGAAGAAGAGAAAGAGTTCCTTAAGTCTTGGGTTGATACAAACTCATATATTTTTTAATGAAATAGAGCAAAGAATCTTTAATGTTATGTGAGATCTCATTTTAGTATATAATTTTTGATATTGTATGATTCTGACTACTAGCGCACTTCACTGCAAATCTTTTAGAAAATAATGCATTCATTTTACAAATATATTTTAAGTTATTTGAGATGTTAGAATTATCCGATAACATATAAACTATTGTCTAAAGTTCTTTAGAACTAGAGGGTTCAGAATAAGACTGCGTTTGAGACGGTTTTTTTATTATTTTAAAAAATAATTTTTTAGTTTAAAAATTTTTAATACTTACTTAAAAAATTATTTTAAAAATAAAAAAAAATTATTTTAAAAATAACAAAAAAATCATTCCAAATAAAAACCTAAATTCATCAGACTGCTTACCCAAATTAAGATTATTGGGAAGTGTAACATCAAATTTCTCATTTGAATTAGCATATGTTGACCCATTCTCTTTTTATTCTTCTCAAAATCCCATGAGCTTCTGCGCGAGGCTTGCATCTATCTTGAAATCCCGCTCTTTTTCTGCCGCAGCTACTGCGGCTGCAGCCACCACCGCAGTCTCCATTTACTCTACATACGCCGCCCCTCCGCCATCAAACTCCTCATACTCTGCCATGGGTGACACTCGCAAGACCTTCCGCACCCGCATCTGCATCATCGGAAGTGGCCCAGCGGCCCACACGGCGGCCATTTACGCCGCTCGCGCTGAGCTCAAGCCCGTCCTCTTCGAGGGATGGATGGCCAACGACATCGCTGCCGGCGGACAGCTTACCACAACTACCGACGTGGAGAACTTCCCCGGCTTCCCTGAGGGCATCCTAGGGTTTGAGCTCATGGACCGATGTCGCGCCCAGACCGTCCGATTTGGCACCGAGGTTCTCTCTGAGACGGTGACTTCCGTTGATTTCTCCTCCCGTCCCTTCCGCGTTTTCTCTTCCTCTACCGACGTGGAGGCAGACGCTGTCATTGTAGCCACAGGAGCCGTTGCTCGTCGCCTCTACTTCCCCGGCGCCGATGAATTATGGAACAGGGGAATCTCAGCCTGCGCAGTCTGCGACGGTGCGGCTCCTATTTTCCGCAATCGCCCCATTGCGGTTGTTGGCGGCGGCGACTCGGCCATGGAGGAGGCAAATTTCCTAACCAAGTACGGATCTAGGGTTTACATTTTACATCGTAGGGATACTTTTAGGGCTTCCAAGATCATGCAAGCAAGAGCATTGAGTAATCCTAAGATTGAGGTGGTATGGAACTCAGAGGTGGCGGAGGCTTATGGTGCCAAGGATGGAGGACCGCTC
Organism: Dendrobium nobile; assembly: GCA_022539455.1. Classification (NCBI taxonomy): domain Eukaryota; kingdom Viridiplantae; phylum Streptophyta; class Magnoliopsida; order Asparagales; family Orchidaceae; genus Dendrobium; species Dendrobium nobile. The sequence goes on along the minus strand of CM039728.1, from coordinate 15,293,981 downwards.
AGTGGACTGAAACTGAAGAATATTGTCACTGGAGATATTACTGAGTTGGCGGTGTCTGGCCTGTTCTTTGCAATCGGACATGAGCCGGCCACCAAGTTTCTTGAAAAACAGCTGGAGCTTGATTCAGATGGCTATGTTGTGACAAAACCCGGAACCACTCAGACCAGTGTTAAAGGAATTTTTGCTGCTGGGGATGTGCAGGACAAGAAGTACAGGCAGGCGGTCACGGCAGCTGGGTCTGGTGAGTCGTGAAAAGTGTTAATCTTTTGATCCATCCTTCTTCGTTTATTTTAACATGTTTACACATATTGGCCTAACGATTCCATGATCTTCTGCGAAGCAGATGCCTCATATGATTTGTCTGATTGAAAACTGTTTTAAGTTGGTATTCGGTATAAGAAAGTGGGAGAAGTGTCAATACATTTAGCTCATTTCCCAATTATTGAAATTTTATATTATTAGAATAATAGCATATATTGGCATTCTTTGTGGCATTATTATGAGTCCATTGTTTAAAATTGAGCAAAATGAGGCTCGCCTTGAGGCCCGCATCAACGCAATTCTAGTGAAAAATATCTCGAGGCTTACTCCTTGGAGTTTTTTAGGAGGCTTGCACCTTAGCTTGGTTGAGGCCCGCATCGCTTCGCTGGCATGAAACTTATATCTCACCCCATATATATATATATATATATATATATATATATATATATATATATATATATATATATATATATATATATATATATATATATATATATAAATTAGAACTTACATAAATTCTAAAGTAAAGTCTCGAACAAATCACACATTCATGCACCCCCGAGTCGCAACAACTTCCTCTCAACTACCTTAACCTCCATCCCGCCACCTTCGCCATAGCCATCACTGTTGCAGCCGCCGTCAAGGATCACTTGAAAGTCATACACCACTATAGCCTTCTAAAAAATTTTTAGAGTATTAAGCTCATCTTTATGTTGATGAAAAACATTTATGAAAGAGGATTTAAATAAATGAAGAAGAAACATATTGAGAGGTATTTGACTTTCTGCTTTATGTCTTGTGTAATTTTTTGTTCACATATATGCAAATTTGTTATTTTATAGTTTAATAAAAAGTTAATATGTCATCCTTTAATATATTATCTATGATGCACTGACACGGACATGGTGACACAGACACGATACAGACACAGGACATAGCATTTTTTAAAAATATAGGACACGTGTGCGGGGTGGACACGGCATAATAATTTTTTAATATAATATATAGAAATTAAGGTAACATTATATTAAAAATGGCAAGCAATTATAAATTAAATTCATGATAACTTGTTTAGCTTATAACATAAAGATATTTAGTACAAAAATGTCTAGTACAACCAATGTTTAAAATTGCGTATTTGGGTAATGAGGCATTTTTCATTCGTGAGGCAAGGCGTAAGCCTCAAGACGTTTTGAGGCGTAAGCCTCAAAATCAAAAGATTGCGTAAACATAAAATGATAAATTTGTTATATACTAATGAGTGAATAATATAAAACATAAAAAGCATAAGATATGAAGTGAAATCAAAATATCTCAATAATAAGACAACATGAAATATAGTTCAACTCAAAATTCTATCTTTCCGAAATCCCATTATTCTTTTTATTAACATATAATTCCGATTTCCAAAAATAAATAACAATGACATATCACATAAGAACTCATAAGTCATCAGCACTGTCATCACTAAGGGGTTCTTAATTTGAATCATTATTATGGTGAAGTGCTCTCTCCTCTTTCTCCTCTCCTATAGAGTCCAATGTCGAGCATTTACTTCAAGATTTATGTAAAGTTTTAATATATATAGCGTGAGGCGTAAGCCTCATGCCAGTGAGGCGAGGCGGGCCTCAACCAAGTTGAGGCGCTAGCCTCATAAAAAAACTCAAGGCGTAAGCATCGAGGCGTTTTTTACTGGAATTGCGCAAAGGCGGGCCTCAAGGCGAGCCTCATATTGCGCAATTTTAAACCATGAGTACAACCACAAAAATATAAGCAAAAAATTATTTAGTACAACATGAAGGTCCAACTACTCAATAGAGGGAATGATAGAATTAAATTCAGAGATTGGTCTTTGGCCTTCAATATCATCATCATTGAATATCATTGCTTCCAACTCTGGGTCATCTAGAGAAAAATTTTCAACCTCCAATAACCCCATATCATCAAGGCATTCAAACCCATCTCCAGCAACATCCCACATCTTGTTATCACCTGTCATATAAAATAGGATTTTCTTTAATAGAAGACGAAGAATATGCACATAAATTAAATCTTCAGTTCGTTATGGAGTTATTTTATTCCTCTTCATTGATTGAATAAATAAGTATGTGCTTCAATTTCTCTCACAATAGACAGAGGATGATACTTGACCAAGAAGTTTTATTACTATGGTTTGAAGAAGTGGTGCTGAAGCTTCATGAATCAACCACCACACTTTTGGATCTATTCTCCATCTATCATCCAAAGATTTTTGATCACTAAAATCCTCTAAATATCTAAAGAACTTTACAAGTTTTATATTAATTTTTCTTCTCTCATCCTCTTTTGGAAAATATTGTTTCAAGCCTATCTTTATCATATTTGACACTTCTAAATCTTTTTCTGTTGAGACACGTTGAGGGTCTTCTTGAAGCCATTCTTTACTTGAATACCTTCAAATAATACAAAGCATATAAAACTATTTAATCATTTATCAAGAAATTTAAAATTAATTTAAAAGATGAATACAATTATACCTTGAATTTAATGAATATGCCAAACAATGTAGAGGTGTGCTGCTTTTGGTCCACCTATCCTCAAGAATGGTATAGAGAATGCTCCAAAAATTTAAGTCTTTATTATGTGACTTTCTTTAATGTCTGTATATAATTTCTTTCACTTTTGTTAATATAGAGTCCCACATCTCATAAATCAAATGTAGGCATGATTTATCTATGTCAGCTTCTCTCAAAATGCCATCAATCAGATCAGTGAAAGCCAAAATATAATCTACATCATCACACCACAAATCATCTAAGATATTTTCTTTCATATATATTGCCTTCCCAACATCATCTTCTCGATAGTAAGACTTCTTCTCATTAATTATCATAGATTGAAGGACATTTTTTATTTGTTTGAATATTCTCAACATGATTATTACAGAGGCAAAACGAGTTTCAGTAACAGCTAATGTTCTCAAATGTGAGAAATCATTAAATATTGAAAGTCTCATTGAGTGATTCATAATAAATTTTCTGATCAAAATAACATCATCTGCAACCACTATTATCCGATGCCATTTAGCATAGATGATTTCATTTGCCTTTATATTCTTTGCTGCACAAATATTTTTTAGAGGAAGATTTAAAGTGTGCACAACACATGGAGTCCAAAATATATGAGAATAAATTTGCTCCACCAACAATCCTATAGCTCTACACACCGGTGCATTATCTATTATAACCTGCACAACATTTGAAGGCCCAATAATGACTATCACATCTTCAAATTGACAATGAAATATTTATCCATATATTTTCCTTCACAATTCACAGCTTTAATAAACATTGGATAATTCTCTATACCGGCCATGAAATTAATGAGTGGTCTTCTTTGAGGATCAATCCAACCATCACACATCAAAGTGACTTCTTTTTCTTTCCACACACTTTTTATTGGTTTAAGTAATGTTTCAATATGTGCTCTTTTCCTTTCCAATAATTTTGATCTTAATGCATTGTAGTCAGGTGGAACATAACCTGCAAGGTTATTATTACATACAAAAGTGAATATATTTTTGTAATGAGGATTTCTTACAAGGTTGAAAGGAAGTCCAGCTGAAAAAAACATCCTTGCAATTTCATCATCTAATTCCTCTCGCTGCTGCATGTTAAAAGCTTTTTCTAAAGCATTACTGACAACTCCTTTCTTTTCTTTGAATCATATCCTTCACTTCAATATGATAATGAATGATCCACTCTAACAGATAAAGAAGAAGTGTGGGATGAACCATGTGTAGATGACAAAGATATCTCTTTAGGAAGTGCCCTTTTGATCCTAGATTCAGCTTCATTAACTTGTTTATTCAATTCAATCAACTGTGACGTAGTAATTTTAGGACATTTTAATTCCATGGCCATAAATCTTAAGTAAATGTGCGTTCACCCTAGAATAAGATCCTTTGTAGGTGCCACCACAATAATTGTATTTGAATGACACATTCCCTCTTTCAATAGTTTTTCCTAACTTTGTAACATGAATCCATAATGGCTATTCAGTTTCTACAGATGTCTCTTTTGAACCACTCCCACGAGTACTAGAGATCATTTTGCTTTTAAATTCACTGGTGAAGTAGAAGAAATAAAGACTTATTGTAAAACAATTAAAAATTGCCAAACAAAGTTAAAAACAATTAAAAATTTGCAACTATGCCAGAGGGTCCAAGGAGGCGCTGCCCCCTAGCGGGGTTCGACTTGCCCGATCAGGTCGCGGGGTTTGCCCTTGAAACAAACTTTTATTGTAAGAGTGAAAACGTAGCAAAAACGCAGTAAAAGCGCAATAAAAGCGTAGTTAAAGCGCATTTAAAACGCAATGAAAGCCCAACAAAAGCGCAGTTAAAACACATTAAAGAAATAAATTTTTATTGTATGAATAATTTTAATCCAAAACAAATAAAATATTTTTAAAAATATGCTATTCTGATCACAAATTTATAGAATCATTGATAAATGAAGAGAAATGGCGAATGGAGAAAAAAATGACGAAATCAATTTACGGGTTTGAAATATTTTATGAGGTTTGGCGTCGGCTTCTCTTGGTTGCGCCCAAAAACTAAGAAGGATGGCTTGTTGCTTACGGCCAGATGGGAAGACCAAGGTTGCGATCTCCAGCCGACCGCTGCTCGCCTCAATCGCTCGGGAAGACCACGAATACGAATAGGAATACGAAGTTAAGGAAAAAATGAAGACTCGAGTGTGAACCGGCTAATATGAAATAGTGGGATTAGAGTTTTTTTTTATTTATTTAATTATATAATAGCCGGACAAGCGTGCCCGGTTTAATTTTTTTTTAAATGGGTCACAATAGTGATGTGTCCGACACGTGTCCTCGCCGTGTCGGACGCTTGTCCGTGTCCGACACGTGTCCGACACTGCATACCCTCTTAAAACGAAGTGCCGGTGGATAATGAAGTCTTTACTTGGCTTACTTGGGACCGGCTTAGCCTAGCCCAAAGCTCTTTTGATTAATTAAATCCAATTAGAGTACGATGGGGTGCACTTAACCCACATAATTTCGATTAATTAACCCCAATTAGAGTCCATTGGGGTGCACCTAAAGAATATTAGGTTTGATCCAAACTTAGCCAACTATTAGCATAAATTGACTAAAAGCAAGTGCAATTAAATTTTTAATAGGTTCATTTAAAGCCTATCTCACCTATTTTGTATCTCAATGAACTGGCATTAAATTTGTGGACCTAGCTTGAGCTATGAGCTCTGGTAACTTAATTTAACTTGATCTAGAAACTTCTTAATTTGGCTAACTAAGAGGCAAGCTAAATATTAAACTCATCCATTGGTCTGGGCTTGCAACCAATTAAGTTTGGCTATTAGCTCCCCTTGAATCGAATCAAATCCCTTAGCTTATGCATGGAGCTATCTTGAGTTGGATATTTCTAACAGCTCATTTCCGTAGTACATTGTTGAACCTCATCTACTAGAGCCGTATCAACTTAATAACCTAGGTTGTTCCTTTTCTTCCCTCCTAACAACCTCCTAATGATTTTTGGGATGCATAAGAGAATTTGGAAAGCTTCTCATGATTCTAAATATTAATTTCCCACACTTTTCAAGTGATCCCAAATTAAAATATGTCAAAATTTTGAAATATTAACACCTCCCTTTTCTCAGGCTTTGGAGGCAGTCTTGTTATGGTTTTGAGTGTGCCTTGGATTATCATGTATGATGCATAGACAGGTATATGATGACACATATACGATACGACATAGACACAATTATTGAAAATATAGGACACGAACATGGTTGTACATGACATTATAATTTTTAGATTTTAAAAATATTGTATAAAAATTGAATAAGTATAATATTGAAAATAATAAGTCATTTAAGTAGAATTTGTACTTAAAATGATTAATATTAGGATGTCGATAGTTGGACGTCGATGCTGTGTATCAGGCATCGAGAGTAGAGACGATAATGTATACAAATCAATAAGAAGATTATAAATAAGACTATGAGGTATATCGAAAAAATAATGAACAATGAACATTAAAATGTAATTCTGGTTCTTCTATCTTCTATTTTGTGACTAATCCTTCTTTGTTCTTGTTTGATGTGAGTTTTTGCCTTACATGAGTTGATGGCTATTTCTAGTAGAAACTCTTTATACCATAGTAAGGCATGGTTCTTTTCTTTGGGATGCTTTCGTCCATTTTCTTGTCTCTTAAATTATTTAGTTACTAGTTTTATGTGGTGATTGAAATTATATATAGTAAGATATGTTTTAGGTTTTCTTTTTGAATTGTAGACTTTGATAAATTGCCAAATTTAATTTTTATCACTAATTTTCTTTTGAAATTTCAAAATTTTGCAATAATTAAGTTATCTTCTTGAATGAAATAAATGTGTCTATTGTCCATACATTAGAAGTGGTGATTGTGCTAAAAAAATGAATCAATAACTTGTAAATTGTATTTTCCGTTTTGGTTATCTTATATTTTATCCTAGGTTGTAATGGAAACTCTAAAACTTTTAATATCTTACATCAAATTAGTAATAGATCCTAAATAAAAATAAAAAAATAGTAATAAATCCTAGGTTAGGGTCAACATGTCACTCAGAAATGGAGTAATTTAACAAGTTTTTTTAAGAAACTGTTGACTGTTAGTCCAGAGAGAGAGAGAGAGAGAGAGAGAGAGCTTCCCCTACTATATTTCTTTTCGAACTGAAGTCTCAACAACCCAAGGCCGTTGCCTCCTGTTATCGTCTCCAGCCAATGCCAGATCTCATGCAAGACCCCTCCCAGTCCCTTCCTTAGCTCATGCAAACCCCTGCCCTAGCCGAATCCAACTGATCTCATGAACACCTAGACCGAGCCGAGACTTCCATTGCCCATAGTCTTGTCTTCAAGCCTGTGATCAGACAAGTTTTCGATTCATCCCTCTCAACTGAACCTCTAAGCTTGTCTTGAGCTATTAGCTGTAGGTTTATATATATATTTTAAAATTAGTTTAATTAATATTAGTTATATTATGATTAATATTATACGTCTTATTATTAGTATATATATACATATTTGTTTATTTTTGTATTTATATATTTATATTTATATTTGTGTGTGTGTTAAAAAAAGAGAAGAGAGATATGTTCCAAAAAAAAGAGGTTAAAAAAAAAGCAAAAAAAAAGAAAAAAAAAAGAAAAAAAAGAGAAAAATATGCGGGAAAATAAAAGAAAGAAAATGCTAAAAAAAGAAGAGGGAGAAAATATAAAAAAAAGAAGTAAAAAGAAGAAGTATTATGCCTCGATATGAATGCCAACTCCACCGACGTCCCATTCACTAAGGTATAAGTTCTAAACTTCAAAAACTCGTCCTCGACACTTACAACACGACGTAACAACCACTTATACATGCTTTTCTTAGCGTGGTTGGAGGAATTTCATTGTGGTGCTCGCGACGAAGTGGGTAATTATCAAAATCTCCATTTTCGACATTTGCGGCACACCGGAGGACCGCCTATACATGTTTTTTTTTTTAGCGTGATGGGAAGGGAACCCGGTGCGACATCTACGACAAGGTGGGGATGCTTATAAGTACCCGTAAGTAGGAAAACAACTGTGTTTTCAAACATGTGGTATAGAAGACCCCTATACGTTTTTCTTAGCTTGATGGGGGACGAATATTATGGCCATGGTGTCCGAGGAAATCTACCATACATGCTTTTCTTATTCTGGTGGGTTGGCCTAGTTTCCTATAGTTTCCCCTAAACGAGGAGACAATAGGAGGTTACCAAAATTTCACCTGCAAAACATAGAGGACTTGGATAAAAATAGGAGACGAAATGAACAACTTGAATATTGATTAACACGACTTGGATAATTTGAATAAAAAAAAAGGACTTGCAAATTGACTACACTTGACTTGGACTTGAACTTGAGTTGGACCATAGAACATAAGCTTGAATGAACTTCAAAGAACTAAACTCGTAATGGCATGGAACTTGAAATGAGCAAGAATCAAATAAATGTAAACTTGTCATTGGACAAATGAAATGTCAAAATACAAATAGAGATTTGTGAGTAACATCAGTAAACAAGTGAAATGCCAAATATCAATGAACAAAAAAAGGTTGTTGTTGAGCAACACTCCAAAAATGCACTTCATGCAAGCAAACACAACTCAAAGTGAGTACAAGGACTTGTGATAGAAGAATTTGTTTGATTAAACATATTTGCAAAAATGGGTGAACATGAAGGAATGTGATGACATCCCTATCACCAATAATAATCCAACTCCAAGAAGGTACATCTAAGGAAAACGTCAAATGAAAATGAACATGCAAGAATCCCTAGTGGATTAAGAACCCCAAGGACAATCCACTTGTAAGTAAAATCAGAGTGAGAAATGTGATGGAAAGCTCGCAAGCAATGGTACAGGATCTATAGTTATTTTCTCTCTACAAACAATGAAATTTGACATGCAATGAATATGACGGTTTGATGCATTCAATGAGTTTGGAGTGAATGAAGTATATGTACAATCAATAGTGTTCAACTCCAAGCAAGCATGTTAGCTTAACTGCAAATAATAATTCTTCATGAGGCAAGCTTACTAGTACATGTGGAAGTCCCTATGAGCCACTATAGAAGACTCCTAATTTATTCAACAGTTCACCCAAATTAATGAACTGTTCATGAATGATAATAAGAGTCATACAAACTGGTGAGGATCCAGAATCCATAATATACACAATACTTCGTCTGCCGGCAGAAACCGATGATGTATAACACAAATACAAGTTCCTACGAGCCGTCATAGAAGGTTTACTATACACCCAATGTGTCAACCACAAGCAAAATGCAGAATAACTACAGCAAATACAAATGCCTATAGTCAGTTCTAGAAGACTCTTATGCAAAGCAATCACTACGAACAAAAACATCATGTGAAGGCAATTATCTACAAATAACAAGAAGGAAATTTGTTAGTGCACAATAAATTCCTACGAAAAGCAACAAGTAGTGCATGACAGTTTACATGTATAAAACGGGTAAGTGACCGTAGCATAACGTCACGCCATCGGATCTGAAATACTCATACAAACAGATAAAAGGCATATACAAGCTGTAACCCCACACCACCAAATCCACAACATTCATGCAAGCGGACAGAAGATGTTTACAAAATTTTCCAAAACGTGCACTATAATATGTATCCACATAAGTACACAGAAATGCACATGTACTTATACACTCACATGGTCCCCGACGAGCATGTTATAGGAACACACATGACGTATAAGGATGCTGCGCGGGTTAACAAATTTGAACTCGTCAACCTAAGCAGGTAAATAGGAGTCGACAAGGTTCAATAAATAATTATAAAATCTTTCCAAACACCCGCATGGGCCCCGACGAGTGTGTAAGTGGTACACACGTGACGTCTAGGGATGTTGCGTGCGTCAATAAATAAACGTAGTTCAAGCTCGATCCTTCTATATTGATAGATAGGAGTTGACACGGCTTGAACTACTAAACATATATACGGTCAGGGTGTTGACCAAAATACTTGTTTTATATGTTCATATAAGACCTTCAAGGTTGATGACAAAAGAAAATTCATCAACAAAGGCATAAATCCTACGAAATCAGATCTTTCTATATGGATAGATAGGAATCGACATGGCTCGAACTATCAAACAGTTTTTCCGGCAGGGTGTGGACCGGAATACCTGTTTTATACGTTCATATAAGGTCTTCAAGGTCTATGACAAAAGAAAATTCATCAACAAAGGTATAAAGCCAATGAAACTCAATCATCTGTTGACAGCTCGATAGAATCGACAAGGTTCAATGCACAAATTAAATAACTCATACACCACCCCGATGATGGCTGTGTTGAATGTATATCTCAAATGGAGGGGTTAACTTCAACCAATTTAAATGCCCTCAAACTTCTACCAAAATTCACCACTAAAATATGGTTATGGCCAGAGGCAATATATTCCTTCGTGGCATCAAATCCTTGAGATATGAATCAATAGGATATGATCGATAGGGCACAAAGCCCTCTATTAGCTAAGGTGGATTCAAATTTGTCCCTTTAGATAAATACCCACCCCAGATTTACAAGGTACCCTGGATGAAACAAACCCATGGTTGCCGACAAGGATCCTTCTGTCAGATTGGGTCGACTACCTTTGACTAAGTAGACCAGGGACCACGACGGCCTAGGACGAAAAAATCATGGGATCTTGATCGGGTCTATCATCCATTCCCCCACCATCCACTTTAATTATAGGATTGTGAAATTTTCAATTTTAAACATTACATTTTCAACTTCTAACCCATGCTACTACTATATGCCAGATAACACATCTGATTAACGACTAGCCCTAATCGAAAGTTCTCTCTCGTTATCGGGAGGGGTAATAACTATAGGGGCTTGTGCCTATAGGAAGCCAGAATTAGATCAAGTCCTCACAAAATGAGGACGAAATCTATGGGTAGTGTCTTATCTACAAACCCATTTGCCTTCCCAAAATTTACCTCGGAACTTAATCCGTTAAAACACCCCCGAAAATAGAAGTGGGGGAGGCCGAGGCCGAATTTTTGGAGCCCACAGAAACTGACAAAAGCATGACGTTTTACATATTTTAAAAACTAATCAAATAGTTATCAATGAAATGAGACCAACTAAGCACAAGAATAAATCAAATTAACAAACAACTTGAAATATTAAGAACTAATCAACCATGTTCACAAGAACTAGATAACGTGTCTACTGTAATGAAGAACCCATTCACAATGTTGTCAGGTGATTTGAATGCCACCATGAAATAATCAAGATAGATGTGATGTGGACTTTGCCAGTAAAAATTAAGATAGCTATCGATGAAAACCATATGATATCAATGAGGACATAATTAAGTTAATGTTGATGCTTTTATATTGGAGGATAGATTTTAAAGCTTTGTTGTGTTGGATGATACTTTTTTAAGTGGGACATGATGTCAAGAGAATAACAATGTTAGATATGCAAAACAAAAACTTACGAGTCAAACAAAGAAGTATTGGGTTGGCATAGAATTAGAAAGATAAAAGCTCAGGATTATAACAAACCACAATATGGGCTTAAATGAATCTGCTGTTAAAAGAAAAGTATATATACCTATGTATTATTAGTATCAACTACTCGGTAAATTTAATTCAAGGAATTAAGATTATCATAGAATTAGTAGCTATAGCATCATCATCCAAAATTGCTAGAGATTTATTTTAGGTGTCACCAAATATAACGCTCTGTGACTCGAAGACCTTGTAGAAACTTGCACATTAAATATTAAATAGGAAGATAATGAGATGACGAAGGAGAAGATTTGCATGAATTCAAAGAGGAAATAAGTGATTCTGGGATTGCCTTTATTGTTCTTTGAATATCATGTGACGTATCTTTGTCACCCTAAGTCGTTGATCAAAGATGGTTAATACAAGATTTGCATAGTTTTGAATTATTTATTCAAGTTGAGAAATGATACTTAGTCATAGCTATTTGAAGTTGATTGAAACTATTTCTTGCTCTTGCTATTCACGTCTTTATTCCTATAACTCAGTGGCCTTTGTAGCATATCATGAACTACCATAATTGGTTAAGTAGTAATTGTAATAGTAATGGAAACAGTGATGATGATAATGATAACCATAATAATATATCACATGAGAAGAAAAAATGTGATGAATGCTCAGTTCAAGTTGTTTTACCGTAATAAACCTACTATTATATTAGATATTTGAGGTTGTTTCTTAGACATATATCATCTTATGATGTTTTATGTAATTAGTTTTGCTACATTGATATATGATATTCTTTTTTATATATAACTAACCTATCACTATTCTTGTTCGGCCTCAGGCTGTATGGCTGCCTTGGATGCTGAACACTACTTGCAGGAGATTGGAGCTCAAGAGGGAAAGGCTGATTGACTATCTTCAGATTGTGTGGCCTGCTTATCCAGTTCAACCCCAGTTATGGGAAGGCCCAAATTATAGTCTTGCCTAGTTACAAGACAACAATGAAATTTTTATGAAACCCAATGCCATTACATCTAGAATCAGGTATAACAAAATAATAATAATAATAATATAATATACATACAATCATCATTTATGGATTGCAATTTGTATTTATGCTAGTTATACTCATGTGATATAATTGAAAAGTGGTGTTCAAGATTATCCAAGTTTAAAAAAACTTGGATTGTACGTTTTCGTCAATTTCATAGAATATACACAAATAAACTTGTAATGGCGACTGATTGATCCAAGTGGCAACAACATTCCAAAAGAAACTCCAATCGAGCCATTAGGTTGCAAGACATCCAGTCGAAAATCGTAGTTGGTGATGTAGGAGCAATGGGATTTTTGCGTGTATAAATTCAAAGCTTATATGTTGAAATAACTTTTGTTTGTTGTTTTGTCATGCATAATTACTTTCATTTGTGTGTTACATCTTGAGTTGGAGCCATTAAACATGTTGATACTTGCCTTGAGATGATTATAAAATATGCAATGATAAAGTGAGATAAAATTGAACTAAAATAGAAATGATTAAATTTAGCTGATACGAAAAACCTCAAGAACACTTTCTTATCTTTTATCTTTGTAGTTATAGTAGACATTAAAAAAAAAAAAAAAGGGACAGCACTAATTTACTTGTATGTTAGTAGAATACTTTTTTGTGGTATTGATATTTATTCAATTATTTTATTATTTGATCGACATATACACTTATGTATTTTGGGTGAATTACATATAGAAAAAATTTAAGCATATTTTAGCCCAATAGCATAAACATAATTTGCGTATTGAACGCATGCCGTGCAAACTCATCTGCACGCATAATCCCCCATCACCTTCCAGTGACATTATTGGGATAGTAGTTTTTATTAGATCCTGCCTATGTTAAGAAAGGGAGGCATAGATCTAACAAGTCTTGGTTAAAAATTATTAAATTTAAATAAGAATTTGACTTTTTACAGGACGAAATAGAAAATAAAGATTCATTTAATCAATCCTACATAGTAGAATAATGGTTTTTTTTTCTTCTTGTATTTAAAAGCTTAGGTAATTGAAAGAAAAAAAAAAGGGTATAATATGATATTGAACGCAATGTATCAATAATTGCTATTATTAGCTCTCCCTTTTTTTTTTCTTTTTTTTAACTTCTTTCTTATTATCGACAACTGTTGAAATAAATGGGAATGCAATTTTTTTGTGAGTTAGTGTATTAAACGAGCAGTCAATCAAATATCATTCAACCCTCAAAGGATACAACAGCCTAACAACTTTTATTTTCATAAATAAAGAAAAATTAAAAATGATAAATAATACTTTTTAATATTGTATTGATCTTATTTTAACAATTAGCAATAAGATTTTTTTAATGAAAAGTGCATATAAGATGTAATATTATGCCATCAAACTTTTTATTTAATATACATATGAGTATTTGATATAAATATAAGTATTGTCAATCTTTGATTTATATAGTGTTCTTTAAGATTTGTATTTTTCAACTTTAATCTCTTAACAATTCATTTATTTTAAGAGTGCATCTAAATTTTGTACCAATTGAGATACATTCATTTCTATATTCATTTTCAACTTTTTTCATTTATCATGGATGGGTACTTTGCGTCCCCAATTAGTACCATAAAGAGGCGAAATCCTATATGTGCATGCATATATTCTTTTTCATTTTAATACTTTCCATTTCACATTATAATTTACCATCGTCATTTCATTTTCATTTACATATAGAAACCAATCTATGTATAACTGACACATTTATTTATACTATATTGTAACACAAGTTATTTGATTTTTCTCATTTTAATGTAAAATAGTTCTTTTAAAATTTTACAATGATACATACAAGTTGCAGTGTCAATCAATGCATTGAATTAATAATAAAACTGTATATGTTATATACAAAAAATGTAATCACCCATCTCATTTCTTTTTAAATGTCAAACTTCTTCTTTATAATTCTTTGAATTTTTAATTATCTTTCCTTACAGCACAATCTAACTATCAAGAATGTAAATATGCCCTTTCATATATATAATTTTGAAGTGAATTTACGTTAAATTTCCAATTACATAATTGACCCCTACCTAGGCTTTTGAGAACCCTTATTTTTCTTGTCTGATTTTAGTATGCCTTGGTTCAGTGACTTGATTCTTTTACTATCCAAATTAATATTAATTATATTAAATACTATCAAAATAACCCTAAAGAAGTCAAGCATTATAAGAAATAATGTCGAATGCATTGAACGTCACCCAAGACAAGGTCGAATGTTCCATTTATTATATCATACTTTCATTGCATGTTATATTCCTTAAATTAATTAAAAAAATTAAATAACTTTTTTTTTACCTCTAACTTTTTTTTTTCGTAATCTTGGGATCCTGAGTTTATAATTTTGATGATAATAAATATTATTGGATTTTACTTTATTTCTCTTAGTACTACTATTACATTTTTGTTTTGTGCACAGTAACATTTCAGATACATCATACACCTTGCAACAAAGGGGCAAGACTCAAGACTCGGTGGAATACGTTTGATGTTTGTAATAGTCTGTATTTTAATTTATTCATTTATATATTTCTTGCGTCAAAGGTCTTACAAAAGGTATATATGCTAGCTTAGCAACCATGCACACTCACACAGGGGAGTGAAAGCTAAAAGTTTAAATTTTTTGAAGTTCGTACTGCACTATTTAGATAGTACTGTATGATTAGTTGATCAAAAAATTAATTAAAATGGCTAATTGAGGTATTAAATTTTTTGAACTAATCATATTGTACAAACTCAATCATACAGGATGATCTGTTTAATTTTGATTCCCAGGTGCCAATCAGATTTAGGCAATTAATTTAAATTTTTCATATTGAATTAATCATCTTATATGAGCATGTTCGTTTTTTATAATATTTGAAATCACAACTAAATTAATTCATGTGGTTAGTAAATTAAATCAAGATTTAATTAATGAATTTGATCGCACTGTATGATCCACATTATACTATACAACTAGTAAAGATAATTTTGAATAATCAAGGAGTTTATCCTATACAAACTATGATTAAATTGAACTAATTGAATTTATATCATATCGTACAATCCATATCGTATAGTATGACTAGCAAAGATAATTTTTAATCATCCAGGAGTTCATCCAATTCAAACTATGGTTCAATTGAACTAATTGTATTGTTTGATCCTTAGATATTATTGGACAATCAGTTGAAATAGTTTGCACTAATTGTATAGAGTGTACAGTGCCAAAGGGATTTTTGAACTATTTGTACTGTATGATATGCATATCATTTTATACAAATATAGTTAACTGACTTGAAAAATTAGATTTGTGGAACCTTGTATTTAAGGGGGTCTTTTGCAAAATTTTATGAGAAAGCTTTTTTGTAAGTTAGAGTTTGAAGAGGGAGATTTCATCTTGGGAGAGAGAGAGAGGTGAGGTTTTGAGAGAGAAAAATCTTATGAGATCAAGAGTGTGAGAGAGCAGTTCTATACAAAGTTGCTCCATAAATATTCATGTTCATCCTCCAAGAGTGTTTGTTTTGCTTGAGGGAAACTCTGGGAAAAGGCTAGTGGTGTCAAATGATTCAGCTACTCAACCACACCTAGTTGGTGAAAGGGATTCAGGCTTCTCTGCCTCACCAGGAGGGTGAAAGAGATTCAAGGTTCTTTGCTGGGTGTTTATTTAAATTAGATGAAGTTTTTAAAACACCAATTCACCCCCCCTCTTGGTTTGTCTTGGGCCGTTCAAGTAGGTTTAACAACCTCATTCGAACTTTCATTTAGTATTAGAGCATGTTCTCTAGAATTTATGGTTTAAAAATCTTGAGTAAATCCAATGGAAAACTTCAATGGTAATCGTAATACCACTGAAGGATACTCAATTACTCGTCCACCAATGTTTGATAACATGCCGTATTATTTTTTGGAAAGTTTGCATGTCTACATTTATTCAATCTATTGACAATCACATGTGGCATATGATTCAATTAGGATAAATAACTCCATCTCGCATTGTAAATGGCATATAGGAAGGAATTTCTTTTAATGAATGGAGTTTTAAGGATATAGACTTTGCTCAACTTAATGCAAAATCCCTAAATAATTTTTGCTGTGCCTTAAAATATGAGGACTATATGTGTGTTTCTTCATGTACAACTGGTAAAGAAATATGAGATATGCTAAGTAGCACTTATGAAAGAACCAATGAGGTTGAACAATCTATGCTAAATATTTTACTGCATGAATATAAACTTTTTTACATGAAACCTAGTGAGACTATTATTGATATGTACACTAGGTTCACTAAAATATTGACATCTCTATATGCTATAGAAAGAGAATTATTTAACTATGAAAAGGTTAATAAGATTTTGCACTGCCTACCTGATAGTTTTAATACAAAAGCAATTGTCATCTAAGAATCTAAAGACTTAAATATATAGTCTATTGATAATCTATTTGGCTCATTTATTATATGTAAGCAAAATGTGAGTAAAAGATTACTAGATATATGTGGTAGGAGGAAGGGGAAGATAGTGGCGCTAAAGGCCAACAACTCAGATAGCAACAACTTTGCAGCTGATGGAGATGATGATATAGTATTAATAACACAACAATTCAAAAGCTTTCTGAAGTGAAAGAAAAGACACCACTAAAACTAGAATAAAGGAAAATCAGGTAAAACTAATAAAGTTTCTTCTGACACTATCTATTTTGAATGTAGGAAGCCTAAAAATCTGAGGTCCGATTGCCTTAACTTAAGAAATTACTCTAATAATGAGAAAAGTGAAGAAAAATTAAGTACTAGGAAGGGTGATGAAAAACAAATTGCTAAAAGGGGAAATATCAAATGTAGAAAGCCTTATAGGTAGACTTCACCCTTGATTTGTCAAAACAAAAACTAGAGCAGATAACAAATCTATGTCGTATGGAAAAAAGATATTCTTTATAATTCTAGTTAAGAAGAGGTATGTTAACTATTCTGTGATGACTTATTTACAAATTTTGAAAAAATGTATGACTCATATAAGAAACTAAAAAAAATGCATACATCTATAAGCAATGAATTTTCTAATTTGAAACTCAAGCATGCTACAATAGTTAGAGAGCATGGTGATCTTAAATCCAAGCATATTTTGAAATTTCTAGATCGCCAAGAGGGGGGGGGGGGGGGGGGGGGGGGGGGGGGGGGTGAATTGCGAAAAATTTGTTGCAATAATTTAAAATCCTAAACAAGAGTTCTATTTTTTTTTGTGTTTTTAAATTTTTAACAAGAAAAATTTAACTAATGCAGAAGCAATTAATTAAAATCAAATTGCAACAATAAAATTCTTTTTCTCTCACAATTATCACCAAGTAAATCTAATGAAAATAAAGTGCAAGCAAAAATAAAAAGCGATAAGGAAAAAGCACATCAGAATTTTATAGTGGTCCAGTCAAACCATGACCTACGTCCACTCCCCGGTGTCCTCCACTTCGGGAATTTCATTACAAACTATAGTTCTCCTTTTGCCCCCACGGCAAGGCGGAGAAGACCTCACAAGACTCACTTTCACCAACCCGGTGTGGCGGAGTGCCAAGCACTTTTCTCACCCTCCTAGCGACAGCAGCGTACCTTCTCATTTTTCTCCATCCTGGAGAAGGCGGAGACCTTCGAGATCTCGGATGTAGAAGAGTCTCCCCCTCAGAGAGCCTCCCACTAGTTCTTCTCGGGCCACAGGAGGAGCAAGATGCAGAAAGAACGGAGCAACCGTGTGATCTCTCTCACATTACTTCTCCCTCACCAAGCTCACCCTCTCCTTCCTCTCTCAAACCCCAAAAACTTCTCAAGAGCTCTCTCCCAATGATTTTATCTCTAGTCACGTTCCCCTCTTTCTATCTCATTCAAAAACATTACTATTTCGATACTTAAAATGGGCTCCAAAATCCCTGAAATTTTTAAAGTAGCCGTTTCTATCGTACAGTACGATTTGCCATCGTACAGTACAATTTTTATAACAGGCTTCGTTCTGATATAAAGGTTTATGAAAAGTTCAAAAACTTTTAAATATATTCATATAATAGAATTTATAATCGTACGATACGATCATTAACTCTTCTGTTCATACAAGATAATAGCCAGGATGATCAAAACTCATCTCTATACATCGTAGGGTACGACCTACTTCGTACAGTACGAATAGTCAAAATAAGGCATCGTCTAGGATGAATTTCAGGACGATGGAAACTCATCTCTGTACATCATATGACACGATATACATTATACAGTACGATTAAGAAAAAAGAAGAGATCATCCAGGACGAAGTCCAGGATGATCAAAACTCGTCTCTGTTCATCGTATAGTACGAACATGTTTGTATAGTACGAGTACCAATCAGTGATTAAACCTTGATTTACTCTGCTAATTACGGGTTAATTTAAGTAAGTATTCAAAATAAATCATACAGCACGAACGTGTTCATATAGTACGAACGACTAATAGAAATTATTTAAACTAATCTGGTGGCTAGGGTTTTGGAGTTGTAACACATCGTAAAGTATGATATGGTTCGTACAGTACAATCTGTTCACAAAAAAATTATTTTAAAACATCAGATCGTATAGTACGATATAAAGTCGTACAGTACGATCAACATAGAAAAATCTTCATCTTTTTTCTTTTAAAACCTCTCCCCATGTGTGTGTATATGGTTGCTCAGACTTACATACAATTTTTGGCCAGACTCAAGAAAAGAAAAAAAAATAAAAAAAAATAAAAAATTATATTGTTTTAGACTCACACTCCTACTCTACCCAGTCTTGAGTCTTCCTGTTGTCCTAAGTAACTTGTGATCTTCCTGAAATGTTAGTACTCACAGACAATAGCAGAAATCAAAAGATATTCAATGAATAGAAGTTAAAATGATATTATTTGTCATCATCAAAAGCTCAAACTAGGGGTCATGGATTGCAACATATTTCATTAGACAAGGAGTATGCTTCTTTTCTAAAAGAATTTGAAGAATTAAATAAGAAGCATATTTAACTAAGCATGTTACATGAGTCCTTAAAATTTGAGCATGTTGAATTAGAAAAATGCATTCAAGGAAGTAGAGAAATTTGTAATGGAACTATCCTCTAGTGAGTACTCAATAAATTTAAAGTTGAAATACAAAAATGCTAAAAAAAAATATTTGTACTTCAAGATGATACAATACTTCCTACACTAGCTCAAAGCCACAACCCAAGACACAACTGTTGCAACTCAAGCTTATGAGTTTATGTTTTTGACGATAACTAATATTATGGCTCACTTTCTGTTGTCTATTTGTATTTGCAATATATGTTTGTTTGTGTGTATACTAACATTTCAGGAATACCATGCAACATAAAACAAAGAATCAGAGATCAAGATTGGGTTGAATAATGTTATGTTGTAAAAGGGTTTGTAATATTCATTGATATAATTTTTTATTTATTGAGTCAAGTCTTATAAGGGTGTATGCTTGCTTGGTGACCATACACACACACACTCAAGAGAGTGAGATCTAGTTAAATCCAGAAGATCAAGTTTTGAACTAATCATACTGGATGATTTTGGATCGTCCAAGATGATCCTTTATGATCTTGGAAAAGAGCCGCTGATGATAATTTAGGCAAGGATTTAAGTTTAAATTTTTTTTCAAATCATCCCGGACGATCAATACAAATCATGGCTAAATTGATCCTGTGATTAGGGGACTAATTATGATTAAATTTTTTAATTTGATCATCCTGGATGATTTGTATATCATACAAGACGATGTTAGCCGACATACTTGATTTTCCTAAATCATCCAAGCCGAAGTACCATAATTTTTCTTTTAATCGTCTTAGACGATCCACTTTATCATCCTGAATGATTTGTACATTTTTTGACTAATGATCCTGGATTATCCTAATATCGTCCAGGACTATCAGGTCAATTTTTGTACATCATACTGGACGGTCCTTCGATCATCTAGGATGATTCTGGGTGCTGAAATTCAATTTTTAGGGTTTTATGAAGCCCTCTTTTTAAGCACATCATACAGAACGATCCTGCGATCATCCAGGACAATGTTTAGTGCCAAAATTAAGTTTTTAGGGTTTTCAAAAGCTCTCTTTTTATGCATATCGTATAGGACGGTCCAACGATCGTCATGGATGATAATGTCAATTTTGTAAATCTATTTAAAGACCTCTTGCTTTTTTATGAAGAGTGTCTTTGACAGCCATTGTAGCTTTATTCTTTTAGAGGGAACTTCAAGAGAGAGCTTGAAAGAAAGCGAGGAAAGGGTGAAGTTTGAGAGAGGGGGAAGATCCTTAGAGGGGGTTTCAAGGGAGTGTTGAGGGGGATTCCACATGGTTGCTCCGTCGAGCTTGCACCTTAGTACCATCGGATTAGTGTGAAAGGACCCGGCTACTCTGCCGCACCGGGTAAGGTAGAAGTGATTTTGTTTGGGCTTTTTTGCCTAGTTATGGGGGCTGAAGGAGAGACACTGAGTTTAGTGCAATACTCAGAGGGTGCCTCTGAGGAGTGGACGTAGGTCAAGGTTTGACCGAACCACTATAAATTTAGTGTGTTCTTTTCTTTATTATTTTCGTATTTTGTTTTCTTTATGGTGAATTTTAGTTTGACTTTTTTATTGTGAAAGATCTTTTAGAATACCGATTCACCCCTTTTGGTTATCTTTGAGACTAGTTCATAAGGGCTTAACATCCTTAATAAATTTTCAAGTGGTATCAGAGCGGGATTCATAACATATAGTTTTTGAAAACTTTTGAATTTTGATGAATGACTAATTTTTATAATCATAATATTATGGAAGGTTATTCAATCATCAGACCATCTTTGTTTGAATATATTATATTTGATTTTTGAAAAATTCGCATTTCTCCTTTCTTCCAATCAATTGATTTTCGAATGTGGCAAATGATTTTAACTGGTTATTATGTACCATCATGTATTATAAATGGAATTAAAAGTGATATTCTGTTTAATCAATGGAGTAGAGAAGAATAAATCAATGCTCAATTAAATGCTAAATAAATAAATTATTTTTTATGCTTTAAATTCTAAAGATTTTATGTTTGTTTCCACGTGCACTACTTGCAATGAAATTTAGGATAAATTACACACTATATATAATGGCACTGGTAAAATCAAGTAATCTAGATTAATTATTTTAATATATGATTATGAATTATTTTGCATGAAACTTTATGAGTCGATCTTAGACATGTATACTAGGTTTATTCAAATTGTGACATCATTGCATGCTTTATGTAAGAATTTTCAAACTTTAAAAAAGTCAATAAAATTATACATTATTTATCTAAAAAATTTGATGCCAAAGTTGTTGCTCTTTGTGAATCAAAAAATTTGAATGAATATTCTATTAATAATTTGATTGGCTCACTCATTGCCTACGAGCATAGTTTGGGTTAAAGACTTTTATATGCAGGTGAGATGATATTGCTAAATGCTGAAGACTCAGAGAAAAGGGGCTTAGTTGGTGATGAAAGCGATAATTTATCAAGCAAATTAAAAGCTCACCAAATAAAAAGCATCAACAAAAGTGGAACAAAGATAAAAATGGTAAGAATGTTAAGATTTCTTTTTACATTGTTTGCTTTGGATGTAGGAAGCCTGGACACATGAAACATCAATGCCCTAATTTGAGAACTCTTCCTACAAAAGAAAAGGGCAAAGCTAAGTAAATTGTAAAAATGGTAAATAGTGAAAAAATAAATAATCTCCTGGGCAGACATAGCTTCTGAATCATCAGATTAGGAGCAAGATTATACTTAAACCCTTGTTTGTGTGTTTATTTGTTTGTTGTTGTTCGTTGTTTTTTATTTGTTTTCTATAGTTTTTTTTTACTTATTTTTTTATTTTTCATTCTTTATCTTTATAGTTTTATAATTGTCTTTACATTTTTCCTTTTTTGTGAAGTTCTCTCTGATCAACACACACGTTCATCTTTCTAAAAATGAAAAACCTACCTCCTATTTTTGTTGAATTCTTATATAAGTTGTGGTTGACTTATCTAAAAACAGTCAAATAAAGAAAACTCATGATTTTGTCTCTCTATCTCTTTTCTTAAAAATGTTATTTTACTTTTGATTCAAAATCTTTATCATGTTATAAATTGGATTTTGAAACTGATCTTTTTTATCTCCCTACATTTTATTTATCGCATAGAGATCCTTTGCAGGTTATTGAATCTACCTCATAATTTTCTTAATCAAGTAGTTCGCTTTATCAATAGAATGGGTTTAATTTTGTTTTTAAAAATTTCAGAAAGGTAGCATATTTAATTTAAAAAAATGACAAATGATGCCAAATCAAAAGATGAGCAATGACGTGAAATTGAGAAAGATACATAAAGTGTATCTAAAAGTAAAAGATGCGTAAAGTGCGAAAAAAAAATGATAAGAGGCATAAAATGAGTCCACAAAGAGTATGCTTACTTTTTCTTTATTACTTAAAGCTTAAGAAAATCCTTGATATTTTTAATACTTGATCTTGAAAATTATGATTCTTGATTCAACAATTTTTGCATTAATCTTCTATTAGATATGTTTTATGAAAGGAGTTTTAAAAAATTAGTATTTCTTCTTTTAATTTATTCCTTAATTTAGATATTGGGTTAAAAAGTTTTTTAGCCTTTAAAATAACGTGAGCTTGGATTAACAATTTCTAAATTTCTAATCTTTTCTGGATTATGCATTGTCAATCCATTCCTTACTAAGTTTTTGAATAAAATCAAAGGATAACTTTCTCATTTTAAGAATATTTGATTTGTTTCTTTTCACTAGATCAATGATCATTTTAGTTTTTATTTGTTATTCTTATTATTTTGTTTCCCTCATCTTTTTAATAATGTCAAAGGGGGAGAATGTACTGTTATAATTATATATGTTTTTTATTTTTTAAAAAATATAAAAATAAAAACAACAAAAAATTATCTTCCGCTATTTTTAAATTTTATTTTTGTGAGGGGGAGATTAGGAGAAAAAATTTTAATTTTGCAAATTAAACTAGTAATATTTGTCATCATAAAAAAGGAGGAGATTGTTACAACTAGAGCTTATGAGTTTATGTTTTTGATGATAAAAAATATTATGGCTCACTTTCTATTATCTACTTGTATTTGCAATATATGTTTGCTTGTGTGTATATTAACATTTCAAGAATACCATGCAACATCAAACAAAGAATTAGAGCTCAAGATTGGGTTGAATAATGTTATATTGTAAAAGAGTTTGTAATATTCATTGATGTAATTTTTAATTTCTTGAGTTAAGTCTTGTAAGGGCGTATGCTTGCTTGGTGACCATACACACACACACTCACTCAAGGGAGAAAGATCTAGCCAAATCTAGAAGATCATTTTTTGAACTAATCGTACTGGATGATTTTGGATTGTCCAGGACGATCCTTTATGATCTTGAGAAAGAGTCACCAATGAAAATTTAGGCAAGGATTTAAGTTTAATTTGTTTTTCAAATCATCCCAGACGATCAATACAAATCATGCCTAAATTGATCATGTTATTAGGGGACTAATTATGGTTAAATTTTTCAATCCGATCATCCTGAACGATCTGTATATCGTACAGAACGATGTTTGACAGAATAACTATATATTCGTGGAGTGGACGTAGGTCAAGGTTTGACCGAACAACTATATATTCGGTGTGTTCTTTCCTTTATTATTTCAGCATTTTATTTTCTTTGTGGTGAATTTTGGTTTAACTTTTTTATTGTGAAAGAGTTTTTAGAATACTGATTCACCCCTCTTTGTTAGCCTTGGGACTAGTTAAAAGGCTTAACATCCCTAACAAACTTTCAAGTGGTATCAGAGTGGGATTCATAAAATCTAGTTTTTGGAAACTTTTGAATTTCGATCCATAGCTAATTTTTATAATTGTAATATTTTGGAAGGTTATTCAATCATCATACCACCTTTGTTTGAAAATATTACATTTGATTTTTGGAAAATTTGTATGTCTACTTTCTTGCAATCAATAGATTTTTGAATGTGGTAAATGATTTCAACTAGTTATTCGGTACCGTCATGTATTATAAAAGGAATTAAAATTGATATTCTTTTTAATTAATGTAGTAGAAAAGAACAAATCAATGCTCAATTAAATGCTAAATCAGTAAACTTTTTTTTTTTCTATGCTTTAAATTCTGAAGATTTTATGTTTGTTTCCATGTGTACTACTGGCAAGGAAATTTGTGATAAATTACACACTATATATAAAGGCACTAGTGAAATCAAGCAATCTAGATTAAATATTTTAATATATGATTATGAATTATTTTGCATGAAACCTTATGAGTCAATCTTAGAAATATATACTAGGTTTATTCAAATTGTGACATCATTGTATGCTTTATGTAAAGAATTTTCAAACTTTAAAAAAGTCAATAAAATTCTATATTATTTACCTAACAAATTTGATGCCAAAGTTGTTTCTATTTTTGAATCAAAAAATTTGAATGAATATTCTATTGATAATTTGATTGGCTCACTCATTGCCTACGAGCAAAGTTTGGGACTTTTAAATGCAGGTGAGATGATAGCGCTAAATGCTGAAGACTTAGAGAAAACGGGCTTAGTTGGTGATGAAGGCGATGACTTATCAAGCAAATAAAAAAACTCACCAAAGAAAAAAACATTAACAAAAGCGGAACACAGATAAAAATGGTAAGAATGTTAAGATTTCTTCTGATGTTGTTTGTTTTGGTTGTAGGAATCCTGGATACATGAAAAATCAATGTCCTAATTTAAGAACTCTTCCTGCAAAAGAAAAGGGAAAAGCTAAGCAAATTGTAAAAAAGGTAAATAGTGAAAAACAAAAAATCTCCTAAGTAGACATAACTTCTAAATCATCAGATCAGGAGCAAAATTATGCTTAAATGCTTGTTTGTGCGTTTATTTGTTTGTTGTTGTTCGTTGTTATTTATTTATTTTTTATAGTTTCTTTTTTTACTTATTTTTTTATTTTTCTTTCTTTTTTTTTACAGTTTTATACTTGTCTTTACTTTTTCTTTTTTTGTGAAGTTCTCTCTGATTAACACACACATTCACCTTTTTAAAAATGAAAAATCTACCTCCTATTTTTCTTGAATTCTTATATAAGTTGTGGTTGGCTTCTCTAAAAACAGTCAAAGGAAGGAAACTTATGATTTTGTCTCTCTATCTCCTTTCTTAAAAAGGTTATTTTACTTTTGATTCAAAATCTTTATCATATTATAAATTGGATTTTGAAACTGATCTTTTTGATCTCCCTACATTTTATTTATTGCATAGAGATCCTTTACAAGTTATTGAATCTACCTTATAATTTTTTTAATCAAGTAGTTCGTTTTATCAATAAAATGAGTATACTTTTGTTTTTAAAAATTTCAGAAAGGTTGCATATTTAAAAAAAAAATGGCCAATGATGCCAAATTAAAAAAGTTGCCAATGATGCCAAATCAAAAGATGCGCAATGACGCTAAATTGAGAAAGATACACAAAGTGTATCAAAAAGTAAAAGATGCGTAAAGTGCAAAAAAAAAAAAAAATTGACAAGAGACATAAAATGAGCCCACAAAGAGTATGCTTACTTTTTATGTATTACTTAAAGCTTAAGAAAACTCTTGATATTTTTGATACTTGATCATGAAAATCATGATTCTTGATTTGCCAATTTTTGCATTGATGTTCTATTAGATATGTTTTATGAAAGGAGTTTTAAAAAATTAGTGTTTCTTCTTCTAATTTATTCCTTTATTTAGATATTAAATTAAAAAGTTTTTTAGCCTTTAAAAGAACTTAAGCTTGGATTAACAATTTCTAAATTTGTAATCTTTTTTGGATTATGCATTGTCAATCCATTCCTTACTATGTTTTTGAATAAAATCAAAAGGTAACTTTCTCATTTTAAGAATATTTGATTTTTTTCTTTTCACTAGATCAGGGATCATTTTAGTTTTTATTTGTTATTCTGATTATTTTGTGCCCCTCCCTTTTTGATAATGTCAAAGGGGGAGAATGTACTGTTATATTTGTATATGTTTTCTATTTTTTTAAAAATATAAATATAAAAATAACAAATATTTTATCTTCCCCTATTTTTAAATTTTTATTCTAGTGAGGGGGAGATTAGATGAAAATATTTTCAATTTTGCAAATTCAACCAGTAATATTTATCATCATAAAAAAGGAGGAGATTGTTGCAACTTGAGCTTATGAGTTTATATTTTTGATGATAACAAATATTATGATTCACTTTCTATTGTCTACTTGTATTTATAATATTTGTTTGTTTGTGTGTATACTAACATTTCCGGAATACCATGAAACATCAAACAAAAATTTAGAGCTCAAGATTGGGTTGAATAATGTTATGTTGTAAAAGGGTTTATAATATTCTTGGATGTAATTTTTGATTTCTTAAGTCAAGTCTTGTAAGAGTGTATGCTTTCTTGGTAATCATACACACACACTCAAGGGAGTGAGATCAAGTCAAATTCAGAAGATCAAGTTTTGAACTAATCATACTGGATGATTTTGGATCATCCAGGACGATCCTTTATGATCTTGGAAAAGAGCCGCCAATGATAATTTAGACAAGGATTTAAGTTTAAATTTTTGTTTAAATCATCCTTGATAATCAGATCGCCCTGGACGATCAATACAAATCATGCTTAAATTTTTCCTATGATTAGGGGACTAATTATGGTTAAATTTTTCAATTTGATCGTCCTAGATGATCTATATATCGTATAGAATGATGTTTACCGACATACACTATTTTCCTAATTCTTCCAAGCCATAATACCATAATTTTTCTTCTAATCATCCTGGACGATCCACAACATCGTTCTGGAGGATTTGTATATTTTTTGTACTAATCATCTAGGACTATCCTAATATCATCCAGGACTATCAGGTCAAATTCTGCACATCATACTGGACGATCCTGCGATCATCCAGGATAATTCTGGGCGTCAAAATTGAGTTTTGAGGGGTTTTCGAAGCCCTCTTTTTAAGCATATCATATGAGACGATCCTGTGATCGTTCTGGATGATGTTTTGCACCAAAATTAAGTTTTTAGAGTTTTTGGATGCTCTCTTTTTATGCATATCATACGGGGCGATCCGGCAATCATCCTGGATGATAATGTTAGTTTTGTAAATCTATTTAAAGACCTCTTGCTTTCTCATGAAGAGTGTCTTTGGCAGCCATTATAGCTTCGTTCTTTTGGAGGGAACTTGAAGAGAGAGCTGGAAAGGGAGAGAGAAAAGGGTGGAGTTTGAGAGAGAGAGAAGATCCTTAGAGGGGGTTTCAAGGGAATGTGGAGGGGGAGTCCACACGGTTGCTCCGATGAGCTTGCACCTTAGTACCATCAGATTCAAGGCCTATCTTGAGGGAAGTTCTGGGAAGAAGAAGATCTCTTTGGTGTCAAAGGACCTGGCTACTCCGCCGCATTGGGTAAGGTGGAAGTGATTTGGTAAGGGCTTCTCCGCCTAGCTGTAGGGTCTAAAGGGGAGACACTGAGTTTAGTGCAATACTCGAAGGGTGCCTCTGAGGAGTGAACATAGGTCAAGGTTTGACCGAACCACTATAATATTATGTGTTCTTTCCTTAATTATTTCTGCATTTTGTTTTCTTTGTGGTGAATTTTGGTTTGGCTTTTTTATTGTGAAAGATTTTTTAGAATACCAATTCTCCCCTTTTGGTTAGCCTTAGGACTAGTTCATAAGGGTTTAACATCCCTAAAGATCTTTCAACAACATGTGTCACATATTCCTAGGAAGAGGCCCTATCCTCCACATAAGTTAGTAAACCCATTTTTAGGGATTAGGTTTTATTCTTGTGGCATAGTAGGATACATTACCAAAATTTGTATTGCATAATGTTGCACACATCTAGAGTGTAGGCCCAAATTATTAGCATTATAGCATAATATGCATTCCACATATTCATTAAAGCATAATGTGGACTCCAAACTCACTTGGGTTCCCAAATCTAACCTCTGATTTGCTTTATATGGATGCCCTCATAAAGGGCCTACTGAGTTCATGTGGTACCTGTACAGAAGATGCTCATGGCATATGACTAGAGACATGAAGCTGTTGTAACTTAGTTTTCAAAACTATATTTTTTATGTGTGTTTTTTGTTGATACCAAAATCTTATTGTGTTGATTAGTATTTCTCCTAACATATATTAGAAAATTTTGTTTGTGTTGTTAGTGTGTACTAATATTTTAGAGAAATCATACTCCATACTGCTGAGACTTCAAGACAGATTAGATTAGAATTTAATTAATTAAAGTTTGTATTTTTTCTCTTTTTTTGGAGTCTGAGAGAGTGCGATTGTAATTGGGTAACCGTGCACACACATACTAGGGGAGTGAGTCAAAACATGTATTTTTAAAACCAATCATATTATATGACTATGGGATCGTATGAGATGATTTGACCTAAGTGTTCCTCTAGAAAGCAGTTAATTAAATCATACCTTATAAATTTTTTATTAAACTGTTCATACTACATAAAGTTATATTCATACAGATGACGTGTGGAGTATGAAATGACTAAGTACCCGTTCATCCCAAATGAACTCAAAATTTTTTGATTGATCATACTGTACGATCATAGTTTTGTACAGACAACATCTAGAGTATGAAATGGGTGTGTACCGGTTTATCCATATAAACATGTAATTTTTTTGATCTGTTTATATTATACGAACTTGAGTTCGTATAGATGACATCCAGAGTATGAAATGGACTCGTCCATTTTTATACTAAATGAAGAATGATTTGGTCATACTAATCATACTGTATGAAATGAAGTTCATATAGTACATCGACCAGAGTATGAAATGTATTCAAACAAAATTGTACTTAACAATTTTTTTTGAACTGCTAGTATAATATGATGTCAGTTCATACATACGGCTGATAGAGTATGAAAATAGGTTCATACAAGATCTTTTAAGGAATTTAGAACTATTTATACATATGATGTACAATCGTACTATACAATCTAACCCTGTCAAATTGAAAATTTTAGTTTTTTGGACTAATTTTCTTGTCCTTTCTATATAAGGTCCTAAAAACTGACTGCCCAATAACTCATATTGAAAATTTCTTTTAAGAGTTCACTTGAAGAGTGTTTGGGAGAGTTTCTTGGGATTGGAGAGTGAGAGATTTTTTGAGAGAAATTTGTGAGGGGATTCAGAAGGTTGCCCAATGATGAGTATCTCTTGCTTATTCTTGAAAGTTCTTCCCTATTTTTTTGAAGACTCTTGGAAGAAGTTTTTTAAAGGAGCACCGTTACTCTACCGACACCAGGAGGGTATGAAAGGATGATGGTACTCTACTAACATCAAGAAAGTGTGAAAGGATGTCGGTACTCTACCGACACTTGAAGTGTGTGAAAGGATGATGGTGCTCTGTTAACACTAGGAGGGTATGAAAGGATGCAGGTACTCCAATGACACTAGAAGGATGTGAAAGGATGATAGTGCTCTACCAACATCAGGAGGGTGTGAAGGGATAATGATACTCTATCAACTCCAGGAATGTGTGAAAGGAAGCCGGCTTTCTGTCATTATAAGGAGGGTGATAAAGGATGACAGTACTTTGCCGCACTGGGGATTGGTGAAAGAGAAGTTAATTGTAAGGGCTTCTCCGGCTTGCTATGGGAGTAAAAGGAGAGTCACTTTGGTATAGTGTAATACCTGAAGAGGGAGTCTTCAGTGAGTGGACATAGGTCTAGTTAGACCGAACCAATATAAATTTCTGTGTTATATTTTGTCTATACTTTTTACTATTTTTATTTTTTACAAGTTAATTTTGTGGTTGAAAAATATTTTTGAAAAAATATATCAATGTGATTAAACATCTAAAATTAGTTTTTTTAATCTACCAAGAGATTTTTAAATAACCAATTCATCCCCTTCTTGATTAGCTTTGGGACAAATTTAATAGGTCTAACATCCTATTTGAACTTTCAAGTGGTATCAGAGCCTACTTTAAAAAATTAAGGTTTAGTTTGAAAATAATCATGGCTACTTTTGGAAATCGTAACACACTTGAACGATCTTTTATCACAAGACCCCCATTATTTGATAACATCCCTTTCAATTTTTGGAAAACATGTATGTCTACTTTTCTTTAATCTCTTGACTTTCACATATAGATTTTAGTACAAGAAGATTAGACAAGACCAATTAGACTTTTAGATGGCATTATAATTGAAATATCATTTAGTTACTAGATAGTAGAATTAAAAGGCTTAGCTCAGTTAAACACAAAATGTTTTAATTTTTTTTTGTGTACTTAAATCTGAAGACTATATGTGTGTCTCAACCTATAGATTTGGAAAAGAAATTTAGGATAGGCTTTACATTACATATGAAGGAACTAATGAGGTATAACAATCAAGATTGAATATTATACTAAACAATTATGAATTATTTTATATGAAATTGAATGAATCAATTACATACATGTATACTTGTTTCATATAAATAGTCACCTCATTACATGATTTAGGTAGGGAACCAATGAATACTAAAAATGTAAATAAAATTCTTTGTTATTTGCCTTCTGCTTATGATGCAATGATAAATACTATAACAGAATCGAAAGACTTAATATTTATTCTATTGACATTCTTCTTGGATCACAATTTGCTTACGAGTAAGAAGTACTCAAAGACAGATTGATGCAGGTAACAAGTAAAAGGAGAAAAATATTACATTGAAAGTGAATGACTCAGATAGTGATCAATCTCAGCCTGAGGATGAAGATGATTTTACCTTAATGACAGTGCTATTCAGAAAGTTCCTTAAGAGAGAGCAAAGGAGACGTCAATAATGTAATAAGGGTAAGTTCCACAAAAATGCTAAAGAATCTAATGATGTAATTTGTTATGAATGTATGAAGCTTGGACACATCAATTTTGAATGCCCGAATCTTAAAGCTAATCCTAACATGGAGAAGGTCAAGGAGAAAAGCAATGTAAGGAAGGGCTAGAAGAGATTGCAGAGAGTATTTTGGACAGACTCAACTTTAGATTCCTCAGAAGTAAAAGCAGAGGAGGAAATCATGAACTTGTGTTTAATGGATGACAAACTTGATCAGTCACATTAAGAGGAGGTATGTGACTTAACCTATGAAGAGTTATTTGGTGTTTTTGAGAAAATTCATACTACTTATAGAGAACTTAAAATGCTACATGCAAGATTGAACATAGAACTTTTAGAATTATAAAAAGAGCATGAAATCTTTAGGAATAATCACACTTGATTAACAACAACCACATAAAACTTTTAGATTAGTTTGATGATTTAAACAAAAAGTAGGAACTATTAAAATTATCACACACTGAACTTGAAAATAATTTTATAATATTTATGGATGAATCTGATCATAAAGAGTACTATTTAAAAGTTAAAAATGCTATTTTAGAAAGTGCTAACTCATATTTTAGAGAAAAAATAAAAGCTCTTGAGGAAAACAAGATACCCCCAACACTTGAAGGTTTTTCTAATCCTGAGCAGAAGACTAAAGCTTTAAAACTTAGGAGAAGATAATATAACACATGTAGATTGATAAATCCTTTTCCTAGAGTGAAATATTTTTCTTGTGGATTGATTGGGCCTATCTCACACACTTGTACTATTCATAATACAACTCATTTAGTGTGGAGACCTAAGATGCATAAAATATAACATATCAAATATGTATCAAGATTAATATTACCAAGAGGAGAACCTAAACTTGTTTGGGTTCCTAAGTCTAACATTTGATCATTTTGTAAAATAACTCTCATACAAGATCTCATGAGAGCATTTGGAACCTAGATAGTAGATGTTAAAAGCATATGATTGGAGATATGACACAAATCATATTGCTGGAAGGCAGGAATGTAGGCAAGATTACACTGGGAGACAATACCACTAAGAAAGGTATAGGCATAGGCATGATTAGAAATTTGAACTATTTTTTCATTAAAAATATCTTATTGGTAGAAGGTTTAAAGCATAACTTATTGAGTATTAGTCAACTATGTGATAAAGGTGATAATATAAAATGTTTATCCACAAGCTACATAATAGTCAAAATGTAATTGACATTTTATATGAAAATAGGGTAAATAATGTGTATATGATTGATTTAAATTTTATTAAATCTTATATTATTTTTTTTTCTCAAAACAGTTATTGATGAATCATAATTATGGCATAGAAGACTTTGTCATGCAAGCATGAGAATTCTTAGAATAATTACCTAAAAAGAATTAGTTAGAGGAATACCTAAACTAGACTTTACTAAGGATCGCCTGTGTTATGCATGTTAATTAGAAAAATAGGTGAAGTCCTCCTTTGATTCCATTAAGGATCTAAGAAATAATAAACTATTGGAAATCATTCTCATGGATCTTTTTGGATCTGTTAGCACTGTAAGTCTATGAGGTAAAGTGTTTGGATTTGTTATAGTTGATGATTTTTCAAAATCCACTTGAGTTAAATTCTTATTTCATAAGAATGAATCATTTCAAAAATTTAGAGACTTTTTTACTTAGATTCAGAGAAAACTAAGATGTGGGATTTTATCAAATCAAACTTATATTGGAGAAGAATTTAAAAATAAAAAATTTGAACATTTTTATAGAGAGAAAGGAATTAATCATAATATTTTAGCACCTAGGACCCCTCAACAGAATGGGATTGTCGAAAGAAAGAATAAAAAATTAATAGAAGCTGCTAGAGCCATGTTGACAAAATACTCACTTTCAAAATATTTTTGGGTTGATGCGGTTAGTATGGCTTATTATGTTCTGACTAGGGTGAACATAAGACCCAAATTGAACAAACTATTTTATAAACTTCTTAAGGGAAGAACACCTAATCTTTCACTTTTGCATATTTTTGGATGCAAGGTATATTCATAATAATGGTAAAACTTATTTAGAAAAAAATTATCCAAAATTTGATGAAGGAATTTTTCTTGGATATTACAGTGTTGGAAAACCCTATAGAGTTTTTAAAAAGAGAACTTTCATAGTTGAGGATACCACACATACTATTTTTAATGAATCTGATATTTTGAAAGAGCCAAAGTTGGAAGAAGATCATATTAAAAATATCTCCCATGAAATTGAACAGGAGAATTTGGAAGAGAATGTAGGGAAAAAAATCCTTTGCCTAGAGAATGAAAACCTTTTAAGAATCACCCTAAGAAATTAATTTTAGGTGAACCTAGTTAGGGTGTTAAAACTAGGCATGGACTTAGCAAAGAAGTGAACCATTTCACCTTTATATCGATGATTGAACCCATAAGTATGAATCAAGAACTTTCAGATGAATTTTGTGTAGGAAGAATTGAATCAATTTGTTAGAAATGATGTTTGAAAATTAATTGAAAGACCTAAGGATCAAAGTATTATTAGAACTAAATGGGTGTTCAAAAATAAAATGAATAATTTTAGTGTTGCGATTAGAAACATTGTAAGATTGGTGGCCAAGGGATATAATCAAATAGAAGGAATTGATTTTAAAAAAACTTTTACCCCTATAGCTAGACTTGAAGCAATTAGGGTTTTGTTAGCTTTTGCCTATTTTGAAGTTTTTAAATTATATCAAATGGATGCTATGAGTGCTTTCTTAATGGGGTGATACAATAGGATGTTTATGTTGAGATTTGTTCACTTTGAATTAGGTTGTTAAACCTAAGCTTATGTCCCAAGGCTATCAAAGAGGGGGGGGGGGGGGGGGGGGGGGGTGGTTGAATTGGTATTTTTTTTTAAAAAATTATCTCTCTTGAGTATGTTGAACCGAAATTAAACTTTAATGAATTTTTAGAGATTCTTACCTTTGAACACCAAGCGAAGCCTTCACGCTTTAGTGGTAGGAATCCTCCTTTGAATGATCTCTCACACTCTCTCCTTGACTCTTCTTCCAATAGGCATGAAGATCAATGAGCAAAAAGATTGGGTGACAGAAAAATTGGACCTTATATAGAAGAGACAAGAAAAACCGTCCAAAACTGCAAAATTTTCAAGTTAACACGTAATGGATCGTCTTGTACGATCGTGGATCGTCCTAGATGATTTACTTAAAGTGTCAGAAATAATCCTAATGAATATTGGTACGAATTATATTCGTACATGATTATCATCTCGTACGAACTAGGTTCCCAAAAAGTGTAGAACGCCGCCAGAATATGAAGTGTTGATTCACTTCGTCCCTGGACGATCAGGACTTTATCTAGATGAAGTTTTTACAGAGAAGAATTCATCCTGGGATGATTTGGATTTCGTCTGGACAAAATTTTTACAGAGAAGAATTCGTCCTGAGATGATTTGGATTTCGTCTGGACGAAATTTTTATAGAAAAGAATTCGTCCTGGCACGATTATAGATTTCATCTGAACAAAATTTTTACAGAGCCTATTTCATCCTGGGATGAAAATAATTTTGTCCTGGATGATCAAGACTAAGAAAATTTTTCTCAATTTCTGATCGTTCCATTGCTATTACGAGGAAATAACTGAGCTGATCGTCCTGTACGAACTAGGTTCGTCCTGTACGATCAGTACAAATTATGTAAGATCTCCTTAAGTGTGTGTGTGTGTTTTTATTCACTCAATTACAATCACCCCCTCTCAATTCAAAGAATAATTTAGAGCTTCAATTTGCAAAGAATTGTATGCTGAATTTGATTTTAAGTCTTCATAGTTTGGAGTTCAATTTTCCTAAAATATTAGTACACACTAGAGCAAAAATAAATCTTCCAAAAAGTGTTAAAAGATAATTACACATGAAATAATAATATTTGAAATCATTAAAACTATACAAGTTGCAAGAATGTAACATATGCAAATAGCAACTCTCTTAACAATCTCCCCCTTTTTGATGATGGCAAAATAATTATTGTTTGTAGGATTGCAAATTCTAAGAATCTCCTAAAATCCCCCTGAATTGATGAATGCATGAAAATAAGGAGGCATTGATTCAAAAATTATTTTTGTTTTTTAAAAAAATTTATACAAAACAAAATAGCAACATGATTACAAAACAAAATAAACACAAATACTAACACAAGATACAAAACTCACAAGACACAAATACTAACACAAGATACAAGACTCACAAGACACAATTCATGACTCACAAGACATAATTCAGGATTCACAAGACACAATTCAACAAAATATTTCTCCCCCTTTTTGACAACATCAAAAAGTGAAGGAAAACAACTTGAAATGAAAGCAGAGATATGAAAATAATTTGATAAGGTAATCTTAACAGTGATTAAAATATGTTATGCAAATTAAATTAAAATACTAGGCTAATCATAGAGATTCATATAATTTAAGAAGTGATATAACATAGATAATAAAAAGAATTTATCAAAGACATGACTCAGTTTAGACATTAAGATAGAGAATATCATTGCAATAAGGATGAATGAAAAATTATATATTTCAAATTTCAATATCAATTATAAATGAACATAAGATCAATTTGAATTAAGAGATTAAAAGAGTTTGAAAAGAAATAACTACTACATGTGGCGCTTTGCACTTCCTTTTCATAGTAGTGGCACATTTGTGTGCATCATTTTTATTTTGAGCTTATTTTGTGCCTCTTTTTCACATTGCGAACCTTTGCGCATTCCTTTTGATTTTTATTATACTTTTACACAATTTATAAGAGTAATATTATTCTTTCTAAAAACAATAATTTAAAATTTCAAATCTCTCTAAGTGCATAAATAATGATTGATAAGTGAAATTTAAAATAAGAAAACATCGCAGTTGCAATAATAATATTAACAATAATACAGTCTAAAGAAGAGACATGAAATTGATAAATCCAATAATATCAAGTTAAAAACAGAACTTAAACTTAGAATAACTTGATTTTCTAATGGATTTAATTTTTCTTGCAATTTAGGTTATAGCATTATTAAGATTAAAAAAATCTGATGATTTACATAAAGTCTAACAAACATTTCAAAAGTAAAAATCAAATCAAAATACAAGAACTTATATTGATATCATTTTAAAGATTACAAGGATTCATTCAAGATATCAATTTAATAACTAAAATAAAGAAGAAAAACATCAAATTATAAAATAATAACTAACACATAAACCATAACAATATAAACAAACTACATAAAGACATAAGAAACAACTACAATAATCATTGAGAACCCTGATCTGAAGGAGGAGGAGGAAAAGGAACACCACCAAAGAAGTTATAATATGAACTTAATAACATCACATTGGTGCTAATTTCATTCATCTGCTCTTTCATGAAACCAATGTCACTTTGTTGCTGCTGAAATTGAACCTCAATATGATCAAAGCGTTGATCAAAATGAGTCTCTAGTCGATCAAATTTTTCAACCAAATTCTAATAATTTGGTTCATTAGCAGGAGCAGATACATCTTCAGCCTCTTCTTCTGTATCACTAGCATGTGATTTACCTTTATCTTCCTTGAAGATCGCTCTTAATGATGCATCATTGTAGAAGAGCGGTTCTTCATATTCTTAATCAGGATGAACCAAGTTATATTTCTTTTACAGAACATAGGAAACTAAGTGTCCTAAAGTAATATTTCTTTTTCTTTTTCATTATGCATGGCCAATTTTAGAAAGCCCATAAAGGTAGTCAAGAATAAGTTGGGTTTCATCTATAGGTTTATTGCTTAGGATTAAGAAGGTCACCACGGAAAGAAGTGGGGTAATATTGACTCTATCACCAGCTTTTGGAATGATTGAAGTTCTAAGAACGTGCTGGATGATGCGTGCATTACGGACAAGACCAGATACCCTAGCCACATGCTCAGTTAAACCATTTCCTTTAATCACCCAATTGATTTCATACTATTTATATGTAGCATTGGTGATTAAGGTATGGGCTCTACTTCCCTCAGTCCTTAAATTTAAAAATGCTCCTAAGTCATGCTTAGTGATTTCTTCTTTTTGTTTAAAAACATGGGAGCGAATCACAGAGTGGTCAGAATTGAAGGACATATTGGCTAAAAAGTAGCAGAATGTTTCTTTGTTATAGAGGTGGATGAGAGTTAGGATAAAGCAAAATTGAGTTGAAGAAAATAAAGGCATTACCTGAAAGGTAAAATCTTCTTGAACTAAAATTCGGGAAGGAGTGATTTTGGTAGAAGCAAATCTAGGAAAAGAATCCTCATTTGCTTTTGACAGAAAGTTTTCGGATGAATTCCTATGTGGCTTTTTCGCTAAGACCTTTTGACGCTTACTTGAACTAGCCATTTGAAAATGATCTAGAGTAAGAAAGGAGTTGAAAGGTATGTTTAGTGTGTGACTATTTAGTTAAAAAGCTGCCTATTTATTGAAAACAACTTGTTTGTACTAGACGAAAACATTTTCGTCCCATACAAAAAATCATTCGTCATGTACGAAAAAATTTCATACAGATGATCCAATCCGTTCAAAATGAAATGGCTTTTTGTAATCAATGCGACCTACGAAGCATCCTTTCGTACAGACTTTTGACCATTCTGATCGTACAGATGAACACGTGTTCGTCCTGGATGATCAGAAATAATGATCATTTTTATGGCAGTTGAAACCGTCCCCTATATCGAAACGACATGTGTTCGTCCAGACAAACCAAAGGTTTGTACAAATGAAGTTCATATTTATAACTGTCTTATCCATTCAACTGCTCCATTCATTCATCCTGTCGTTTGAAAAATATTTCATCCCGAACGATCGTAATGATCGTACAGACGAAGTACATTAAAACTGCCCTCAAACGGGTCAAAATTCGACAGATTGTCACAATACACAAATCGTTCCGTATGAAATAATTTCATCCCGGACGATGATGACACAAAAAAAATTTATTTTTGCACTCAAAACAAAAACTAGAAATAAAAAACACTAAAATATCAAAATCAACGATAAAAACACAGACTCTAAAAAGGAAAGAAATCATACAAATAAAAACATATACAAAAAAAAATTAATTAATAAACAAACATCAATGTTGCAAAAAATATTTTTATTTAAGCATTTAAATCAATCACACCAAGCCTTGTTCTTAATGCACTGAAAGTATCAAAGGCTAAAGGTTTTGTAAAAATATTTGCAAGTTGATTTTCAGTTGTAACATGAATGAGTTCAATTTCACCCTTGGATACATGATCCCTTATGAAATGATGCCTTATATCTATGTGTTTGGTTCTTGAATGTTGAATAGGATTTTTAGAAATGCAGATAGCACTAGTATTATCACAATAAATTGGTATAGTGTATAGTTAATTCTAAATCAAGCAACTATTATTTCAATCAAAGTACTTGTGCCACACAACTTACTAATGCAATGTATTCAGCTTCAGCAGTAGATAGGGCTACTGAATTTTGTTTTCTACTATACCATGAAACTAATGAATTTCCAATGAATTGATATGTTCCAGAAGTGCTTTTTCTATCCACCCTACAGCTTGCAAAGTCAGAATCTGAATAACCAATAATTTCAAATGAAGAGCAAAACTTAGGATACCAATTTCCTAAGTTCTACAATCCTAGCAAATATCTTAAAATCCTTTTCACTGCTGTCAAATGTGATTCTTTTGGATCCGATTGAAATCTAGCACACAAGCAAACACTAAACGTGATATCGGGTTGGCTAGCAGTCAAGTAAAGTAAAGATCCAATTATCCCTCTAAATTTCTTTTGATCAATAGATTTTCCCTTATGGTCCTTATCCAACTAAACTGAGGAACTCATTGGTGTACTAACAGGTTTAGCATTGTCCATTTCATATTTTTTAAGGATGTGCTTAACATATTTAGATTGGCTAAGAAATGTACCTTCCTCAAGTTGCTTAATGCTAAAGCCTAGAAAGTAACTTAAGTCTCCCATTAGACTCATCTCAAATTCACTACTCATTATTTTAGAAAAATCATCACAAAGATTTTTATTTGAAGATCCAAAAATGATATCATTCACAAAAATTTTAACAATGAGAATATCCTTTTTAAATTTCTTCAAAAAGAGAGTTGTATCCACACTTCCTTTTTCAAAAGATCTTTAAAGTAGAAAGGTGCTTAACCTCTCATACCCAGCCCTAGGTGCCTGTTTTAATCCATATAATGCCTTTTTCAACTTGAAAATATGATTTGGGTATATAAAATTTTTAAAACCTGGAGGTTGTTCCACAAACACATCCTCTTGAATTACCCCATTTAAAAAGGTACTTTTGACATCCATTTGATACAATTAAATCTTTTAAAACAGGCAAATGCTAGCAAAACCCTAATTGCTTCAAGTCTAGCTATAGGGGCAAAAGTCTTCTCAAAATCAATCCCTTTAATTTGATTATACCCCTTAGCAAAT
Organism: Dendrobium nobile; assembly: GCA_022539455.1. Classification (NCBI taxonomy): domain Eukaryota; kingdom Viridiplantae; phylum Streptophyta; class Magnoliopsida; order Asparagales; family Orchidaceae; genus Dendrobium; species Dendrobium nobile. Next base: position 15,254,195 of record CM039728.1, on the reverse strand, counting down.
AATCTAGCCTTATTTCTAATGACTACTCCTGAGTCATTCATTTTATTTTTGAATACCCACTTAGTTCCAACAACACTTTGATCTTTTGACCTTGAAGTTAATTCCCGAACTTTATTTCTTACAAATTGATTCAACTCTTTTTGCATGGCCAATATCCAAAATTCATCAAAAAGTGCTTGATCAATATTAGTGGGTTCTATAGTTGAAATGAAGGCTGAATGATTGACTTCCTTATTTAATCCACGCCTAGTCCTTGCACCCTCACTTGGTTCACCTATGATCAATTCTCTTGGGTGGTTTTTAGAAAATCTCAAATCTCTAGGCAAAGGGTTTTCTATCTCCAAATTCTCTTCCATATTTTCTTCCAAGTTCAATTTATCAATCTTTTTGGAGTTGATCTCAATTTCATCTTCTATAATATTTGTCTCTTACATATTTCCTAATTCATCAAATACAACATGTGTGGTTTCCTCAATTACCAAAGTTCTTGTATTGAATATTCTATAAGATTTTTCAACACTTGAGTATCCAACAAAAATTCCTTCATCGGATTTTGGATCAAATTTTTCTAAGGCAGATTTTTCATTATTATGAATGAACACCTTACAACCAAAAACATGCAAATGAGACAAATTAGGTGTTCTCCCTTTTAGCAACTCATAAGATGTTTTATTTAATTTAGATCTTATATTCACCCTATTTAGAACATAACATGCTGTGCTAACCGCCTCAGCCCAAAAATATTTAGGAAGTGAATATTCTGCCAACATTGCTCGGGCGGCTTCTATTAATATTCTGTTTTTCCTTTCGACTACCCCATTCTGCTGAGGGGTTCTAGGTGCATAAAAGTTGTGATCAATTCCTTTTTCCTTACAAAAATATTCAAATCTTTTATTCTCAAATTCTCCTCCATGATTACTTTGTATAGAAATAATTTTACACCCTAATTTCCTTTGAATCCAAGTCGAAAAATTTCTAAATTCCTCAAATGATTCACTCTTATGAAATAGAAATCTAACCCAAGTGAATCTTGAGTAATCATCCACAATAACAAATCTGTATACCTTCCCTCCTAGACTTATAGTTCCAACTAGTCCAAAAAGATTCATGTGTAAAATTTCCAATGGTTTACTAGTTCTAAGATCCTTATTGGACTGAAAAGAGGACTTCACCTATTTTCCTAATTGACATGCATCACAAAGGTGATCCTTAGTAAAATCTAGTTTTGGTATACATCTCACTAAATTCTTTTGGGTAATCCTCCTAAGATTTTTCATGATTGAATGATAAAGTCTCCTATGCCAAAGCCATGACTCATCAGAAACAGTTTTCAAACAAAAAGTAGTAGGAGACTGAATGCAATTTAAATCTAGCATATAAACATTATTTACCCTTTTTCCATTCAAAACATCTTTACCATTTAGGCTTAATATACAGCTAGTAGGAAAAATTTTTACACAATAACCCTTATCAGATAGCTGACTTGTACTTAACAAATTATGCTTTAAGCCTTCAACTAATAACACATTGTCCATAAAAAAGTTTTTAAGATTTCCAATCATACCTGATCCAACTACCTTGTTTGTGGTATTATCTCTAAGTGTAACCTTGCCTCCACTCCTGGCTTCCAGCGTTATGAATTGAGTAATATCTCCAATCATGTGCTTTGAGCATCTGCTATCCAGGTACCATATGCTCTCACGAGGTCTTGTGTACCCTGCAAAATTATCAAGCGTTAGACCTGGGAACCCAAACAAGTTTGGGTTCACCTTTTAGAAATTTATAATTAGATGCATGTATGATATGTTTAGGTTTATGCATCTTAGGTCTCCACACTAAATTAGTTTTTAACTTCAAAGTACAGGTGTGAGCTATATGTCCAAATAATCCACAATTATTATATTTTACTTTAGGAAATGGATTCCTAAGTCTTCTAACATTCATCTATCTTTTCAGGGATTGCATAAATTTAGGATACAGAATAGGATTAGTAAAATCTTTATGTTTAGGTGGTATCCTATTATCCTCGAGAGCTTTTATCATTAATTTGTAAAATGAATTCATATCTTCCAAAATTTGATTTGTATAATTGGTTCTATAAAGTTTGCTATCAAATTCATCCTTAGAATTCTTAAAATCTTTCTCGTGTTCTGCATAAGATGATTTTAAATTCTCATGATTTTTATTCAAGTCATTAAACTCATCAAGTAATTTCATGTGATTATTATCAATCAAAGCATGATCTTTCCTAAGGATTTCATGTTCCTTTTTAAGTTCTTCAAATTCTAGACTTAGACTAACATGCATTTTCTTAATTTTTCTATATGTATCATGCATGTGTTCAAAAACTTCAAATAATTCATCATAAGTTAAGTCACATATCTCTTCTTGATCTGAGTGATCAAGACTATCATCCATTAAGCATAAATTAGTGACTTCCTCTTCTTTCTTAGTCTCTGATGAATCTGAAGCTGAGTCTGCCCAGAAAGCTTTTTGAAACTTCTTTCTCCCCTTCTTTACAGTAGGTTTCTCCTCTACCTTCTCCTTGCTAGGATTGGCTTTGAGTTTTGGGCAATCCATCTTTATATGTCCAGGTTTCCTGCACTCATAGCAAATAACATTATTTGAAACCTTGATATTTCTATTGAATTTACCTGTATTTCATTGCTGGCGTTTCTTCAGCTTCCTCTTTAGAAAGCTTCTGAATTGTCTAGTCATCAATGCGATGAATTCTTCATCCTTAGGTTGTGAGTGTTCACTCTCAGACTCTTCCATATTCAGTGCTATGTTCTTCTCCCTTCGTGGTTCACCTGCATCAATCTTTTTTTGGCTAACTCCTTGCTCGTAAGTAGTAAGCGAACTAAGAAGATTGTTAATAGAATAAATGTTTAAATCTTTAGACTCTATAATTACAGTAATTTTAGCATCATAAGCCGTAGGTAAACAATAAAAATCTTATTAACCATTTCAGCATTCTTTAGTTCCCTACCAAGTGCATGCAAAGAGGTGACTATTTGAGTGAATCTTGTGTATATATCAGAAATGGATTAATTAGGTTTCATGCAAAATAATTCATAATCATGCAACAAGATATTAAGTCTAGATTGTTTAACCTTATTAGTCCCCTCCTATGTTATACAAAGTCTATCCCTTATGTCCTTTTCACTTTTGTAAGTGAAAACCCGTATGTAGTCTTCTGATTTTAAAGCACAAAAGAAACTATTCAAGCATTTAGTGTTTAGTTGTGCTAAGTCACGTTCTTCTATAGTCCAGTCTGCAGAAGGTGTTTCAACTCTATCTCCATCAACTAATCTAGTTGGTTTTGTATATCCTTCCTGGACTAAGATCCACATATGATAATCAAGTGACTGTAAGAAAGTAGATATGCGTGTTATCCAAATATCAAAATATATATTATCAAACAGTGGAGGTCTAGTAATAGAGTAACCCTCAGGTGTGTTTCAGTTTCTAAATGTAGCCATCTACGTTAATCAAAAAGTAGTTTAAACTTATATTTTTGAAACTAAGCTCTGATACCACTTGTTGAGATTTGTTCACTATGAATTAGGTGGTTAAACATAAGCTTATGTCCCAAGGCTATCCAAGAGGGGGGGGGGGGGGTGAATTGGTAATTTTTTTTTAAATTATCTCTCTTGAGTATGTTGAACCAAAATTAAACTTTAATAAATTTTTAGAAAAAGTTTTTCAACCACAATTTTTTATAACAAAATAAAATGCGGAAAATAAAAAGCAGGAAAAATAAAAGACACAAAATTTATAGTGGTTCGGCCTAAACCAGACCTACATCCACTCCCCGGAGGCACCCTCCGAGTATTGCACTAATACCAATAGTGTCTCTGCTTTTGCACCCATAAAAAGGCGGAGAAGCCTTTACAAACACTCTTTCCACCACTACCCAGTGCGGCAGAGAACCATTATCCTTTTACAATATCCCCAGTGTTGGCAGAGAATCCTTCATCCTTTCTCACTCTCCTAGTGTGGGTAGAGAACCCTTCATCTGTTTACACTCTCCAAGTGTCGGCAGAGAACTGGATCTCCTTGACAGATCTCCTCACAAGAAATCTAGAAGGAAGAAAGAAAAGAGTGAAGTAATCCAAAATCATAAGTAGATATTCTTACCTTTGAACACCAAGCAAAGCCTTCATGCTCTAGTGGTAGGAATCCTCCTTTGAATGCTCTCTCACACTCTCTCCTTGACTCTTCTTCTAATAGTCATGAAGATCAATGAGAAAAAAGATTGGGTGGCAGTAAAAATTGTACCTTATATAGGAGAGATAAGTAAAACTGTTCAAAATTGTAAAATTTTCAAGTTAACATGTAATGGATCGTCCCGTACGATCGTGGATCCTCTCGGATAATTTTACTTAAAGTGTCAGAAATGATCCTAATGAATATTGGTACGAATTGTGTTCATACACGATTATCATCCCGTACGAACTAAGTTCGTCTGTACAATCAGTTATTCCATAGGTCGGTTCCCAAAAAGTGTAGAACGACGTAGAATATGAAGTGTTGATTTACTTCATCCCGGGATGATCAGGACTTCGTCGAGACGAAATTTTTACAGAGAAGAATTTGTCTTGGGATGATATAGATTTCGTCTGGACAAAATTTTTACAGAGAAGAATTCGTCTTGGCACGATTATAGATTTCGTCTGAACGAAATTTTTACATAGCATATTTTGTCCTGGGACAAAAATAATTTTATCCTGGACGATCAGGATATAGAAAAATTTTCTCAATTCCTGATCGTTCCTTTGCTCTTATAAGGAAATAACTGACCTGATCGTCCTGTACGAACTAGGTTCGTCCCGTACGATCAGTACAAATTTTGTAAGATCTCCTTAAGTGTGTGTGTGTATTTTTATTCACTCAATTCAAAGAACAATTTAGAGCTTCAATTTGTAAAGAATTATATGCTGAATTTGATTTGAAGTCTTCATAGTTTGGAATTCAATTTTCCTGAAATATTAGTACACACAAAAGCAAAAACAAATCTTCCAAAAAATGTTTAGAGATAATTACACATAAAACAATAATATTTAAAATCATCAAAACTATACAAGTTGCAAGAATGTAACATATGCAAATAGTAACTATCTTAACAGTTTATATTGAGCAACCTCCAAGTTTTAGAAATTCTAAATTCCCTAATCATGTGTTTAAATAAAGAAAAGGTAGTATATGGACTAAAATAAGCACCTAGGGCTTGATATGAGAGGTTAAGCACTTTCCTTTTAAAAAGCTGCTTTGTTAAAGGAAGTGTGGGCACCACTCTCTTTTTAAAAATAATAGGAGATAACATACTCATTATTTTAATATATATTGATGACATCTTATTTGGATTTATAAATAAAAATCTTTGTGATAATTTTTCAAAAAAATGAGTAGTGAATTTGAGATGAGTTTGATGGGAGATTTAAGTTATTTTCTTAGTTTTAACATAACGCAAAATGAGAAAGGAATATTTCTTAGTCAATTAAAGTATATTAAGGACATCCTCAAGAAATTTTAAATGGATAATGTTAAACCAGCGACTACACCAATGAGTTCCTCAGTACAGTTAGATAAGGACCCTAAGAGAAAATCTGTTGATAAAAATATTTAGAGGTATAATTGGATCATTTATTTACTTGATTGTTAGTAGACCAGATATCATGTTTAGTATTTATTTATGTGCTAGATTTCAATCTGATCCAAAGGAATCACATTTGATAGTAGTTAAAAGAATTTTGAGATATCTTTTGGGAACTCAAAATTTAGAGATTTGATATCCTAAGCACCACTCTTCTTTTAAAATTATTGAATATTCTGATTCAAATTTTATAAGATGTAGTATTGATGAAAAATGTATATATGAAACTTATTATTTTATAAGAAACTCTTTAATTTCTTGGTCTAATAGAAAATAGAATTCAGTAGCCCTTTCTACTACTAAAGTTTAATATATTATCTTAGGTAGTTATGTGGAACAAGTTTTTTGGTTAAAATAATAACTATTTGACTCAGGATTTCCTATTAGCACCATTTTAATTTTTTGTAATAATACTAAGGTCATATGTATTTCAAAGAATCCTATTCAACATTGAAAGTTCGTTAGGGATGTTAAGCCCTTATGAACTAGCCCGAGGCTAACCAAGAGGGGGGGGGGATGGATTGGTATTTTAAAAAATTCTTTTAATCAAAAACTCAAAACAAAAAACCACAATTCACCACAAAGAAAATAAGAAGTGTGGAAATTAAATGCAGAAAAATAGTATTAAAGGAACTAGAGATTTATAGTGGTTCGATCAACTCGACCTACGTCCACTCCCGGAGGCGCCCTTCGGGTATTACACTAAACTCAGTGACTCTCCTTTTACTCCCATAGTAAGGCGGAGAAGCCCTTACAAAACCTCCTTTCCACCGACACTGATGAGGCAGAGAACCTGACTCCTTTTGCTTCCTCCTAAAGTAGGCAGAGAACCTTGACCGTTTGTTAAAGTAGACTTCCCTTGAACCCCCAAGAACAAGGGATGACGATCGGAGAAGACGACTTGGAAACTTGCTTGGAGCAACCTTTGTGAACCCTCTCACAAACTCCCCCTCATAAGTTCCTCTCTCTCTCTCTCTCTCTCCCTCTCCTCTAGGCTCTCTTAGGTCAAGACAGTAGCACAAATGCCCTCATGGGTGATATAAGAGATCTTATATAGAAGAGCTTCGGAATAGCTCATTAATTGCAACTTGCCAACTTTATCATCTAGGATAATATTAATATCATCCTGTATGATCAATGAAAATTAAGCTTAATCAGCCAGGACGATTTGGAACGATCAGAAGATTTTTATTCATATTATTCAGGACGATTAAATATCATCCTATACGATTAGTTCAAATCACAGAATATCAGCCAGAAAATTGCTCTGAATGCTTATCTAGACGGTGGAAAAATAGCTTGATCATCCAAGATGATCTATTAGTTCAAATCCATAAAAATCATCCAGAGCATCACTCTGAATAAAAGCTATCCGATATTAATCATCCAGGAGCAACCAAGATATTTTGAACTGATCATCCCGGATGATTTTGCGATCATCTAGAACGATATGATCGTATCAATCAAGCCTTAATTGCTTTCCTTAATTTCTAGATTAATTTAGGGATAATTATATACATCATCTAGGATGATGTCCTAGACGATGTTCAAAATTAAATAATACCTAAATAGATCTGGCTGCTGATTCTTTCTGATTTGAGCATATCGTCCTGGACGATACATATATCAGCCAGGATGATGTGCTTAATGATGACTGCCTTAATATGGATGCCCTAATTAAGGTTTTTATTTTTAACTAATTAGCCAGAATGATATTTAGATCATCCTGGATGATGTCCTCAAAACAAAGAACTCTAAATCAGACAGAAAAATTCTCCCAAGTGTATGTGTGCAAGGTTACTTAGCATCTTGAACCACATTTTTTACAAATAGACTCAAGAAAGGAAAAGATTTACAAACTAACTTAGACCTAGTCTACTTAATCTTGAGCTGGTTCAAATTATAATCTTGATCCTATGGACCTAAAATGTTAATAGGCAAGGCAGTCGTAGTAAAACAGAAGTGTTTGCAATCATCAAAATTCTATTTCTGAAAATAGATACGCAATAATCTCCACCTTTTTGATGATGACAAACACAAAAAAAAAATCTAATCAGTTAATATAATTTAATGAAAACACAGATTAACTATTTAATAATAGAATCAAAGTATAAAGCAAATAGTACAACAGATTACTCCCCCTTTTGACATCATAAAAGGAGGATAAAAATAAAACGGAAACAAAGCATAAACTAAACAACAATAAAATAAAAATAAACTACAATGAAAAAACACCATAAAAACTAGTAAAACGATGGCCCCTGATCATCAGAAGGAGGAGGTGGTAGTGGTGGCTGCTGAAAGTAGCTAGATTGTGTGGCAAACTATGCTCCAAACCAGGCCATGTCCTGGTTATGTTGCTGCTACTGGTGTGCAATATAGGTGTCAAAATGGGCTAAGTCCTCAGCACATTACTACTCGAAACGGGCTAAGTCCTCAGCATGTTGCTACTTCTGTATAACAATGTAAGTGTCAAAGTGTATCTCCCATTGGTTGAATCGTTAGACTAGCTTATCTATTTGAGAGTGCTAGTGAAGTGGAGCAGGTGCAGGAACAGGTGGGGGTGCCTCCTCCTCCTCCTCAGCCCCTTCAGCTTCCTCGTGCCTTGGATGGAGATGAGAACTATGAAGAATATGGAAGGAGTTATTGGAGTAGAAAGTAGGCTAGAAATTTGGAGGAGTAGGATATTGGAGGTTATATTTGGATTCTAAGACATAAGCTATGATATGTCCTAGGGCTAGATTTGGTTTCCTCCTATGGCCTGGGTCACGAATAGTGGTCAGATATTCAATGTAATGAAAAATCAAATTAGTAGCATTGAATTCATGATGGGCTAAAATATAAAAGGTGGTGATTGAAAGAAGAGGAGTAATATGGATGCGATCACCAGCTTTTGGAATTATGGATGTGCGAAGGACATGCTGGACAATCTTAGCATCTTTGATCAAGCTGCTAGTCTCTCTAACATGAAAGTGGGTATTGGTGTTGCAAAGAATGTGGTAGGTCAGAGCCCAATCATAATCAGGGTCAAAATATAGGGTATGAAGTTTATCCCATATGGTAGAAAGTTGTAAAAATTCTATGCAGTCCTGATATGTGATCTTGACGGGGCATTGATTTACATACGATCCAAGAGAAGTAAAGGCAGAATTAATTTGGAGGCTGGCAAAGAACTCAAAGAGAAGTTCATAATTAAAAGGGATTACAAGGCTAAGAATGAAGAAAGAGATGTGCGAGAGAATAAGTTAAGTACAGGATAGGACAGATGGTTTGGGTCGATGGACTGGGAGATAGTGATGCTGACCATCTTGTATCATTGGTAGGAAGCTTGATTGTCCGCCTCCATGAATCGAGGGTCCAGAGTTGCCCTTGAGGAACTTCCAGAAGGGTGGTGAGAATGCTTGCCTCCTGCCATGATCACGAAATAGCTAGAAAAGTGGAAGTAAAAGGATATTAGAAGGAGATGGTGTAAGAAAACTGGCTGGAGGGGCTTTGAATTTAAAGAATCATTCAGATCATCCAGGATGATCACAGAATAGTTAAGGATGATTCGATGTAATAATCGCAGCTAGACAATTGGTCAAAAAGGAGGTCATATCATCCAGGACGATCAAATATTACCCTGGATGAGAAGACTCAAGCAATCTTCTTGAGGCAACAATCCAGACGAATGTTGAAAAAGAAGATCATCCAGGACAATTAGGTGGATCGTCCAGGATGATGAATAATAATGGATCATACTAACCAAATTTAAATTGTTTAAACACACTGCCATGTGTATCATCCAAGACGAACAGGTGGA